>BLSH010396938.1:436733-454842 GCA_018402905.1 Glandirana rugosa
TAAAAAAAAAAAAAAAAACCCAAAAATGAATTCTCATCATCCGTAAACGCGACCACTTTTGCGCAAACCAATCAATAAACGCCGATTGCGATTTTTTTTATCGCAAATATGAGGAAGAATATAAATCGGCCAAAAACGGTGAAAAAAAGGTTTTTTTTATATTTTTTTTTTGGATTTGTATTTTAGGAAAAAGTAAGAAATTTGGGTTTTTTTGCAAAATTGTCGCTCTTCTTTTGTTTATAGCGGCGATCAGAAATGACGCAGCGGTGATCAAATACCACCAAAAGAAAGCTCTATTTGTGGGGAAAAAAGGACGCAAATTTCGTTTGGGTACAACGTCGCACGACCGCGCAATTGTCAGTTAAAGCGACGAAGCGCCGAATCGCAAAAAGGGCTCCGGTCCTAAAGCTGGAAATCCTTCCGGGGCTGAAGTGGTTAAGGAATAATAGTGGTAAAAAAAAGCACTTTTGGTTTTAAGCAATCATTTTTTGTATAATTCTCCTTTAAGGGGGAGTGACAGGGTGTGTGTCCTATGCCTACATACTTTTGCTAATAGGTGCCCCTTGTCCCCAGCTCAGAAAGTTGGTAGGTATGGACACACCCTCAAACTGCATTCCTTAATAGAATGCCAAGGCCTCAGCAGCTAATCCAGAGGCTTTTTGCATAGACGTTACCACTAATATAATTTCAGAGTCTAGGCCATTGATATCTTATATTTAGGTAGAGGAGGGGGAGCATGTACACCTCAGGGCTTTCGAAAAGCTGTAAAAGCTAAAGCTAGCCATACTCTAACATGTGGGCAGGTGCAGTTAGCTACTTTGCCACCAGATGGCTCTGTAGCAGAATACTGTTTGGTTACAGTAAGTAATATCACCAGGTGTTAGGCTAGGTAAAGCCCTCCCATAATTATGTCAGGGGTGAGGCAGCACCCATAGTCAGCTAGGGAGGGGCACAGTTGTTCTTGGGGCATTTGGGCTGAACAGCCCTCACCTATGAGGATTTAGCCAGTACATGTAGATTCTGGACAGGGCAGGGTGAAGTGGGCCTGCACTCAGGAGGAGCCAGCTTTAGTCTTTCTGTCCCTTATGGAGGTGGGGGCTGGGGTGGATTGGATTGCAAAAGGCCTTTTAGGCCAGGTCGGAGATCTCTGTGTGAGTCTGCTTCCCAGGAGGGTCCCCTGGAGAGATGTATCCAGCAAGGAGGTGACTTTAGAGGGCACAGACCTGTGAGTACTAATGACCCTGAGCTTGTAATCACACTGGATGAAATATAATTAAAGGTCTATCCACAGGGGAGAGGCAGCACCCATAGTCAGCTAGAGAGGGCACAGTTATTCTTGGGGCATGGGAGTTGAACAGCCCACAGCTATAAGGATGTAGCCAGCACATGTAGACCCTGGACAGGGCAGGAGGTCGGATGAAGTGGACCTGCTCTCAGGAGGAGCCAGCTGTAGTCTGGATGAAATACCATTAAAGGTCTATACACATTGTTTGCAATCAAGTCCTAATGAAGGGAATGTTTTTGGACCCCTTAAACGCATTGGATACTCTTTGGATTGTCCCCCTGAATGGTGTGGAGGAGGCCGTAGAGATCATCTGGGGTGTAGAAGTCACCTGCCCAGGAACCAGATCACTTACATCAACATAAATAGTTTAAGATAGCAATGCCAATAAGATAACCTTATGGGCCCATGCTAGTTTTCCACTTTTCAGAAACTATAACCCTGTCTGGGCTTCATAGAGAATAGGAAATGTTGTTATCTGCAGCCTCCAGAGAAATCAGACCATGGTGGCTTACCACCATAGTCATACAGGCCTTCCAGGAGCAGGATCCTTATTGCAATGTGTGATCACTGTGTCCCTCATTAACCTTTCATTGATCTGATGGCACAGTATTGGTTTCAGAAATCAGAATCTACATTTTATGAGCACTGTGGAAATCCCAGAATTGCATACGGTACGCTGAGTGAGGACAATAGCTGTTATACCGTTTAACCTTAAGGCATCCTGTGATGTTGAGTCGGAGTTTTGTTTTCCTGAGATAAAAACCACAAACTGACAGTTATTTCTGTAAATGTGTAACATGTACAAGCTGCTCCTGACAAGGTTACTCATACAGATGCAAGCTCTGTTAATATACAATGTAGCCCGCAAATACTGATTTCATATTAACATCTCCCTTAATAATTACATCTTTGAAAATGTTTGAAATACAACTTTACTTTTAAAGCTGAACTTCAGGCAGATATAAAATGTCCAAATGAATGTTGCTGTATAATCAGTAACACATCAGCATATTTTCTTTTAATGCAAGCAAGTACCTAAACTAGACGGGGCATCAGCCACTGAAAAGCAGAGCTCATGGAAGGCGGGGGTGGGGAGCAGCACAATGAGTTAATAAAGTGTGCTGTAGTCATGGAGCATGCTGATAGGCTGAGAGAGTGACAGAGAGGTGAGCTCATAAGAGTTCTGCTTGTCCTCTCACTGTCTAGTCACTAGAAGGGGGTGAGGAGGCCACCTGTAAGTAAAAGCAAAACTGCAGCAGAGAAAGTTCAGATGTGTTGAGGGTGGAGCGTGGTCACATGACGTCACCACGCCCAGGAGTCGGCCATTTTGTTGTTTGGAAACTTTCATACGATTCTAGATTGATATGCTGTCTGTATCTTCATTGTTTTTCCAGATAATTCTAGGATACCAGGAGACTGCTCTGGAGATCCTGTTCATGTTTGATGTTGTAAATAAGACCCCTTTCACACTGAAGCACTGCTAAAACAGTGCCAGTCGTTTTTGCGGTGCTTTAGCTTTTTGGGCGTCAGTGGGCCGCTCTTTTTAACCTGTACAGATCCACGCTATAGACGAAAGACGTCTACAGCGCGGATCTGAAAATCCGGGTGGACGTCCATGGACATCCGCCCCTTCACACGCCCCCTGCGCGCTCTGGGCGGCGGCGGCGGCGCGCGCGCGCGGCCGCCGCACGCTGCGTGGGCGTGCCCGCGGGTCGGGCGGACTCGATGTCCGCTCCTGACCCGCGATCGCCTTACAGAGCTGTAGAACGGGGAACCGCCGATGTAAACACGGCGGTTCCCCGTTCTGTGACAGGGGACAAACAGATCTACTGATCCCTGTCACTGGGATCAGTTAGATCTGTTATGTCCCGACCAGCCCATCCCCCCCACAGTTAGAACACACCCAGGGAACATTGTTAACCCCTTCACTGCCCCCTGCAGGTTAACCCCTTCACTGCCAATGACATTTACACAGTAATCAGTGGACATTTAAATTTCTGATCGCTGAATAAATGTCATTGGTCCCAAAAAAATGTAGAAAATGACCGACATGTCCGCCCCAATATCAAAGTCCCGATAAAAATCGCAGATCGCCGCCATTACTAGTAAAAAAAATAATAATAAAAACGCCATAAATCAATTCCCATAGTTTGTAGACGCGATAACTTTTGCGCAAACAAATCAATAAACGCAGATTGCGATTTTTTTTACCAAAAATATGTAGAAGAATATAAATCGGCCAAACCCAATGAAAAATTTTTTTTTTTTTTTATTTTGGGATATTTATTAGAGCAAAAAGTAAAAAATATTGTTCTTTTTTCAAAATTGTCGCTCTTGGTTTTGTTTATAGCGCAAAAAAAAAAAACGCAGAGGTGATCAAGTACCACCAAAAGAAAGCTCTATTTGTGGGGAAAAAAGGACATCAATTTTATTTGGGTACAACGCCACACGACCGCGCAATTGTCATTCAAAATGTGACAGCGCTGAAACCTGAAAATTGGTCTGGGCAGGAGGGGGGTTTAAGTGCCCAGTAAGGAAGTAGTTAAGGTCACGTGACAACGTGACCTTTAAAAAAATGAAAAAAAGACCAGTTTTACAGCGCTTTCAAAGTGCTTTTACAGTGCTTTGGAAGCACTGCCCATTCATTTCTAGTGCTCCAAACATGCCCTAAAGATGCTGCTTGCAGGACTTTTCTACCATCCCGCAAGTGCACTGCACCAGTCTACAAGCACCCATTCAAATGAATGGGAGGCAGTTTCCGGCGCTATTTTTAGTGCTAAAATGCCTGTAAAGTGCCTCAGTATGAAAGGGGTCTAAGCGTTGATGACCACTTTTTATAAGGGTGGTCCACAACAGAGGGTAAGAGGCTTGAAATGTTGTGGTAACCTTCAATCACCCTGTGTGTCTATATGCACTTTTGGAGGTGAATCTTCATATTAGGACTGTAAAGGACTTTTAACCTGTTTATTTGATTGGTGAAAGCGCTGAATGTATATCTTCTTTGATATAAAAAAAAAAAAAAGATAATATAGCGTATACAATTGTAACACAAGTCATATTATAACTGAATGTTTTTTTAAAAATGACCTTTCCTTTTTGTTCAATATGTGTTTATTAATTTCCATAAAATTACAGCAAAAGCAACAAAGAGAAAAAGAAAACAAAAACAAGCAAAAAAAAAAAAAAGATTACTATTACAATCCACCCAGGTTTATAATACAGCAGGAATATTTGCAAGCCTACATTAATAAATTATACAATAATAATAATAACCAGTCACAGAGCTTTCCACTAGTGTGGATGAATGGGGAGAAAAAATTGTTTAAAAATCTGCAGCGCTGTAATTCTTTGTAAAATGTAATGCAATATGACTACCTGGAGGCATTCTGTACGCAGATGCAAGCTCTGTTAATATACAGGTACTGTATGTCATTTCCTGCTTGTGTGATTGGCTCACTGATTTTCACAAGTCTGCACTAAGATTCAAATTCGATTTTGAGCATCCCCTGCAACAAAGATGTCCTTTTTGGTGAGATATTCCCAATGGGTAATCATGTCTAGAGAGATGCAGACCTTGCAGTTTTCCTCATTAGAGCCCTGCAGGTGCAGCACCTGATTGATAATTACAGAACCACTCCCATACAGATTCACTGGACACAGACAAACAGCTATTTCTCCAGAATAACAAAAGGTAGGAATCTGCAATAATGTTTGTTAAAATTCTTGCAATGTACATAGATTACACAGAGGGGAATGTTTTTTTCTCAACAAGAGTTACTCTTTAAAAAAAAAAAACTACTCTAACCAACCCACCCAAACATTCATTTATCTACACTAGCCCTCCCATCCCCTTCTGCCAGATTCCAGGTTTGTAACACGGATCAACCACCTGTCTTTGCCACCAGTGTGAAAGGGGCTTTGTACCTGCCTGTGACTTTTGGTGAGGATGCTTATCATGTCTGTAGGCAGGTGCAGTCTGTACTCCCCTCTGTAGGTAGCACTAGGCTCTAGCAGTGATGCAGATGGGGAAGGAAGGGGTGAGGAACTTAATTCCTCAATGACTTCCTGCTGTCATCAAGGGAGCAGCCATCTGATTAGACGCTGGTGCCCTGACTGACTTTGCTGCCATCTTGGATCAGGGAATCATCTATTTAAGACACTGGCTCCTGAACTTGGCGTGCATTTTGGTTAGTGTAGGAACAGGTCCCCCGTCTGTCAGAGAGAGTTTTCAAAGTTAGGGAAAGTTTCTGGAGGAGTAGGGACAGTGCATGGACTACATCCTTTCTCCCCTTAGGAAACCTCCCATTTATGTGTGGACTTACCACTCCTCGTGTTGGCATCATTCAAATCTCCCCACCAGTAATGGATAATATTGTGAGCGCAAATGTACCCTGTGAGGAGGGCAGACTGAGAGCTGCAATGGGTTTAAAGTCCACAAAAGTTCTAACAGTGTCCTAAAGCTGATAATCCAATGTAGACGGTTATCCAAAGGGCAGCTCAGTATAGAAAGCAAGAGATACTTCTAAGGGCAGGAAAGAGAAAAACACAAGTGCCTCTAAGTGTAGCCGTATAGGGTTGAAATTTATTGTTAAAAGATTAAGATTACTCACAAACAGAGTAGTATAACATGCTTCACAGTATAAGCCACTGCAGGCTCTATCCAACAACTCACTGGCCTGAAGAAGGAGCGGAAGCTTCGATAATGCGTCGTCATACGCCCACACACCGCCACCGTAAGTGACGTTCACAGTGACACCACGCAGCCCTCTGGAACCAGGAAGCGCTGGAATCCACTGGCGTTCTCCCTTCCTGGAGTGCAGCAATCACACTCTGCATACCATCATTGCCACCCGGTCAGCCGGCGAGTTGTTGGATAGAGCCTGCAGTGGCTTACACTGTAAAGCCTATTATACTACTCCGTTTGTGAGTAATTTTAATCTTTTAACAATAAAGTATAACCCTATACGGCTACACTTAGAGGCACTTGTGTTTTTCTCTTTCCAAATCTGCCCACTAGGCCTAATTGTGCATTTTTGGAAGGTTGTGAATAAGCGCTTGAAACGGTTCAACCTGACCTTTTTCCCCACTGCATGGTTCACTGCCTTGGATTTTTTACATGCTAATAAAGAAGGTTAAGTTGGGAGTGCAGCCGCCCAGGATTTCTCTTCTACCTTTAGCATCGTTCACCTCTGCCTCTGTGTGATCACTGTTCACCGACACACCACGCTGCACTCTGCTCACATGTCTATGTGTTCTGCCAACCATTATCTCTGGAAAAGAGTAATGTCAAATCTAAAACTTAGAGTTTTCACCCAAACAGGAATAGAGGTGAACTCTGCCAGTGGGAGTACCTGTGTCAGTGACATCTATCTAAGAGCAGATTTTCTCTTACTTTGTAGAGATTTCTTCTTCTGTTGTACAGAAGTGAAGAGAAGTCTATCCAATGGGACAATGTGTTGGCTTTACATACACTTTAACTCTTTTATGACAGCAGTATGCATATATGCGGCTGTAGGATGGGTGAGCCTTATATACTGTATGTTTCAATGTTTTTTTCTGGGGTGCCCCCAGAACTGTGATCTAGCTGTCACTGCCAATGATCAAGAGCCAGTAGCCAAACCAATACACTCCTGCGCTCAAGGCACCTCTAACCGAAGAAAACAGTATAGCAGGGGCTCCTCATTCGATAATAGCCACACTGAATGATGGTAGATCACACCTAAAGGTCTTGCTGCCCTCTTCCGGATCATGCGAATCCAGACACACTAGAGCAAAGAAAATACAAACAAGAGAGGCGCACCGACCTTGTGCCGTACCATTAAAAAGTTTAATTAATAATGTAGATAAAATCCATATACTCACAAACGGAGCTGATTATAAGACCTTTTGGAATACAACAATACATCCAATGGAGATGATGGTAGAACCTCAGCAGTGGACCTGGATGTTCACCATAACACAAAGGCTGACGCGTTTCCAGGGCGAACCCTCTTCATCAGAGAGGCTCTGATGAAGAGGGTTCGCCCTGGAAACGCGTCAGCCTTTGTGTTATGGTGAACATCCAGGTCCACTGCTGAGGTTCTACCATCATCTCCATTGGATGTATTGTTGTATTACAAAAGGTCTTATAATCAGCTCCGTTTGTGAGTATATGGATTTTATCTACATTATTTATTAAACTTTTTAATGGTACGGCACAAGGTCGGTGCGCCTCTCTTGTTTGTATTTTCTTTGCTCAAGAGCCAGTAGGGCATGCTCCCGATGACATCAGCACCTTGCAGCCAATTTTCAACTACGTGATTGGGAGCTCCTCCTACCAACCTTGGACATCGTAAAGGGGTTAAAGAAAAAAAATGGCATTTGTTAATGCTACATAGTTAGATGGCAGGATAAAACAGGTTCATGTGTCTTTTTTTCTGGTGCGGGGACACATATTGGGTGGCACACATACAGCAAAATGTGTATTGCAACTTTCGTCTACAGATCAGGTAAACTCATTGCATAGCTGTGAATGTACTCTTGCAAGTTTACAAGGGCCAACATTCATGCCCTACACATAGGAAAAAATGATGACAGTGATATTAGCACAAAATGATAAATACCTTTAAAGGAAAGATCTTTCAGGGGTCTCACCTTCACATTCGATCACCCACTGATTGATGTGGGTAGCATAAGACTAAAAAGGGTTACCCAAAAAAACTTACGTTGCACACAAGATTCACATAATACGTATCCAGAGCACCTTTCTGGCAATGATGATCATTTCTAAGGTGTGCAGACCTTGGAAAATGTTGAAAACTCATTACTGCTGCAAAGCCCTAAGGTCCTATTTATTATCGGTTTGTGGATAAAATATTGATCTGTGCATCCACAGTGACTGGAAGCCAGAAAATCTTCTTTTGCTTTGCAAGAATATTCATGTATTGATTGCAGGCCTCTGCAGACCGCTGCCCTGTCTAGTTTATTTAAATTACTGTATATACCAGTGCTTTTGGTCAGGGAAATTTCTGTTTGGTTCAGTCATTATCCAAAAAAAAAAAAAAACTGAAGAAGTAAATGTGCTACCCTAGCCTGTACCTAGATATTGGCTGTGGTTAGAGTTCCTAGTACCCTATGAAGAAGTAAAAAGAAAATAAAAATATAAAAAAGAAAAAAAAAAGCTAAAGTTTACTTAAAATTGCAGAAACAAGTGTAGCGCTCCCTGGTAAGTGGGAGCTAGTGTGGATAGATTTTTGTTAGGTGAGGAAGATTTAGTCAGGCCTGACTGATATGCAGGTTTTTATTTCTGGGCTGGGAGTGGCTCACAGAGGATTGAGTGATTCACAGATGAGGTCACCAGGACTTCCCACTTCTGGACAGAGAGCTGGGAGGGAGGTGTAGCCATCTGGAGTATTCTAAGGAGCCCTGACCAATCCCCAATCTGGATTGGCAGGGGGCAGGCCTCCTTACATACTCAGGGTCAGCCCAATCTGGGAGGAATTCAGGTGGAAGAGCTAGAGCTGAGATGTAGCTGAGGTTGCGGAGACCTCATCCGGAGGGAGTCTGGGGGGGGGTGTTGACCTTGAGGCCTGAGCTCGGGTGCAGCCAGGAGAAGAGGCGAGAGATCCTGGAGCAGCACAAGGGAGCAGAAAAGCAACAGACAGCGCTACTGAAGAGGCTCAGTCAGGAGTCCACTGGGTGGTCAGCGAGTGGCACATACCCTGGGAAGCTGTAGAGGCATGCCCGGAGCAGATTGGGGTGAGAGACTGTGGTGTCAAGGCCAACGCAGCTGGAGCAGGTGACAGGGCCTGGAGTAAGAGGATGGGTCTGGGAGTAGTAGTCCATCGGGCCGGCTAGCACATCAGTGTACCTACACACTAGGGGATCAACTATCCCTACCTGTAACGGGTTGTTCTGAGGTCCTGCGCACAGCATGGCAGGCCTCACCATGTGCTAGTCAAGTTGGAAGAATGGAGAAGGCCTAGAAAATTTCCTTCTGGACCTGGAAGAAGTAATGTGCAGGAGAAAGGAACCGGAGTATAGAGAAGCAAGTAATGTGCTTGGAGGAAGACGTGTAACTGGAGCAAGTGAGGTGCTGGAGGACAAGAGGAGATGTATATACAGAGCTGTATATAGTGGTCCTAGGCAAGTTTTCAACCTATTCTATGGGCATCCTATAACACCCCTAATCCTCATCAAAGTTCAATCCCCTAATAAAGCAAACAAAAACAAAGTACCAGCCTGTTTTGTGACTCCGGGTGCGGTATGGATGTGATATAGGGCAATGTGAGCAGATGAACCACAACACTCAGCAACCCCTAAGGTAAACATTGGCTACATTTAGGGTCCTTTCACACGCACGGACCGTTAAGGTCCGCATGTCAGTTTTCAAGCGGACCTGAACGGACGCTCCATTGTCCTCTATGGAGCGACACATGTCAGCGGTGACATGTCCGCTGACATCCAATCGGCTCCGATCCGCTAAATACAGATGGATGGAAACCCTATTTACCATCCGTCTGGTGGATCATATCGGATGAACACGGACAGACGGTCCGTGTTCATCCGATCCCCCATAGAGGAGAGCGGAGCAATGACAGGTCCGTTTCTGCATGGAGGGCAGAGACTGTCCTGTCATCCGTCGGCTCAGCGGGGATCAACGGATGGATCCCCGCTGAGCAGCAGAGCCCGTCAAAACGCTTGTGTGAAAGGAGCCTAAGAAGAAATAAATGGGACTTTAAACGCGGTATGTGCGGCAACATAAAAAAAGTCAGTGTAAAAACACAATGCTTGTTTCTTGGTAATGATTACATAACATGTTAAAAAAATCCATTCATGGGTTTGTGTAAATGTTGACAACATGTAACAAAACCTTGTAAATAACCCTAGCAACAACAGCAAATTGACACATTGTATACTAGATATATGAAAACTGACAACAGCATCAAGATAATACATTGTAGGATAGATATGTAGCAGCCATCCTAGATCACATGGACCACCTCAGAAACAGAGTATAAACATGTGTATGTATAAAACTGGTTGAACCATGTAATGAAGGTGCAATGCATCAAATAAGCCCTACGCATTTCGTGGATTTATTCCACTCTTTAGGGGCAAATGCATCAAATATCTGTGAAAAAACTCAAATATGAAAAATAGTAATAGAAAATATTATTGTATAAAATAATCTGACAAGGGTGCCTGACAAAAAAGAAAAATAGTAACCAAAGGAAGGAGATTTCTCCTCCCCCTTGGGCACTTACATATGAGCTGAATATGAAGTGGTGATATTGCAACAAAAGTGCTACTCACTATAGCTGCAGTCACATCACTTACCTGTAATGAAGTATGTCCCACGTTGTGCAGGCTGCTGCATGGATTTCTGTCCTCTTCCTGGCACTGAACTTGCAGAGGTTTACAACCTCAGGCCTACAGACTGAGCTGAATTCAAGGTGGTCTAACAGGGATCTGCCCCTACCTTCCATCTTATCCATTGAGCATTGTTTGTGCATTATATACACTGTGAATGGGGGAGAGTCCGATGCAGTGGCGGCTGGTGGTATATTTTTTGGGGGGGTGCGGAAAGAAGAGTACAGCCAAAGCTTGTTTGGCTGTTCTTTTCCTTTGGATCACAGGATTGCAGTTTGTTCTGCACTCCTGTGACCCGTTTTCAGCAGAAGCCCACTGTTGGCTGGCATTACAGATCCGGTCCAGGCCCGGGCAAGATCACGACCATATGGTTGGGATCCACCTACATGCCTGGACCGACACCCGGTTCAGCCTCTCAGTGGGTCGCTGAGAGCCTGAGCCGGCTGCTCCCACCCCCTCCACAGCACAGTGCTCCAGTGAGCACAGGGGTGCAGAGCAAAGAGCGGTGACTGACAGTCACCTGCTCTCTGCTCAGGAAGCCCTGAGAACCAAGCGATCAGCAGTGTTTGATCATTTGGTTCTCAGTGTTAGAGCCGGCGGGGGGCAGATGCAGCATCAAACCAATGCTGCATCCACCTCTTTTATTGCTGTAATGTTCTAGCATGCAGGATCCGGACTTTTTCATCTTCACCTGGTCTTCCTACTAAATCCATCTCTCAGGGCCACTTTAATGACTAGGCTGTGATGATGTCACTCTTGTGCATGCGTCATATCCATGTAACACAGATCGGGTGCCATTAATGCGCGCTGAGCTGTGCATTGATAATGTAAAAGCCCTATCTGTCAGCAATTTAACCACTTCAGCCCCGGAAGGATTTCCAGCTTTAGGACCGGAGCCCTTTTTGCGATTCGGCGCTGCGTCGCTTTAACTGACAATTGCGCGGTCGTGCGACGTTGTACCCAAACGAAATTTGCGTCCTTTTTTTCCCACAAATAGAGCTTTCTTTTGGTGGTATTTGATCACCGCTGCGTCATTTCTGATCGCCGCTATAAACAAAAGAAGAGCGACAATTTTGCAAAAAAAAACAAATTTCTTACTTTTTCCTAAAATACAAATCCAAAAAAAAAAATATAAAAAAAAATTTTTTTTCACCGTTTTTGGCCGATTTATATTCTTCCTCATATTTGCGATAAAAAAAATCACAATCGGCGTTTATTGATTGGTTTGCGCAAAAGTGGTCGCGTTTACGGATGATGAGAATTCATTTTTGGGGTTTTTTATTTTTTTTTTATTTTTTACTAAAAATGGCGGCGATCTGCGATTTTTTGCGGTACTGCGATATTTCAGCGGACATGTCGGACCATTTTGACACTTTTTTGGGACCATTGGCATTTATACAGCGATCAGTGCTATAAAAATGCACTGATTACTGGGCGTGTTCTAACTGTATGGGGACTTGCCTAGCTGGGGAAGGGAAGTGGTCACAGCCTTCACGTAAAGGAAGGCTGTGATCACAGCCCTTCCCCCTCACACAGAGCGGAGGTCCGTGTTTACATACACGGACCTCCGCTCACTCGCTCCGGGGGGGCCATCGCGGGTAGCCGGCGGCAATCGAAGCCGCCGCACCCGCTCCCTGGCCCCCCTGGACACCTGGACACTAAACTCGTTCCCGCAGCCGCCGTCGTATGACGGCGATTTGTGGGAACGAGCCACTTTGCCGCCGTCAGATGCCGATCGGCGGTCGGCAAGTGGTTAAAAAAAACATGAGTTTAAAGTGTTATTAAACCCAGGACCCTGCATTCACTATATATGGTCTCCCACAGTACATAGAAAATGGAAATGCAACAGTCTTACTAAATATATGCTGCTAAATAAAGAAAGGGGACCGCACTCCTCCTGACTACCATGAATGTTAGGGATCACCTATGCCAGGTGTCTACTAGACATAATGTAAAACAATAGATGTGTGTACCAATAAAGTGCTAGTGCTATATAATATGTTGTAAAACAATAGATGTGTGTACCAATAAAGTGCTAGTGCTATATGATAATTCTATTGCAATGGTTGAACCAAATCTTAATCAACATTAATGGTGTAGTAAACATATATCGTTGGTACAAAGTGCATACAATAAGGTGCAAAATAAGCCAAACAAAGTGCAAAGAAAGTCCCTGAAATAACCCGTATGAATGGTGCAAACAGTACATGAACAATGTGCAAATGCCAAGTATAGTCCGAGCTCCAACCGGCCCAAAATGAGGTGTATTTATCCAATTTTCAAATGAACAATCACAGGTGTAAATGCATCACACAGTGGACCTAGAGACAAACCGCTGTGCCACCCTGTAGTGATCCTTCACCAGGCACCCTGATCACACATCCCACTTACCAGATGAGATGGATTCCCATCACAGGAATCAAAAAGCGCCTTATGGTAGTGGGTGTGTACTTGGTCCTCCTTGATCCTGGAACAGCTGCTGCTGGGATGAAAAGTTTTTCCTAGGCTCCAGTACATAGGATAAAGAAAACCACAAAACGGGTAGCCTGATCGTGAAAGGAAAAAAAGGACAAACAAACAAACACACACAATCCAATGTATATGGTGATGGTAATAAAGCTAGCAGCAGGGTCACTGAGATAAGACAGAGGGAGAGCTATAGACTGACAGTCACAGAGGGGGTCATAAAACTGTAGTGTAATGGGTAAGGAAACCTATAATTAAAATTAAGGCCGTTATTTTTTGTGTTTTGACAGAAAAAATAACGGCCTAAATTTTAATTACTGTACAGGTTTCCTTACCCATTACACTAGAAGAAGAAGAAGAAGTATCATTCTTAGTTCAAACGTTTTTCTTTCCTTTATAGATCTGAAATTCCCTTTAAGAACTAAGGGGTACTGCCGCGGCAGCTGCTCGGGCTGCCCTGTCTCCTTAGTGTCAGGCTCACCTGTAGTGACATCATCACAGTGGACGCAGCGGAAAATCTGAATGGGCCTCCCTGTCAGCTCTGTCCAATGGCACAGGTAGGGCTGCATTGTACTCTGGTATATGGCTGCATTGTATGACCCTGGTATATGGATGCATTGCATGCACACTGGTATATGGCTGCATTGTATGGGCCCTGGTATATGGCTGCATTGTATGGACCCTGGTATATGGCTGCATTGTATGGACACTGGTATATGGCTGCATTGTATGGACACTGGTATATGGCTGTATTTTATGGACCCTGGTATATGGCTGTATTGTATGGATACTGGTATATGGCTGTAATTTATCGACCCTGGTATATGGCTGTATTGTTGGGACCCTGGTATATGGCTGTATTTTATGGAACCTGGTATATGGCTGTATTGTATGGACCCTGGTATATGGCTGCATTTTATGGACCCTGGTATATGGCTGTATTTTATGGCCCCTGGTATATGGCTGTATTTTATGGACCCTGGTATATGGCTGTATTTTATAGACCCTGGTATATGGCTGTATTTTATGGACCATGGTATATGGCTGTATTTTATGGAATCTGGTATATGGCTGTATTTTATGGACCCTGATATATGGCTGTGTTTTATGGACTCTGGTATATGGCTGTATTTTATGGACCCTGGTATATGGCTGTATTTTATGGACCCTGGTATATGGATGTATTTTATGGACCCTGGTATATGGCTGCATTGCATGGACACTGGCTGTATTTCATGGGACTGGTATAGGGCTGTATTTTATGGACACTCTGGTATATGGCTGTATTTCATGGACACTGGTAAATATTTTAGTACACCATTTGGTTCAGAATATTTTTTTTCTTGTTTTCCTCCTCTAAAACCCAGGTGCGTCTTATGGTCAGGTGCGTCTTATGGTGCGAAAAATACGGTAGGATGCTTTCCTGCATTGCATTGAATGAGGTACAGCTGAATGATCCCATGATACTGAAGGTTCCATTTGTGAGTGTGACACTTCTAGATTCATTGATCTGCTTACACAGTTTGCAGCATTTTTTTATTGCAGGGTTTGCTTCTATTATTCCGGACTTCATAATCAGAGTGAAGTTTCCTGCTGATTAGTTTATGTCTGAGGTTAGGTGGTTTCAAGCCAATATTGGGGGTTGTTGGAATATTTCTTTCAGAGTTTTATCCTCTGCTACAATGGGTTGTAAATCTTTGATTAACTTTTTTATCCCTTCTAGTGCTGGGTTGTATGTAGTGACTAGAGGTACACGGTTATTTGTTTTTTCTCTTTGTATTGGAGGAGATTTTCTCTTCAGTTTTTCAAGGCTGTGTTTATGTTGTTGTTGATGGTTTTGTCTTTGTACCCTTTCTTATGGAAGGAGTCTGCCAGTGTTCTGAGATGTTTATATCTGTCCTCTGGGTCTGAACATATTCAGTGGTATCTGATGGCCGGGCTGTGTATGATGGCCCGTTTAGTGTGTTGGGGGTGAAAACTGGAACTATGGAAATAGCTGCATCGGTCAGTTGGTTTTCTGTATATCGTAGTGTGAAGCTTATCACCCCTGATGTATACTGTAGTGTCTAGGAAGTTGACATGTGTGTTTGAATAATCCATTTTTAGTTTGATAGATGGGTGAAAGGTGTTGATTAATGAGGAAAACTGTTTTAGATTTTCTTCACCTTCATTCCATATCATAAAGATATCAACAAAATAGCGACAATATCTGTATGTCTTATGTTGTATGCTGTTCAGGAATTTGCATTACCCATACACTGGAGATAGATGGCTTTGTTGAAAGTACAGTGTTGTGTGTAAGAACGAATTTGATGAGTCGTTTGGTGAGGATAAGAATCTGTGACTTGCGGCTAACCCATCCTTGTGAGTGATGTTACTGTACAGAGATTCTACATCCATAGTGACTAGACGTGTATTTGGTGGTAATTGTAAATTGTTGAGCCTGTTCAGAAAATCAGTGGTGTCTTGCAGGAAACTCGCAGTATTCATGACTAACGGTTTTAACATATTTTCTACAAGGCCTGGGATATATTCGGTAAGTGTATCTATACCTGGTATGATGGGTCTGCCTGGATTTCCTGGCTTGTGAATCTTGGGCAGCATGTAGAAGTTTCCAAATTCTGGATTATCTGGAATCGCATTGATAAGTTCTGAATGTAGCTGGCTTGGCATTGTTGTAATGAGACCTTTTAATTGCTTGGTAAAATCCTGGGTTGAATCATAATCCAGTTTTTTGTAGTAAGTAGTATTTGCCAGCTGCCTCTGGCCCTCTTGCATATATATGTCTGTATCTATCACAACGATTGCTCCCCCTTTATCTGCTGGTTTGATGGTTATGGCCTGATTATTGCGCAGATCATGTACAGCTCTTCGCTCCAGTGGTGAAAGGTTGTATAATATTTTCTTTTGCTGGGTGGATTTCAGTGATGTGACTCGCAGCCTGAAGCTGTCAATATAGGTGTCCAGTTTGGGGTTGTGTCCTTGAGGAGGTGTGAAGTTGCTGTTCTTTTTCTTTTTGTTGCCTCTTATTGCCCCCGGATTCCTTTCTTCCATATCCGACCATACTTGTAAATTATCCAATTTGGTGGTTGGGCAGAATGTGAGGCCTGTTGACACAGGTCAACAGTTACATCTTCTTTCTCTCAAGATGCAAAAAGAGGAATCTGATACCACAAGGTCTACGGATTAAAAATACTTGTGCAAATACACTGAACTCTCCTTATGCAGAAGGACTCTGCAGACGTACCAGCAAAAGGTTAAGGAACAACCCCATTCATAAACTGTATGGTAAAAGGGAAACTATCAGGAAACAAAAACAGTTGGTGTTTGAAACCTCGGCATCATGGAACCCTACAAGCATCAATCAAATTAAGAATGAAATTGAAATCTTACAAAGACAACTACTAAAACTTGCCATGAACAAGAAGCAAAAAAACTCAACCACCAAATTGGATAATTTACAAGTATGGTCGGATATGGAGGAATTCTTCAGGAGACGTAGGCTCAAAGAATACTTTCACAGTAAAGAAAGGAATCCAGGGAGAATAGGAGGCAACAAAAAGAAAAAGAACAGCAACTTCACATCTCCTCAAGGACGCAACCCCAAACTGGACACCTATATTGACAGCTTCAGGCTGCGAGTCATATCCCTGATATCCACCTAGCAAAAGAAAATATTATACAACCTTTCACCACTGGAGCGAAGAGCTGTACATGATCTGCGCAATAATCAGGCCATAACCATCAAACCAGCAGATAAAGAGGGAGCAATCGTTGTGATGGATACAGATAAATATATAAAAGAGGGCCATAGCCAGCTGGCAAATACTACTTACTATAATAAACTGGATTATGATCCGACCCAGGATTTTACCAAGCAATTAAAAGGTCTCATTTGCCAAGCCAGCTACATTCACAACTTATCAATGCGATTCCAGATAATCCAGAAATTGGGGACTTCTACATGCTGCCCAAGATTCACAAGCCAGGAAATACAGGCAGACCCATCATAACAGGTATGAATACACTTACCGAACATATCTCAGGCCTTGTAGAAAATATGTTAAAACCGTTAGTCATGAACACTGTGAGTTTCCTGCAAGACACCACCGATTTTCTGAACAGGCTCAACAATTTACAATTACCACCTAATACACTTCTAGTCACTATGGATGTAGAATCTCTGTACAGTAACATCCCTCACAAGGATGGGTTGACCGCAAGTCACAAATTCTTATCATCCTCACCAAACGACAAATACACCGCTGAGGATGTTACACAGCTCATCGAATTCATTCTTACAAACAACTTCACTTTGAACAATGACATCTATCTCCAGTGTATGGGTAATGCTAATGGAAGTAAAATGGCACCCCAATATGCATGCAACATAATCCATACAGATATTATCGCTATATTGATGATATCTTTATTATATGGACTGAAGGTGAAGAAAATTTAAAACAGTTTTCCTCATTAATCAACACCTTTCACCCATCTATCAAACTAACAATGGATTATTCAAACACACTTTTGACCTTGATACCTTGACGTAGCCAGTCAACCAAAAGACATATAGCATCACACTTCTAACAGTAGGGACAACATATGACATCACAGATCCTTCAACTGTACACACAAACTTATTAGGTAACAATCAAACTATCTACCCACTTTCCACAACTAATTACTCCTTTTGACAAAATTTAAAAGAAGTGGAAGTCAGGTATATTATTTCTATAGTAGTTATATCGCTATTATAGACATACCTAATACAACGTACGTATAACCCCACGGTAAAATGAAGGTAATCGTAATGGGTATGTGACCTCTATCTACAGTAACAAGTTTCACTTCAACAAACATTCTTACTTAAGCTACTCGACACATTGTAGGAGTCGCCACATAAACAGCAAACCACTCCTACTATTCTTAAACACTGAACGCCAGTTGGGTAGGAACACTCCCTACAATGACATGTCTCTAAGATGTAGGTATCACTGATCT
>BLSH010396938.1:474320-493240 GCA_018402905.1 Glandirana rugosa
ACACAGGTGGGGTACATTGCAGAGTCGTCCCCCCCCCCGCACTTACCCCATCCAGCAGGCAGGATTATTGCAGAGATTCGGCATGCGAGAGCGCGCTGGGTCTGCAGAGTTTGGCACATGGAGAGCGGCTGTCCCCCCCTCGTCGGTCCCCGGGCGGTCATGGTCTCTGTGGGAGCGGAAGTCACCTCTGCTGCCACAGTGACCCGCCCCTGGCCAGGCATCCAATCACCCTGAGGCTCAGGGCAGCCAATCAAGCTATGAGTGTGCGCCTGCTCAGCGCACACTCATAGCTTTTTATGGCCAACCAATAGGCTCACTACTTGGCTGTCATGTGACAGCCAAGGAGCCGAAAAAAAAAAAAAAAGAGAAAGTCAATGTACCGGCGCCACCTGCAGGGGGGCGGGGTTGACTTTTTTTTTTCCTCTTTTGCCGGCGGGGAGGCGGCGCCCCAGCGCCCCTCACACACCAGCCGCCGCTGTTATTGACTGTAGGAAAAAGACATCTGCAGCTAAAAACAGCCGCTGTAAAACAGTCAAAAAAACGTCCTGTGTGCATGAGGCCTAAGAAAAATCCTCTCCAGGAGCCATATGCTGCTCTATTCCTTCTTTTGATCGCTCAAAATTAAGCTTTTCTGTCCCATTCTGTCTCAATGACAGTGGCCACCAGGACAAATAGAGAGTGCAGATCCCCCCAGCAGGGACAGAAATAAAACCTGACATGGGTTTTAACCCTTCCCTACTCCATCAAAAATGAAAAATTAAAATGGTGGCTTCAGATAAACTCTAAGCCTCCCCGCGTCCTTTGTGCAAAGGCAGCAAAAATCAGGAGGGGGGGTCACATAATGGGTAATTCATAATCGGCCCCTTTCAATGTCTCAGAAATGTTTGGCTTCTGAATAAAACATGTTATTCTCTACCTCCTCCATGTAATGTGTATAATAGTCAGCAATCATTGCCACAAACAGACCAATAAACCCAGGGAGCCGTATTTCCAGCTATTAAATGCAATTGTCTTAAGCCTTTGTTATTATAATTGTTCCTTGGAGGACTGACAGTCCATTGTTACACTGCTGGTAAAAGCAACTTCATAAAGCAGAAGCAGAAATAGAGTCGCAGTCATGTGATTGGCGGGCTTAGTGCTCATTCTTGCGCGGTCATCACTGCAGTCATTTTCCAAGTCAGAGGTTGACTCACAGCTACGTTTACCCTGCATGTCCTCTACACAGGAATCCCAATTCGAGGGAGAGGAATGTCATCCGACAGATGACCGAGGGCTCGTTCACATTGCATCTATTGAGCTGCGTTCATCGGCAGACCTCCCAACTTTTTGAGATGGCAATGAGGGACACCTATTAGCAAAAGTATGTAGGCATAGGACACACCCCCTGACACGCCCCCTTAAAGGAAAATTATACCAAAAAAAATATTAGTTAAGCCCACAAGGGCTTTTCTTTTACCATTATAAGGCTTCATACACACGGACGTTTCTTAAAAAATAAACAAAATGTCGGCCCGACGTCAAGGAAAAAAAATCTGCGTTTTTCGTCATTATGCATCAGCGTTAGTGAGCGTTAGTGAGCATCAGCGTCATTAGGCATTTTTTTAAAAAAAATCATCCCTCTGCTATTTTTCAACCTACAAACGTCAGCGTCAAAAAACGCCGGTTAACGCCGGTACAGTATTAGTTGGCGTTAGTTGGCTTTCTGCTGCGTCGGCGTCAAAAAATGCCAAAACGTTACAGCCTCAGAGCGCGCTGGCCATGGGTTCTAGCTTCAGCTCACTAACGCCGACGCCATCTACAGCTCATAAACGTCGGCATTTTTATGGGGCCATGGACTAACATGGAGAGCTGCAAAAAACGCCAGAAAAAGCTGGCGTCAAAAAATGTCCATGTGTATGAGGCCTATTCCTTTATATTGGCTTTTGACATTTACAAATGCAGCAATTTAGAAATTGGAAGAAAGGTTTAGCACTGGGAAACACTTTTGTAAGATAAATAGTGCATTTTATATACATCTATATAGATCAGACCATAATGAGGGACAGATGAGGAGGAAATAGGGACAGAGGGTCTTTGCACCAAATCAGGGACAGCCCCTCGAAATCAGGGACAGTTGGGAGCTATGCATCTGCAGAGATCTACACAGGTTCAATGCAAGAGCAATTGTTTTCTATGTGCCTTGTTTACACCATTGGACTGTGGTGCGAGCTGCATGAAAATGCAGCATGTATGCATTCTTATGCTGTGCAACTCACCGCACTGCATGTTAGCACGCCACAGCACATCAAAGTACACTGCTGTGCATTGAGCTGAATAAAGGCCTCATTCACTCGCAAGTAACTATTCATACACCAATGCAACATGCCTAGGGTTGCCACATCATCCCTTTAATCCAGGGCAAATATGAATTACACAGGTTCTGAGGCTAATTTAATGCAGATGTAGCGCTGCCCCCTTGAGGGTTGCTTAAAGAATCAATTCCCCCTTGGATCTCCTCATTCAGAGAGTCCTCCACCACCCCTGACACTCTTGGTTCGCTCATATTGCAAGTTTTTATGATCAGTAACTCTATTTTAATAATGGAGACCACAACACAGGTAGAGCAAGAAATGTTTACTTTAACTCCTATTTCTGGGAAAAAGAATAACAACCATAAACAATAAATAGTACAATCCTTCACATAACTAGTCAACTTGAAGGTTCTGGCAAAAAAAAGGAGTAAATGATTTGTACACTTTCACCACTCCCTGTATTCTCCAACAATATCAATAATTGAAAATAATGCAATTCCTCCAATTGAGTTTAAATAATACCTAATGGGTCTTTGCAAAAGAGGTAATTTGATAGTGTCTACTGGAATCGATAAATTAAATAGTACAGTGAAACCCTATTTCAAACAGATGACCCAAAGGATAAATTGGTACCACTCAATGGATTCTGTCTCAACTTGTAAGCAGTATTCTACAATGCACAGATACACTATATCACTTAGCAATTGAACTATAGCTAAACAAACACAGTAAGTAACATTGGCTTCTTGTTCTCCCTGTTCTAGCTTAAAGAGTTCTTAGGCTGTGTTCACACCTATGCTTACACCGCATCCAATTCGCATGACACTTGAAAACACATTGTTTTCAATGTGTCAGGTTCATGTATAGTATCTCACAAAAGTGAGTACACCCCTCACATTTTTGTAAATATTTTATTATATATTTTCATGGGACAACACTGAAGAAATTACACTTTGCTACAATGTAAAGTAGTGAGTGTACAGCTTGTATAACAGTGTAAATTTGCTGTCCCCTCAAAATAACTCAACAAACAGCCATTAATGTCTAAACCGCTGGCAACAAAAGTCAGTACACCCCTAAGTGAAAATGTCCAAATTGGGCCCAAAGTGTCAATATTTTGCGTGACCACCATTATGTTCCAGCACTGCCGTAACCCTCTTGGGCATGGAGGTCACAAGAGCTTCACAGGTTGCCCCGGGAGTCCTCTTCCACTCCTCCATGATGACATCACAGAGCTGTTGGATGTTAGAGACCTTGTGCTCCTCCACCCTCCATTTGAGGATGCCCCACAGATGCTCAATAGGGTTTAGGTCTGGAGACATGCTTGGCCAGTCCATCACCTTTACCCTCATCTTCCTTAGCAAGGCAGTGGTTGTCTTGGAGATGTATTTGGGGTCATCATGTTGGAATACTGCCCTGCGGCCCAGTCTTCGAACAGAGGGGATCGTGCTCTGCTTCAGTATGTCACAGTACATGTTGGCATTCATGGTTCCCTCAATGAACTGTAGCTCTCCAGTGTCGGCAGCACTCATGCAGCCCCAGACCATGTCACTCCCACCACCATGCTTAACTGTAGGTAAGACACACTTGTCTTTGTACTCCTCACCTGGTTGCTGCCACACACGCTTGACACCATCTGATCCAAATAAGTTTATCTTGGTCTCATCAGACCACAGGACAGTAATCCATGTCCTTATTCTGCTTGTCTTCAGCAAACTGTTTGCGCGCTTTCTTGCGCATCAACAGCCATGCAGACCAATTTGATGCAGTGTGCGGCGTATGGTCTGAGCACTGACAGACTGACCCCCCACCCCTTCAACCTCTGCAGCAATGCTGGCAGCACTCATATATCTATTTGCCGAAGACAACCTCTGGATATGAAGTTGAGCACGTGCACTCAACTTCTTTGGTCGACCATGGCGAGGCCTGTTCTGAGTGGAACCTGTCCTGTTAAACCGCTGTATGGTCTTGACCAGCATGCTGCATCTCAGTTTAAGGGCCTTGGAAATCTTCTTATAGCCTAGGCCATCTTTATGTTGAGCAACAATTCTTTTTTCAGATCCTCAGAGAGTTCTTTGCCATGAGGTGCCATGTTGAACTTCCAGTGACCAGTATGAGAGAGTGAGAGTGATAACACCAAATTTAACACACCTGCTCCCCATTCACACATGAGACCTTGTAAAATTAACGAGTCAAAGGACACAGGGAAGGGAATGTGGCTAATTGGCCCTAATTTGGACATTTTCACTTAGGGGTGTACTCACTTTTGTTGCCAGCGGTTTAGACATTAATGGCTGTGTGTTGAGTTATTTTAAAGGGACAGCAAATTTACACTGTTATACAAGCTGTACACTCACTACTTTACATTGTAGCAAAGTGTAATTTCTTCAGTGTTGTCATATGAAAGATATAATAAAATATTTACAAAAATGTGAGGGGTGTACTCACTTTTGTGAGATACTGCAGGTGCAGTGCATTCGCAGTCTGCATTACACAGAAAACGTGTGAGTTTCCTGTGCAATGCGGTGCGAATTACCAGGCCATTCTGTTCAATTGGAAGGGTATCTGACCCACAGATGTGCTCCGCATTGAACGGCGATTTTTTACGGGGATCTTTCCCCTCCTCACTGCATCTCCCCTCCCCCTCCCTCCCCCCACATTCTAGCTGTGTCACCTGCAAATTATTTTAGTCGTTTGGAACGCTTTGCTTAGGCCGCAGGGTTCCTCTCTGATCGATCGCGCTATCCCAAGAGGCCGTTGTTAGCTCCTCCTTCCCCTTAAATAAGTCTCCTACACTGCATTGCACCTCACAGAAGTCTCCAGCACAGCACAGCCTGATGGAAAATGGAGTCCTTTACATTAAGAATCTGCTGACTATTTCCTCCGTCCACACTACAACTCCCACAAATCATCATCCTAGCTGCAATTACAGTCTTTTCCAAAAGCAAGCACTAGAGGGAGTTCCCATGTTAAAGTGGTTGTCAACCTGTGACAACGACTTTAACCTACAGGTAAGCCTAGAATAAGGCTTACCTGTAGTTTCCCTGCATATCTCCCAAACCTGCGTGGTTCAGGAGATATGCAGTGTACTAGATGTGCCGACGTCATTTCGGCACATGCACAGTGAAGAAATGGCCTCCATGCCGTTTCTCCACTGACACTGTGCCATGACTGGCGGCTCAAGCGCGCATGTGCGGGAGTGACGTCACGTGGCCCAGGCCAGTCACAGCGCCGGAGTCGAGGCCCCGGAAGGAAGAGGGGCTGAAAATGGATGCGGCTCAGAACGGGGACATCGTAGGCTTCGTTTGCAGGTAAGTGGCACTAGGGTTGCCACATCATCCCTTTAATCCAGGATGCATATTAATTACACATTGTCTGTGGCTGATTAAGATTAAGTAATTAAACTCACTTGAAGCCTTATCTGCATTAAATCAGCCTCACAATCTGTATAATTCATATGTGTCCTGGATTAAAGGGATGATGTGGCAACCCTAAGTGGCACATAATGGGCTACTATGTGATGCATACTAGCCATTATGCTTCTAATATACAGGGGACCTGTAGAGGAAGTAAACCGCCATCTTTTCCCTCAAAGGATCCACAGGTGTTCTCTGCATCCTCATGAAGGCAGTCCCATTGATGTCAATTAGGGTGCAGCAACTGCAAGGACAACTGGTCCCAGTTGGACAGCTATGTGGTAGGGTTGCCACAACATCCCCTTAATCCGGGATACACATTAATTACACAGTTCTGTGGCTGATTAAGGTGGTAATTAAACTCACTTGGTGTCTTATCTGCATTAAATTAGCCTCAGAACCTGTTTAATTCATGTGTGTCCTGGATTAAAGGGATGATGTGGCAATCCTACTATATGGGTGCTTGTCCCTGAATGCACACTGTCTGCGTTCGAGGGCATGCACCCACACCTGAACGGCTGTCAGATTGAGACCAGTAGCTGTGTCCCTGCAGCCGCTGCATTCCAAATGTCATTAATGGGAGCGTGCTCAATAAAGCTAAACACAAGCAATATGGCAATTAGCTGGGTGTCCAAGGATCAAGACACCACATCCCACCAGATAACCACTTCAGCCCCGGAAGGATTTGCCCCCTTAATGACCAAGCCATTTTTTGCGGTACGGCACTGCATTACTTTAACTGACAATTGCACATGCGAAGTTGTACCCAAACAAAATTGATGTCCTTTTTTTCCCACAAATAGAGTTTTCCTTTGGTGGTATTTGATCACCTCTGCGGTTTTCATTTTTTGCGCTATAAACAAACAAAGAGCGACAATTTTGAAAAAAAAAAAACATTCTTTTTATACTTTTTGTTATAATACATATCCAAAAAAATATTAAAAACAAATGTATTTATCAGTTTAGGCCAATATGTATTCTGCATATTTTTGAAATTGCAATAGGCATATATTGATTGGGTTGCACAAAAGTTATTGCGTCTACAAATTATGGGATAGATTTAGGGACTTTTATTTTTTTAATTGTTTTAACTGGTAATGGTGACGATCAGCGATTTTTAGGGGGACTACGACATTGCGGTGGACAAATCTGACCCTAAATTACACTTTTTGGGGACCAGTGGCATTATTACATTGATCAGTGCTATAAACATGCACTTATTAATGGAAAAAGGACACTGGCAGGGAAGGGGTTAACACTAGGAGGCGATCAAGGGGTTAACTGTGTTCCCTGGGTGTGTTCTAAGTGTAAGGGGGGTGGGCTGCCAGGGACATGACCGAGATCACCGTTTCCGATCACTGGGAACAGTAGATCTCTGTCATGTCCCCTGTCAGAATGGAGATTTATTATTTACATATATATATATATATATATATATATATATATATATATATATATATATAGTGGCAAGGTGATCGATGGAAGGTATGTGTCACCTCGCATGCATTCGTTCACAACAAACTATGGTGAAATCCGGTCCGGGTTTTGCCAGCCACTTTGGTGGGGCTGATTTCATGTTTTGTGGATGTCTGGGAGAAGCCCTACACCACTAAGATAGGAAATGCTTTCATGATAAGAAAATTGCCAAGACCCTGAAACTGAGCTGCAGCACAGTGGCCAAAACCATACAGCGGTTTAACCAGACAGGTTCCACTCAGGACAGGCCTCGCCATGGTCGACCAAAGAAGTTGAGTGCACGTGCACGTGCACGTGCTTAGTGTCATATTCAGAGGTTGTCTTTGGGAAATAGACATATGAGTGCTGCCAGCATTGCTGCAAAGGTTGAAGTGGTGGGAGGTCAGCCTGTCAGTGCTCAGACCATACGCTGCACACTGCATCAAATTGGTCTGCATGGCTGTCATCCCAGAAGAAAGTCTCTTCTAAAGATGATGCACAAGAAAGTTTGCAAACAGTTTGCTGAAGACAAGCAGACTAAGGACATGGATTACTGGAACCAAGTACTGTGGTCTGTTGGTCTTATTTGGTTTAGATGATGTCAAGCGTGTTTAGCGGCAACCAGAAGAGGAGTACAAAGACAAGTGTGTCTTGCCTACAGTCAAGCATGGTGATGGGAGTGTCATGCTCTGGGGCTGCATGAGTGCTGCTGGCACTGGGGAGCTACAGTTCATTGAGGGAACCATGAATGCCAACATGTACTGTGACATATTGAAGCAGAGAATGATTCCCTCCCTTTGGAGACTGGGCCGCAGGGCAGTATCCCAACATGATAACAACCCCAAACACAACTCCAAGGTGACCACTGCCTTGCTAAAGAAGCTGAGGGTAAAGGTGATGGAATGGCCAAGCATTTCTCCAGACCTAAACCCTATTGAGCATCTGTGGGGCATCCTCAAACGGAAGGTGGAGGAGCACAAGGTCTCTAACATCCACCAGCTCCGTGATGTCATGGAGGAGGGGAAGAGGACTCCAGTGACAACCTGTGAAGCTCTGGTGAACTCCATGTCCAAGAGGGTTAAGGCAGTGCTGGGAAATAATGGTGGCCACACAAAATATTGACACTTTAGGCCAAATTTGGACATTTTCACTTAGAGGTGTACTCACTTGTGTTGCCAGCGGTTTAGACATTAATGGCTGTGTGTTGAGTTATTTTGAGGGGACAGCAAATTTACACTGTTATACAAGCTGTACACTCACTACTTTACATTGTAACAAAGTGTCATTTCTTCAGTGTTGTCACATGAAAAGATAGAATAAAATATTTACAAAAATGTGAGGGGTGTACTCACTTTTGTCAGATACTGCAGAGCCTGGATGGCAAGGATTTGTTTTCTGTTTTGTTTATTTTGAATGCAACCTTTTTCCAATAAACCTGGCTGCAAGCCATTAAGAACCTGCCGACTGCACTGCCTTTATCTCAAGGAAGGTGATCCCCACAAGGGCTGATCCCTCACAATATATACAAACACAGAAGATACAAAGTTACACCTTCAGATTTATTTATTTTTTTACTTTTTTTTACTACATTGTATATTGGTTTCTTTTATAGCGTAAATAGTTGACATTCTGTTTACACTGTAAATTGATTTTCATGGTTTGTATTTTATACACAATAGGCATACTTGATCTTCTCTTCTACATTCAAGAAAGAACTGGCAATCCTTGCATGGCGGGAGTTTTAAAGCAGGCAGTGAGCACAGCACTCGTTAGTATGAGCCCTACGGGAGAGCTCCAGGCAAAATGCAAAATCCACTAATAAATATGCCATATATTATTATGTGGGGTTTTGGGATGCTAGGAAGAGCAATGATTTCAACCTGCAATAGGAAAAGAATCTCATTGGACTTCCTCCTTCTGTTGATTGTGGATGCAAAACTATATATTCTGTACAATACAGTTCAGTCCAATGGTAGCCTTTCCCCCCCAACTTTTTAGGAATGATAAAGTGTAACTAAGATGTTATGTACTCAGGTGCTGCTGCAAATAACAATTAATACACTTGAGCTGCGGAAAGTTTATGACCAGGCCATTTTTTGCGATACGGCATTAATTTAACAGACAATTCCGCGGTCGTGCGACACTGTACCCAAATAAAATGTATGCCCGTTTTCCCCCACAAATAGCGCTTTCTTTTGGTGGTATTTGATAACCTCTGCAGTTATTATTTTTTGCGCTATAAACAAAAAAAGACTGACATTTTTTTAAAAATATTTTTTGCTTTCTGATATAAAACACATCCAATAAAAAAATGTAAAACATCAAATTTATTTACCAATTTAGGCCAATATGTATTCTGCTACATATTTTTGGTAAATAAAATCCCAATAAGCGTATATTGGTTTGCACAAAAGTTATAGCATCTACAAACTATGGGATAGTGACACTAATACAGTAATCAGTGCTAAAAGATATGCACTGTCACTGTACTAATGACACTGGCAGGGAAGGAGTTAACATCAGGGGCGATCAAATAGTTAAATGTGTTCCTAGGTAGTGATTACTAACTGGGGGGGGGTGTGCTTGTACTGTGGGAAGGCAAAGATCCATGATTCTGTTTGGCAGAAACACAAGATCACTGCCTTCCCTTGTCACAGAATGGTGATCTGCCTTGTTTACATAGGCAGATCGCCGTTCCGTCTGTGCCTCGAACAAACAATCTTTGCCCTAATTCATGCGAAAGTTGTTCTATCGGGCTGAGGTTAGGACTCTTCTGGGAAGGCGGTCCACAAGGTTTAGGAGTGTGTCTATGGGAATGTTTGGCCATTGTTCCAGAAGTACATTTGTGAGGTCAGGCACTGATGTTGGATGAGAAGGCCTGGCTTGCAATCTCTGCTCTAATTCAGTCAAAATGTGTTCTATCTGGTTGAGGTCAGGACTCTGTGTAGGCCAGTCAAGTTCCTCCCCCCCAAACTCGCTCATCCATATCTTTATGGACCTTGCTTTGTGCAGTGGTGCGCAGTCATGTTGGAACGAGACGGGGCCATCCCCAAACTGTTCCCACAAAGTAGGGAGCATGAAATTGTCCAAAATGTCTTGGTATGCTGACGCCTTAAGAGTTCCCTTCATTGGAACTAAGGGGCCCAACCCAACCCCTGAAAAACCCCCATACCAATCCCCCCTACACCAAATGATTTGGACAAGTGCACAAAGCAAGGTCCATAAAGACATGGATAAACAAGTTTGGGGGTCAGGAACTTGTGGGTCCTGACCTCAACCCAACAGAATACCTTTGGGATGAATTATGGTGAAGTCTGCGCGCCAGGCCTTCTCGTCCATCATAAGTGTCTGACTTCACAAATGTGCTTCTGGAAGAATGGTCAAACATTCCCATAGACACACTCCTAAACCTTGTGGACAGCCTTCCCAGAAGAGTTGAAGCTGTTATAGCTGCAAAGTGTGGGCCAACTCAATATTGAACCCTATGGACTAAGACTGTGATGTCATTAAAGTTCATGTGCATGTAAAGGCAGGCGTCCCAATAATTTTGGTAATATAGTGTATTACACACGTTATAGTGTATTCATGGTGGCTGTGTAAATGCTTTGGACATCCACACAACAATTCTTTTATAAATAGGTCCTTTAAAGTGTAAGTTTAAGGAAATTCTTTCTTTGTTTAGTTCTGGATAGAGTAGGAGAGGGTTAGACCCTCTGTCAAATTTTTGGTTATCTGTGGCCCCATTGGGGAGAATACCACCTTATGAAGATAAGGTGACATCTTCTAATGAGGACACCTGCTCCAAGGACAGAGATTTTGTTGTTGCATACAGTATCTAGGACAGAAAGTAAAGGGAAATTTCCCTAATGGAACACAGACAGCAAGAAATAAACCAACAGGGCTATTAATCCTTCCCTACTTTACCCAAAGCCCCTAAGAAAGTTTTGTCTATACATGCACTTTAACCACTTCAGCCCCGGAAGGATTTCACACTTTAGGACCAGAGCACTTTTTGCGATTCGGCACTGCGTCGCTTTAACTGACAATTGCACGGTCGTGCGACGTTGTACCCAAACAAAATTTGCGTCCTTTTTTCCACAAATAGAGCTTTCCTTTGGTGGTATTTTATCATCGCTGCGTCATTTCTGATCACCGCTATAAACAAAAGATGAGCGACAATTTTGCAAAAAAACCCAAATTTCTTACTTTTTGCTAAAATACAAATACAAAAAAAAATACAAAAAAACATTTTTTTTCATCGGTTTTGGCCAATTTATATTCTTCCTCATATTTGTAATAAAAAAAATCGCAGTTGGCGTTTATTGATTGGTTTGCACAAAAGTGGCCGCGTTTATGGATGATGAGAATTCATTTCTGGGGTTTTTATTTTTTACTAGTAATGGCAGCGATCTGCGATTTTTAGCGGTACTGCGATATTGGGGCGGACATGTCGGACCATTTTGACACTTTTTTGGAACCATTGGCATTTATACAGCGATCAGTGCTATAAAAATGCACTGATTACTGTGTAAATGCCATTGGCAGTGAAGGGGTTAACCTGCAGGGGGCGCTCTAAGGGTTAACAGTGTTCCCTGGGCGTGTTCTAACTGTGGGGGGACTGCCCTAGCAGGGGAAGGGAAGCGATCACAGCTTCCATGTAGAGGAAGGCTGTGATCACAGCCCTTCCCCCTCTCACAGAACGGAGGTCCGTGTCTACTTACACGGACCTCCATTCTTTCAGTGCAGGGGGGGGCATCGCGGGTAGCCGGCAGCGATCGAGTCTGCCACACCCGCTCCCTGACCCCCCCCAAACACAGTGAGCGGGCGGGCGCGCCTCTGGCGGCGCGTGCACGCTCACAGTGCGCGATCCCGCAGCCACCGTCGTATGACGGCGGTTTGCGATATCAAGCCACTTTGTCGCCGTCAACCGGTCGGCAAGTGGTTAAAAACACTAATTAATAATGACACCAGATGTTGCCTCCGATGATATGCATACTCCAAGTAAATAATCTGATTTGATCTGATCTTGCAAGCTCTGGGTATGTAATAAATTGAATCTTTTTTAATTACAAATTTATATATTTTATATATATAAATGTAGTGCCCTCTACGCTAGGTAGGTGTTAGAGTGAGATTTTTGCTAAGTGAGTCTAATTTAGTCAGGCCTGACTTAAATGTAGGCCTGATTGTTTTGATTCTGGGCTGGAGAGTGCCAGGGAGAGCTGTAGACTGCAGGAAGAAACACCCCTCGGTTACTCCTCCCCTTTTCTTCAGAAAGTTCTGGAAAAGGGGATGGGAAGAGGAGGTGAGGGTTTCTGAAGTACGTTAAGGAGCCCTGACCAATCCCCAACCTGGATTGGCAGGGGGCAGGCCTCCTTAAATACTGTGGTCTGCCCAGTGGGGGGAGGAGAGTGCGGGTGGAAGTCTGGAGATGAGGTGCGGAGGCTGTCGTGGCCTAGGGGGAGCCCCCAGTCTGGGGGGTGAATTAGGGCCTGGAGAGCTCGGGTGCAGCCGGGAGAAGTGAGATCCTGTATTGGAGGCACAATGGAGTGGAAAGGACAGTGGGAGAGGACACCCTGGGATACTGGAGGAGGCATGCCAGAGCAGATTGGGGTGGGAGACAATCTGGGAAGGATGTAGATACCAGTGTGGGATTTTGGTGTTGCTGTGGTAGTGGTGAAGGCAGTTACAGCTGGAAGAGCTGGCAGAGCCTGGAGGAGGATGGGCTGGGAGTTGTAGTCCATCGCGGCTAGCTAGCACCAACAAACTAACTTTCTACACAAGGGGAACCTCAACCTCATGCCTACAAAGGGCGATCCGGAGGTCTGGTAAAATCTACACCAGGTCTCACATGTGCTAGTGAGGCCGAACAAGACTGTGTGGAAGCCTGGTAGATTTCCTTCCAGGTCTCAGCAGTACTGAGTAAGAATTGTGCAGGAGAGAGGAACAAGGAGAGAAATGTTCAGCAAGTGTCAGCGCTAGAGTGAAGATGGAGAAGCGTATACACAGAGGTGTATATAGAGGTTCTGTGTAAAGAACTGTTTGAATCTTGGGCATTCCATAATCATCCCTACCCCATCCAAGTTCAAATCCCCTAATTAGACAACAAAACAAAGTACCATTCTGTTCTGTGTCTCTGGATGCGAGGAAGAAGTGTGATTGAGGGAAGTGTGGTCAGGTGAACCACAACAACCAGCCACCCCTAAGAGGGCCCAATGGCTACATAACTATATATATTATTTTTATATATAGATTATACAGTATGGCCCCGTTCACTCTTGGTCGTTTTGAGATATTGAGGCAGAATCTCTGCAATTCTGCCAGCGATCTTAAAATGCACTACAATCGCAAAATGCGGGTTTAGGTGCCATTGAAAGTAATGCACTGCAATTTTGCCACAATTGTTGCATGATTTAACTTGCGGCAAAATGCATAACGTGAAGCTTGTCACCCAAAAAGGAGCTTTTTTTAGGCGACAATCTTCACGTGATGTAATTTGCTGTGTAATAAACCGCAGCAAAACCATTGAAAATCATGGCCTCATAACCTGAGTTTTGCGTTTGTAGTGCGTTTTGAGATCACGGGCAAAATCGCAGGGATTCTGCCTAGGTGTGAACAGGGCCCATATAAAAAGAAGTATTATATTTCACACTTGGGTTTATAAGACAAAAATATAGCCAGTATATACAGAAATCACAAAATATACGCACATAATCTTCCTGCAAAGAGGAAACAACATAATCATTTTCATATTTATACTACAAAAAGAAAAGTTTATGGCAATAGGAAAAATATAGACACAGCACAGTGATCAACATTAAAAAATAATAATAAAGAAAGGCAGGGAGGGATCAATGGAAAAATCATGAAATAATAATAGGAAAGAAGTTATTAAACATGTCCAATTACCTTGCACTCAGATTTGACTCCAGACACTATTGATTACTGACAAGAACTTTTTCTTTTTTTTTTCTTTTTAGGAATCAGATCAGCAGAGTTCTCTAATAAAGTGAAGTAAGCCAAACCAGTACGGGAAGGGGCCGGAAAGGTTCCAGCTGTTACAGATCTTCTGGTCAAACAAGATGCATTCTTATGCTATAGAACTATATGCCACTGCAACAGTGCGAGGTCCTGCTATGGCGTGAGATTGGGAAAGGGATGTAAAGACGACACAGAATTTTTAACGTTTGTGTTAATTGTAAGTGTAGAAAGCTGTGTTGTAAGTTTTCTCCAGGTTTGGTCATCCTGGACCTGGGTCTGGAGCCTGAGAGGGTTCAAAAGTGTCTTGGGTGGGACAGAACCTTCAATCCGGTGTCCAGGTTCTGCTGGATGACTGCAGCCCACGTGAGTGCACAGGTGTACAGGATCATTATAAACCAAGCTTGAGGATAGCTCAAGGCAGTTGCTGCCAATCAAAGACACAGTCTTTGTCTGAAGCTAATGACATGCCCCAGCCAGGAGTGGTGACTTGCTTGGGACACAAGACCCCATGTTGTGGGAGCTTCTTACCATAGGACTGGGAAAGGCAGGATAGCTACGTGGGTGCAGAGAGACTGGGAAAGCTGATGCGACTAGTAAGTCCAGAGGGCTGGAGAGAGTCTACGTTCCCAAGAAGTGTGTGAGGACCTGCTTGAAGAGCCCTATTAGAGTACCAGAAGTGGGCCTGTACAGCAAGGCGATAGGATAAAAGGCTAAGTGAGCCCGAAAAACCCATGGCCTTGGAGACCAGTGCTAATAACAGCAGTGCTGCCAAAGTGTAGCCAGGTGGGCTGGAGGGAATCTAAGTTCCTGAGAAGTGTGTGAGAACCTGGGATGCTTGAAGAACCCTATTAGAGGACCAGGAGTGGGCTTGTACAGCGAGGCGTTGGGATATAAGGCTAAGTGAGTCTGAAGAACCCATGGCCTTGGAGACCAGTGATAACAACAGTGGTGCTGTCAAAGTGTAGCAAAGGTGGGCTGGAATTTTTTCACTATGTATGATTGCTGGAGAAATACTCCTATGTGGGCTATCAGTCTGAACTGAATTTTAGGTTTAAATAAAAGTGGGCTGCTAAGCCCTTAATTATAGTTTCTGTCTGATGTGGACTAACTTAAAAATGCTCACCACTCTGAGGCTAATCCTGTCAGGTCACCTGGGGTCAGGTGACAGATGCGCACCGCTGGGATGTGAATCGCACCGCTGAAGTGCGAAGCACATCGCTGGGGCTTGCGAAGCACACCACTAAGGTTGTGGACGTATAGCTGACTGCTGCGACTAGAGATCAGGATGGTGCAGGAAAGCGGGACTGCTGGGACCGATACAGATTGCACGGGAGCTAGAGCATAGGTTTCCCCAGGGCACGGAGTCTAAGAGCCAGCAGGTGTTCACCAGAGCCTCTGGTGGTGAGGATGGACTTGGCTGCAACTGGATGCAGGTCGCGGCCCCCGGGGTCCCCCAGCTCACGCTCACAGCAGGCTACAGGTAACTGGAGAGGAGGCAGCAGTGAAAGATAGCAAGAGAAGGTCAGTGGAGGAGCCAAGGGTCAGGGCTACAAGCAGACAGAACAGACAGGACACAAGCTGAGATCAGGGACACTAGCAGACAAGGCAGGTCAAGAAGACGCCAAGATCGGTAACACGAGAACAAATGAAGAGCACACGGCAGAAGCAAACACACAAGCCAAACACACAATATTGATTGGCAGCGAGACTTGCAGCACATGGTCTTAAATAGTGTTTCCTTAATTGGAGACTGGGGTGGAGTTGACTGAGAGGAGATTACTTAGCCCACAGGTGGTGATGTGCACGACCTCTAGGCTAACAGCAAACAGACAGGACATTAATGTTACTATGAGTTCATGATAAATCCCCTCCCATATCACTCCACTCATTGTATGAATGACATCATGGTACTGTAGTGTCCCCATAGTGGTAGGTGCGTTTTGTAGTGATTTTTCTTGCTAGAGGAGGCAAAATTTAGTTGGGCCTGACTGTAGTTGCAGGCCTGAGTGTTTTGATCTGGGCTTGGAGAGTGGCTCAGGTAGGACTAGGGCAGTCCAACAGATGATGTCACTAAACCCTCCTACCTTCTTCTGGAAAGCACTGGAATTTTATACAGTGAAGGTGGGACAAGAGGTGTCATCATCTGGAGTATCATGGGAAGCCCTGACCAATCTCCAGTCTGGATTGGCAGGGGGCAGATCTTTTCACATACTCGGGGCTGGGTCAGTCTGGGAGGAGTTGTCAGGGGTGGCAGTCTGAAGATGTAGCAGAGGTGCTGTGGAGGCCTCTACCCGGGAGGAAGCCCCCAGTCTGGGGGTTGACCTTGAGGCCTGGAGTTTCGGTTGCAGTCAGGAGTGGAGGTGATTCCTGCAGTCACACAAGGAAACAGGAGAGCAGCAGAGGTGCTACTGAGAGACTTTAAAGAGGTCCACCGGTAAGTGACAGACCCTGGGAGCTGGAAGAGAAAGTGAAGTCCCCAGATACATAAGTTAAGGCTGGGAGGGGGAACCTAGCCAGCCTACCCAGATTTTCTCAGTATCAACGGGAGGTACAACACCGGGTTGCTTTGGAGTGGGGCCTGGACTATCCCTATGCTCCATCCCATGTCATGGAGATCATTGAAAGCTCAAGGGAGGAGTGGGAGGACGATATAACATGGGACTTTCTGCATGTTCCTAAGCCCTGCGGGGTCCTGAGAGCAATTGTTGGGAGAGGAAGGAATTGAAACAGGTATGGAGTCTTGGACAGTCCATAAGGGGAGATGGTCATCAAGCCCAATCAGCCTGCAAGGAGCTTCTGAATTTCTGTTCAGGAGGAAGGGGGAGGCTGGAAGAGGTTGCCCAAGCCCCGCTACTACATTTAAGGACTGTAGGAGATACAGCCAGTGTAGGTACACTTCAGAGACTCCTGGCAGGGTGGTGGAGTGTACATCTTCTGAACTGCAGGACAAACTGGCCTGCCACCCTGTGCCCAGGGGAAGAGACTGCCCATTGAAGGACACTCTGGTGAAGTTTTCCCTGTTCAATCCCCTTTTTGAAGTCTGTTTCCCTTCCTGCAGAGGTATCATAACCCCTCACTGACAGGCCAGGCCTGTAAACAAGAAGACTGGGTTTTGTGGAAAATGTTGCTCTATTAGGAGGTCAATAACCCCCCTCCTGATAGGTTGTTTGGTTTGTTAGTTAGTTTCAGTAGTTGTGTTTTTCCCTTCTCTTAGGATTCCTGGGATGGAACGGCTGTTCATTCCCATCCATCGAGTGTCAAGCCAAACATCAACTGTTTACTACTAACTAGGTGAGTAGAGGGTTCCTCCTTCCTTCTGACTCAGGAATGTACAGTAATTCGGTATGTGACTGGCTGCAGGGCTCTGTAGTCAGGAAATGTGATACATTGTACAGTGTAAATAACTACACAATGGCAGTGATACATTTTTGTATTCTGTTTATTTGTACAGTTTTGTATATCCCCCCTACTAAGTTTGTTCCCTTGTCCCCTCCTACTTTTGACTTTGGGATGCCCTGCTTCTGTTTTAAGAGGCTATTTTTTCTATTTCAGCTGGGGACCAGCTGATGTTTGGGGGGAGGGGGGGGTGAGTGTAGCGCCCCATAGTGATAGGTGCGTTTTGTAGTGATTTTTCTTGCTAGAGGATTCAAAATTTAGTCAGGCCTGACTGTAGGTGCAGACCTAAGTGTTTTTATCTGGGCTTGGGGAGTGGCTCAGGTAGGACTGGGGCAGTCCAACAGATGATGTCACTTAACTCTCCTACCTTCTTCTGGAAAGCACTGGAACTTTCCAGAGTGAAGGTGGGACAAGAAGTGCCCGTGATCCCTGGCCTGTAATGGGTGGTCCTGAGGTCCTGTTGACACAGTGCAGGCCTCACCACGTGCTAGCTGTGGTGAAGAGAAAGAAGTAGAGAAGCTTGATAAATTTCCTTTCAAGCTGGGAACCAAGTGATGTGCTGGAGAGCAGTGAAGGAGCAATAGTCTGCACGTACTGCGCTGGAGAGAGAATTTCAAGGAGAAACGGTCAGCAAGCTGAGAGCTGGAGAGAGTTGTGAGGAGTAATAGTCTGCAGAAGGAAGGTTTGCAGGGCAAGTGTGCATATGCAGGACTGTATATGGAGATCGTGTACAATTTCTGGGGCAACCCACAGTCACCCCTTTTCCCCATCCAAGTTATTTCCCCTAAATAAAACAACAAAAACAAGAGCCGGCTTGGTCAGCGTTTACAAATGTGTGAGATATGGTGGGATTGAGGGCAGCTATCAGGTGAGCCACAACTTATACTACTCCCAAGGGAGCACATGGCTACAGTACAATCCTGCCTCCTCGCAACAACACATTATAATGTGTTGTAAGCAGGGGTGTATCATGAAATTAGTGGGCCCGTGTGCAAGCCCACACCGCACCGATCATCCCCAGCTGTCAACCAGGGAGAGATCATCCATGGATGCAGTGTGGGTCTTTTTTCCTCGTGACGTTACATAACGTCACGTGCCGCCACGTGTAAGTGTATCGTGTATGACATACACTTGGTCGTGTATAGTGTTGATCACGTATACACAATACGTATGCGACACTTATCCGGGAATGTTGGTCACCACATAGTAGGTACCCACGTCCCACAAGTGACTTGTGCCCGGGACTCCCCACCCCCCGGGTGACACGAGACTGGGTGTGACGTAGGTACCTACTAGAGAGGGACCAACTGTCGACCCCTACTAGCCACGCCACACCCGAACGTGTGCCCGGGTGATTAAAGTACTATGTGGGGACGAATGT
>BLSH010396938.1:524487-536643 GCA_018402905.1 Glandirana rugosa
CGTGATTACGTGCAATCACTGCTCTGTCCTGTGAATGAAACTCAGAGGAGGAGGGGTGGCTTCAGCCTGTGTGCTGTTTGTAGCATCGCCGCTCCTCCTCCTCTGAGTTTCATTCACAGGACAGAGCGGCTCTTCTCATCTCACCGCCGCTGCCCTCCGGAAATCTGCTGACTCTGATGGGGCCCCATGAGCACTTGGGGCCCCTGGGCTGTGCCCAGGTGTGCCCGCTCAGAAAGACGGCCCTGCGTCTGCGTTTGTAAGCTGCAAGCGGAACCCACGACCAGTGGGTTCTGAAGCTGCAGCGATAGTGCGTTCTTGGTGCTGAGCCGGCAAAACGCTCACTAACGTGCATTAGTGCCGTAGCGACGTTAACCAGCAGAGGGACATCTTTTCAAACAAAATGCGACGTAGCACAGACGCTCAATAACGCGCATTAACGCCAATGCAAAATGCTGATGAGATCGCATTTTTAATGCTGATTTTTTCCTGGCGTCGGTTCCCGAGATTACAGCTCGTTTCTTCAATACAAATGACAAATGACATAGGAAACCAATAGGTTTCTGACACTGTGCAACGGGAGCTAATTGTGTGTGGAGCTGCCCGTGTTACAGACTAGAAAGTGCTGTAAACTTATGAATCAAACTAATTAAACCACGCTACCACATAATTGATAGAAGATGGTTAACCAAAGTTAATAAAGTGCAAAAATACATAAAGCATAGCTCCCAATTGTCCCTGATTTCGAGGATCTGTCCCTGATTTGGAAGGACTGTCCCTGATTTGGAGGGATTGTCCCTGATTTGGAGCAAAGTCCTTCTGTTCCTCTTTCCTCCTCATTTGTCCCTCATTTTGGTCAGATGCATATACCTATATATAAAATGCAATTTTTATCTACCAAAAAGTGTTTTACAATGCTAAACCTTTCATCTAATTTCTAAATTGCTGCAAATGTACATTTAAAAAGCCAATATAAAGGAATAGAAGTGGTAAAAGAAGCACTTGTGGGTTTAACTAATAATTTTTTTGGTATAATTCTCCTTTAAGGGGGGGCGTAGCAGGGGGTGTGTCCTATGCCTACATACTTTTGCTAATAGGTGTCCCTCGTTCCCATCTCAAAAAGTTGGGAGGTATGGTAAAGTGCAAAAATATCACAAATCTGTGTAAAATTCAATCACTTATTGTAATCTGAGTAATATTTAAATACACGGTAGTGCTAAAATGGCAAATGGTGCAAACCATGCAAATGGAAGTATAGAACAGGCCTGGATCTTGATGCCCAGCATTTAAAGTAAGGCCGGCATTACTGTGCTTGCAGGTCAGGCTGTTGTTGGGCAGATTTAGGCCTCATACACACGGCATATGCAAAAAAATAATCAAAACGTCAGGGAAAAATCAGCGTTTTTTTGGGCGTTTTGCATCGGCGTGAGTGTGCGTGAGTGTCGGCGTCAATAGGCGTTTTTTTTAAAAAAAACCACTCCTCTGCTATTTTTTAACCTAAAAACATCATCGCCAAAAACGCCGGTTAACGTTGGCACGGCCTTAGTGAGCGTTTTGCGGCGTCGGCGTCAAAAACGCCAAAACATTACAGCCTTGAAGCGCACTGGCCGTGCATTCTACTTTCAGCTCACTAACGTCGACTCCCTCTACAGCTCAAAAACGTCAGCGTTTTTATGGGGCCATTGACCAACATGGAGAGCTGCAAAAAATGCCAAAAAACGTGGCGTCAAAAAAACGCCCGTGTATATGAGGCCTTAAAGTTGCAAATGTTTGGGCTAGTGCTGGGTGGGGCAGGGTGTGGCAGGGCGGTGTCCCCAGGGGTTTATAGATTTGAGGGTGGGGACTCTGGGTTAGTTGCAGTTGGGACAGCAGAGAGGAAGGTATGGGTACCTTCCCGTAGAGGTGACGGCAGTATGCCAAGATCGGTATTTGGGCTGTATCGGGTGGTAGCATGGTAACTATTTGTCCCAGAGTCGGTGTAATTGCGGCTGGGGGCCGTGGGATAGAACATGGTGCCTGATACAGCCGATTTGGTAGACCATGCTTGCCTTCAAATACCTGGATTGAAGAATTTATGTATTATTGCAGGTTGGGTTTAACAGTTTAGTTTTCATGCAATGTAATAAAGTGGTATTTTGTTGAATTTAGTTTTTTGTTAATAAAAGGCTGCTATGCCCATTTAAACTCCAATCATTAGTGGTGGTGTTTTATTTACTATAAGGTGGGTAAGGTGAGCGATGTGTGAGGGTCATGGCAGCCAGAAATTATGCAATACACTAGTCATGCAATATAAGTCCAAAGTGCAAATGTTATCATCCGGCCAATGTGACTTGGGTGTTAAAGAAAATCAGAAAGTGAAAATGATATGAGTTCAATAAGTCAATACGCCTGTGTGTATGGGGCCTAAAATGAACTGTTGCTTATTATAACAAGAAGAGCAGATGACCATGGACTATTGATGAACTTTATTTATGATTTATGATTTTTGCATATTGATATAACAATTTCTTTGATGATATTTATGCACATGACACTTTATTGATTTATAGTAGTGCTCTTATACAATGTATGCACATTTAAAGGCATGGTACGCCTTAATAGAGCAGCAACTACATTTATAAAGACACTCATGTGGGAGCTCTACCCATAGTTGAGTGCCACGCAGTATTATTTATTTGCCTATTTATTCATTATTTCATTTATTTAATTAATCACCATCTAGTAACTAGCATTTTTTTTAATACACATCAGCACTAGCACAGTGATGTGCACAAGGTCATTCAACCTTACCCAGTAGCACGTAGATATCCTTCACCGTAAGCGCAGGATCACCAGTCACCATTGACTAATGCCTTTACAGTAATTGCCTTATGATTGATTTTAGCTTAAAGGAAGGATAGGAAGACTTTCAGACAGTATTTTTCACTCCTTCTCAACCATATACTCCAGCACCAGCCTTCTCCCACTAGCGTTTTATCCAGTGGCGGCCAATCCCTAAGGGGCGCAGGGGCACCGGCCCCCTAATTAATGCGCCTGTCCCCTAATCTACATTCAGGGTGTCAGACGCATGGATTCCAATGGGTTTTTTTTTCCTTTTGGAAGCACATGATTAGAGCCTGAGGCTCTAATTGGCTTCAAAAAATAGTGGGCTCGTGGGGCGCAGAGCACTGCACCCTGAGCCCACCCAGTTGTGAGACAATAATGCATTAATATTCGCTATTGTCTTACTGATTTTCCTCCCGGCCAATCAGGAAATGGGTCCAAAGACCCAATTGGCTGTGAGGAGAAGCAACCGTATTGGCTGCTGAGAAGGAAGCCACCGAGGAAGAGGAGAAGCAGGGTGAAGCCGCCAAGGAGGAGGAGAAGCAAGAAGGAGCGAAGCTGCCCGCAACCTAGATGTGGTAAGTGCGGGGCTGGTGGGCGGACGAGCAAACAACAAGGGGGGATTGACCGATCGACCAACCGACTGACCGAACGGTGGGGGGAGGTGGGAGGGTGGTTTGTCTGCCACCCCCCCCAAACATGGAGCACCAGCCGCCACTGGCTCTGTCTACCTCTGACTGGTACTGCCTTAGATGGCCTTAAACTAACAGATTCCCCCATCTATACAAACAAGGTGGATGGAGGAAATTCCCCGTGCTGGAACATTGTATTCTGACCTGGTCCCAGAATTAAGTGACAGCACTGATGATCTCCTCCAACCTCCAGCAATCCTCACATGTACAGCAATCAGTTTCTGGCATGGGAAGTCTCCCGAGTACAAATCTCTACTTCCCCCACTAGAAAAGATCCCTACTCCCAGTACAGATCTACCCATCATTACAGCTTTTCCCTAGTAAAGCTCTCCATCAGTACAGACTCCCCCCCCCCAGTACAGCTCCCCCAAGTTACATAGTTACATAGTTAGTCAGGTTGAAAAAAGACACAAGCCCATCTAGTTCATCCAATAAAAAAAGAGAAAATATATATAACCATACAATCCCATATACAGGTGCTGGTCATATAATTAGAATATCATCAAAAAGTTGATTTATTTTACTAATTCCATTCAAAAAGTGAAACTTGTATATTATATTCATTCATTACACACAGACTGATATATTTCAAATGTTTATTTCTTTTAATTTTGATGATTATAACTGACAACTAAGGAAAATCCCAAATTCAGTATCTCAGAAAATTAGAATATTACCTAAGACCAATACAAAGAAAGGATTTTTAGAAATCTTGGCCAACTGAAAAGTATGAACATGAAAAGTATGAGCATGTACAGCACTGAATACTTAATTCGGGCTCCTTTTGCCTGAATTACTGCAGCAATGCGGCGTGGCATGGAGTCGATCAGTCTGTGGCACTGCTCAGGTGTTATGAGAGCCCAGGTTGCTCTGATAGTGGCCTTCATCTCTTCTGCATTGTTGGGTCTGGCACATCGCATCTTCCTCTTCACAATACCCCATAGATTTTCTATGGGGTTAAGGTCAGGCGAGTTTTCTGGCCAATTAAGAACAGGGATACCATGGTCCTTAAACCAGGTACTGGTAGCTTTGGCACTGTGTGCAGGTGCCAAGTCCTGTTGGAAAATGAAATCTGCATCTCCATAAAGTTGGTCAGCAGCAGGAAGCATGAAGTGTTGTAAAACTTCCTGGTATACGGCTGCGTTGACCTTGGACCTCAGAAAACACAGTGGACCAACACCAGCAGATGACATGGCACCCCAAATCATCACTGACTGTGAAAACTTTACACTGGACCTCAAGCAACGTGGATTGTGTGCCTCTCCACTCTTTCTCCAGACTCTGGGGCTGTGATTTCCAAAGGAAATGCAAAATGTACTTTCATCAGAGAACATAACTTTGGACCACTCAGCAGCAGTCCAGTCCTTTTTGTCTTTAGCCCAGCGAGACACTTCTGACGCTGTCTGTTGTTCAAGAGTGGCTTGACACAAGGAATGCGACAGCTGAAACCCATGTCTTGCATACGTCTGTGCGTAGCGGTTCTTGAAGCACTGACTCCAGCTGCAGTCCACTCCCCCACATTTTTGAATGGGTTTTGTTTCACAATCCTCTCCAGGGTGCGGTTATCCCTATTACTTGTACACTTTTTTCTACCACATCTTTTCCTTCCCTTCGCCTCTCTATTAATGCGCTTGGACACGGAGCTCTGTGAACAGACAGCCTCTTTTGCAATGACCTTTTGTGTCTTGCCCTCCTCGTGCAAGGTGTCAATGGTCGTCTTTTGGACAACTGTCAAGTCAGCAGTTTTCCCCATGATTGTGTAGCCTACAGAACTAGACTGAGAGACCATTTAAAGGCCTTTGCAGGTGTTTTGAGTTAATTAGCTGATCAGAGTCTGGCACCAGATGTCTTCAATATTGAACCTTTTCACAATATTCCAATTTTCTGAGATCCTGAATTTGGGATTTTCCTTAGTCGTCAGTTATAATCATCAAAATTAAAAGAAATAAACACTTGAAATATATCAGTCTGTGTGTAATGAATGAATATAATATACAAGTTTCACTTTTTGAATGGAATTAGTGAAATAAATCAACTTTTTGATGATATTCTAATTATATGACCAGCACCTGTATATACAATACTTCACCCACAGTTAATCCAGAGGAAGGCAAAAAACTCCCAGCAAAGCATGATCCAATTTGCTATAGCGGGGAAAAAATTCCTTCCTGATCCCCCAAGAGACGATCGGATTTTCCCTGGATCAACTTACCTAAAAATGTTAGTACCCAGTTATATTATGTGTATCTAGGAAAGAATCCAGGCCTTTTCTAAAGCAATTACCTGAGCTTGCCAGAACCACCTCTGGGGGGAGTCTATTTCACATTTTCACAACTCTAACTGTGAAGAAAGCTTTCCGTATTTGGAGATGACATCTTTTTTCCTCTAGACGTAAAGAGTGCCCCTTTGTCCTTTGTGATGACCTTAAAGTGAATAACTCAACACCAAATTCACTATATAGACCACTTATGTATTTGTACATGGTATCCCCCCTAAATCTCCTCTTCTCAAGAGAGAATAACTTCAGTTCCTCTAATCTTTCCTCATAGCTGAGCTCCTCCATGCCTCTTATTAGTTTGGTGACCATGTGCCCAAAACTGAACTGCATATTTCAGATGAGGTCTTGCTAATGATTTGTACAGGGGTAAGAAAGGACTTTGCTTGCTTTGGAAACCACAGCTTAGCATTGCATGCCATTATTAAAGTGGTTGTCAACTCGTGACAACCACTTTAACCTACAGGTAGGCCTATGATAAGGCTTATCTGTAGGTGCCCTGCATATCTCCCAAACCTGTACGGTTCAGGAGATATGCAGTGTATTCGCTGTGCCGACATCATTTCGGCACATGCACAGTGAAGAAACTGCCTCCGTGCCGTTACTCCACTGCAATCGTGCCGTGACTGTCGGCTCCCGCGCACATGCTCGGGAGTGACGTCATGCGACTCCGGCCAGTCACAGAGCCGGAGTCGTGGCCACGGAAGGAAGAGGGGCTGAAGATGGATGCTTTCAGCACAGGGGACAGCGCTGGACAGTGCAGGATTCATTTGCAGGTAAGTGGCACATACTGGGCTACTATGCAATGCATAGTAGCACATTATGCTTCTAATTTACAGGGGAATGTAGAGGAAGTAAACCCTATCTGGGTTTACTTTCTCTTTAAGTTTATGATCTACCAAAACTCACAGATCCTTCTCCACTATGGATTCCCCCAGTTGTACTCCCCCTAGTATGTACGATGCATGCATATTCTTAGCCCCCAAGTGCATAACTTATCAATATTAAACCTCATCTGCCACATAGTTGCCCAATTAGTCTGTGCATTGAGGTCGGCTTGTGAGTTGGAGACATCCTGTAAGGACGTTATTCCACTGCATAGCTTAGTGTTATCTGCAAACACGGAAATGGTACTTTTAATCTCAGACCCAATATCATTTATAAATATATTAAAAAGTAAGGGTCCCAACACTGAACCTTGAGGTACACCACTGATAACCTTAGACCATTCAGTGTAGGAATCATTAAACACTACTCTCTAAATACGGTCTTTTCAACCAATCTTCCCCAAGTACAGATTTCCCTCCCCCAGCACAGATCCCTCCATTTTAGATTTCCCCAATGCAAATCTTACCCCCCCCCCCCCGGTACAGATCTCACCACAAATACAGAAATCTCCCCCACCAGTACAGTTGCCCCAAGTACAGTCCCCTCCTCCCACTAGTAAAGCTCTCCTTAGAGGCACCCCCCCCCCATTACAGATTTCCCCACGAGTACAGATGCCCCCACCACCACCAATACAGCTGCCTCTAGTACAGCCCCCCCAACACAAGTGCAGCTCCCCCCATTACAGATCTCCCTGCTCCATGAAATCCGCTCACCAGACCAGACAGTTCAGAGTGAAGGGAAGTCCTCCCCTGGCTGAATCATGTGACCAGGACTGTGGAGGAGATAAGGAGAGCTTCCCTCCCTCTGAACTGCCATGGCCGGTGTCTGAGTTTTGACAGGTGGCAGAAGTGGCTACAGTTCTTCAGGTGCACAGCGAATTTCAGTGCTAGTTGCAGCTTCGTGGACACTCTGGTGCCATCCGTAACAACCATGACCAGCAGGAAGCATATCCAGAGTGGTTCCAGCAGTAGATTGACGTGGGACAGTGAAGGCACCACTCACCATCATGCCTGCAAAGACCACCCCTCACGACCACTACAACAGCACCCCCACTCCCGCCTTGTCAGCACTGTACCTGCACTCTGCTTTTCAGCACTATGCCTGACTGCTTCAATCACAACCCCCCTCCCAACATGCTCTCAAAACCACAGCTTACCCTCATCCTACCCCTTGCTCTTACTACCTCTCCCATTTGCCCCCACTTCATCTGCAACTGCACTGACGCACTTGCCACCACTCTACCAATGCACACTTTTGTGCTCTCTGCCATTACAATGACGCACCATACCGGATTCAGTTATATGACCACTGTACGCTCAAATTTTGCTTACTGGATTTCTTATTTAAAAGGGTTCACTGATATAATGCATCTCTGCAGCAACTGTCAAGTGTGCACAGTGATAAGAAACAAGCAAAGAAGGGGGAAGGGGAGAGCGGTCATCAAAATTCCTCTCAAGCCTCCTGACAGTTATAACAATAATGATGCCAATTCCTACAGGATTCAGGTCTTCCTGCCTTCTCTCCCCGATAGGGTTCCTTCTTCCCCCTCATCACTTTTTGTTTGTTTTTTCTAAACAGTGCTAGTGAGGAAGCCAGACCCCAGCATCCAAACACTTTCTTTCTGTTAGTTACTGGCCTGCAAATGCTCACACACCAGTAAAAGTGTATGCTACCCCATATAGAAATAAGTGTGGATAGATCGCCAATAAACTTTCAGCACCACATCCCATAGTTAGCATGAAGGAACAAAAGGAGAGTATGTGGGACTTTTCAGGTGCTATCATATCACAAAGACACTAAGTATAATAAAAATTTATCATTTTATTAACATCATTAAAATACATAATGTATTGATCAACGGACACAAATATATATATGATTGACTTAAAAGAAGGGCTTTTATCTCATATGTGGCTCCTGGTTGGCATGGCTGGCAAAGATCACAACATGTTTCGCCTGATTAGGCTTCCTCAGGGGATATAATTGTCCACTATGTGTCATGCCATTCTAACAAACAAATATATAACATGACTATACATATACATATATAGTTTTATTCAGAATATTTCATTCCCACGCTCACCCCCTATTGCTCAATATATTGCTTTAGAAAAATTATTTGAAAATAGAATTGTTATTGTCCAACCTATTTTGGAGTTCAGTGCTCCAAAATGCCAAAATAGGTTAACAATTCTATTTTCAAATGTATTTTTAACTTAGATCGTAAACTGTAACGAGTGGGGCCCTATCTTTCCTCCTGTATTGAATTGTATTGTAACTGTACTGTCTGCCCTCAAATATGCCACATATGCCTAGATACCTGGTAGATAAAGGTGCCAATCCCAAATTTAAATGTTCAGAAAAAAAATATGGGAGGGGACTTTGAAGGCACCAATAACCATCACAAATTGAATAAAATATATATATTTTTTAATATAAACATACATTAAAATCCCAGAGAGGTAAAAATACATCATTTATACAAAAAACAGACAATTTAGACTCTCTATCTATCACATGGGCATGCAAGCCCAAAAATGACCCCTACGCGTTACAACTCGTAGAGTCTTCTTTAGAGTTGATCTAATACCTGGACGTTTGGGTTCGGGGGGTCATATCACTGTTCTAAAATCTTCTAAAAACTCTATGTGAAACTATAGCAGAGCAAAACCATATCCCTGTTCTTCTCTATGCTGTAGTTTCACACACAGTTTCCAGATGTTTGCAGAACAGTTTGTCCCGGATTTTAGTTAAAGTGTCACACACAGTTTCCAGATGTTTGCAGAACAGTGATATGGGTTCGCCTCGGTTTTAGTTAAAGTGTTACACACAGTTTCCAGATGTTTGCAGAACAGTAGTTCAGTTTGTCCCGGTTTTAGTTAAAGTGACACACACAGTTTCCAGATGTTTGCAGAACAGTAGTTCAGTTTGTCCCGGTTTTACTTAAAGTGACACACACAGTTTCCAGATGTTTGCAGAACAATAGTTCAGTTTGTCCCGGTTTTAGTTAAAGTGACACACACAGTTTCCAGATGTTTGCAGAACAGTAGTATGGTTTCTCCCGGTTTTAGTAAAGTGTTACACACAGTTTCCAGATGTTTGCAGAACAGTGATATGGGTTCTCCCGGCTTATTTATACTTTTTTGACACAGTTTGATGATGATTTTAGAACTGTTATATGGCTTCTAGCGTTAATTAATACTTTTCAGACCCAGTTTGAAGATGGTCCACATCCACCTCCATTTTTTATTTTTTTATGTTTTTATTTTTTTTTAAATGCTTTTAGTTATTTCCCTGTCCCCATTTCTTTGTAGGGCACTTGTCCCACCCTTACCCCCATTTCCTTCCTTTTGCAGACCTCTAGGAATTTCCAAGACTTTTTTACAGCTATTTTTGTGCCTAAAAGTTCGGGTCCCCATTGATTTCAATGGGGTTCGGGGTCCGGGACAAAGTTCGGGTTCTGTCCTGACCCGAACCCGGACTTTGTCCCGAAGTTCGGCCGAACCAGCAGAACCCGGACTTCCAGAAGTTCGCTCAACTCTAGTGATCAACTACCAGAACCCAAACGTTTTTTGAAACGTCCGTGTTCGGGTTCGGGTCTGGGTCCGGGACACCCCAAAGTTCAGTACAGACCCGAACGTTACAGTCCGGGTTTGCTCAACACTAGTCTTCTTCAGGGGCTTCTTAGAGACAAAGATTATGGTAAGTTAAATGTCGGCAGAAGATCAAGTATCTCCAGACACCACCAGAATACATCCAGGTACCCATAAGCCAGTAAGTAGTTCAAGGGATATGTGCCTGACAATCTAGTAAACAAACATGGACAAAGTAGGTCCAAAAGATGTGTAAAATTATGTTGTCCACAGCTTTGGAGATGGATGATTATCAGGTGTGAGTCTTGGGGTCAGGTAATCTAGAGCAGATGAATAAAAAAAATGCCGAAATAGTTAGAGATTTCTCAAAGTCCAGAGGGGACTATGTAGAATAACATCCACCACCCCCGAGAACTCCACTACGGAGCATGCTGTGGACAATCAATGGACAAAGAATCCCAAGGTGCTGTACTGTCTGCCCTCATGTTCTAAAGTGCTGCATAAACTGTTGGCACTATATGAATCCTGTATAATAATAATAAACTGAATGGCTGTTTTTACAAGGTCTGAGTTCACAGGTACTGTAAAGGACATCGAAACCCAAAAATAAAAATGTAATTTTGCAGCTTGTGGTGGCTTAGTTTTCTTTTTTAGGGTTTTTTTTCTTTATTTTTACCTGGTGATCGGGCAAGTAACGCACTTCCTGTCTTAGGGTGGCTACACTCATTCCTCCAGTGCATCTAGGGAGGAGCAAAGAAGACACCCATGGACAGTAGCTTTTTCAACCTGTAAAGAGGGTAGTGTTAGATGGACTAATAGACGTTGTACACTTGAAAAATAAACCAATATTATTACAAAAAGAAGCCAGCAGCACAATATCCTAATATCAGATAATAAATCACATAATCAAAAATATGGCGCTATACCTTTAAATGTGCATAGACGCATTCATATAAGTGCATCCTCCACATTATAGTACATCAACCACAAAACAAATATAAAGAGCAAGATATCAAACATTTAAATCCAAACATTCTTCATTTTCATTAGAAAAAAAAAACAGGTACCAATGGTGAAAACATAAACTGTGAATGATTATTACGGTAGTTCCTAAATACCATGGGCAACATAAAATGCAAATATTTAAGTCCACAAATCGCAAGCTGTGGATATAAAAAAGGCAGCAAAATGTTGCCTGTGAACTTCCACACCACAAGTGATCATATGTTATGAGTGGTCATATAAGAGCAGGCTATGTATATTGTATTGTTCCCAGGGCAAAGATCAGCAGCTCCTCAGTCCCACATCCAGGACAAATCACATGGTTGTGCCATATAAGCATAATACAAAGGAAGAAAGGGCAGACTGCCCGTACTGTGATTCTGTATATGAATCGATGTTATTAAAATCTGTTTAAAAAGTCACATAAATTAGTGAAATCACAGTGCCCAACTCAGTATACAGATGAAGCAGTGTGTGTGGTGAGGTCAAAGTGTCTTAACTCTGCCCTACGTGTTTTATCAGATGTGACGTCATAAGGGGCATGGATTTAAATGAACTTTGCATAAGTGACTAATAGTGTTGAGCGAACCCGGACTGTAACGTTCGGGTCCGTACCGAACTTTCGGGTGTCCGTGGCACGGACCCGGACCCGGACATTTCAAAAATCGTTCGGGTTCCTAAAGTGATTAAATACACTGAAAAATTTGTCTAAAATTATTGTAGCTAAGTATATGTCTTAGTGTCATGCCCGTCAGACGGGAAAGAAGGAAACATAATACGAATATACCGTGTTGGTACACTAAACAGGACCTACACCCTGACTCCTCGACGACTAGAAACGGGACCCTTGTTATGTTATATGTATCGGACGAGAATATACTGGTGA
>BLSH010396938.1:540661-583436 GCA_018402905.1 Glandirana rugosa
AATCAGTGATCTCAACTCGCTTGTGGACCTGCAAGCCCAAGACGACCAGGCAGGCTTGAAACCCTGTTTCAGGCCCAGGCCCAGGCCTGCCTTGGGCTTGCTAGCGTGCCTGTTGCTTGGGGTAACTTTAGTTACCCCTGGGTTTGAAAATACGTGTTTTTACCGACATCGTTTCAGGACCTTTCGGGGTCTCCCGACGTTTTCCTTCATTTTACCCCCACTATCCCCATTTATTTGTAGGGCACTTGCCCTAGTTTGAAGATGATTTTGGAACAGTTATATGGTTTCTACCGTTAATTAATACTTTTCAGACACAGTTTGAAGATGATCCACATTCACCTCCATTTTTGCTTTTTTTTGTTTTTATTTTTTTAAAAATATTTAAAGTTATTTCCCTGTCCCCATTTTTTTGTAGGGCACTTGCCCTACCCTTACCCCCATTTTACTTCCTTTTGCAGCCCTCTGGGGCTTTCCAGGACTTTGCTACAGCCATTTTTGTGCATAAAAGTTTGGGTCCCCATTGATTTCAATGGGGTTCGTTGTCCGTGCGATCGTTCGGGTTCCGTCCGGACCCGGACCCGGACTTTGTCCCAAAGTTCGGACGGACCAGCAGAACCCGAACGTCCAGGTGTTCGCTCAACTCTAGTGACTAACAAATGTCTAACTCCAGCTATTTGCTTTTGGGATACAGGCTTTATATTAATGCATAAAAGTTGGCCTGTAACTGTTAAAGTGGAATCACATCTAAAAATCTAAAAAACACTGACAGGAGGGACCCTATTGACCTCTTCAGTCATAAACCCCTCCCCCTGTCTGTCAGTGTTAGTGTTTGAGGCATGCATATCATTGTGGCCCAGCCAATCCAGGGACCGAAGAGACAGAATCTGCAAGGAAAAGTCTTAGAAGCACCTGTGACCAACTGACAACACAGCGCTGCAGGGGATCGCTTGACAGGTAATTTGCTAACATGAGGTGCATAAGAGAACATTTTGGCTAGTGGGCTTCTATGCTCCGTTTTACTCTTTTTTTTTTTTTTTTTTATGGAGGTTTAAATGGTTTGTCTCAGCCCCCTAACTGCTACATTTTGCTGGACAGCTTGGTCTGCTAGACTAAGCTAACTTTTGTTGGGCGGAGGTGGTTGGTCACAGTGATCACATGGTACAGACAGGGCCAATCACAGCTCATGTATACCTTGTGATTAGCTGTGACCAATCACAGCTAACCACAATAGTTAACATTGAATGAATCCATTTCATTTAGTAAAAACAGTAGCTTATAACAGTAGATTTCACTGGTATGAGCAATCATAATGTATAAAAAAAAATCCTGATTTCTTCCCTAGAGTAAAACAGAGTTTCTATGGTAACACTGTATTGTTCTGGTGACGGTGTGTTGAAAAAAAAATCATTAAAAAAAAAATAATTAATATAAAATATTTTTTTATTTTCTTTGTAATTAATAAACTTTTTTTTTACATACTGTCACCAGTCAGTGTCCCTCATCACCGCCACACCAATTATATGATGAAGCTGTACTGGCACTGGTGACAGTATGTAAAAAAAAAATTGTGAAAAAAACGTTTTTTTAATGTCTTCAAAAATTGTACCAAAACATTAAAAATTCATAAAAAAAACTCATCATACCTCTTTACTAAATTCCTTGGACTGTCTACTTTCCATTTGGTAGATATTTGTACTGTCCTGGCGTTTTGGGCCTCAAGAAATGAGATACCATAGTTGTGGACTCTAAAACTTTCCTACAGACTAAATAATTTACACTGATTAGGGTTATTTTCACCATCAAGAGATATAGCAGAATACAGTTTGGCCTAAATTTATGAAGGAAGATTATTTATTTGTATAATTTTATAACAGAAACAAAAACTTTTTTTTATAATTTTCAGCCTTTTTTTCATTTATGTAGCAAAAAATAAAAAAACCCAGTGGTGATTAAATCTCACCAAAAGAAATCTCTATATATGTGAGAAAAATGATAAATATTTCATTTGGGTTCAGTGTTGCATGACTGCGCAATTTGTCATTCAAAGTGCGACAATTTCAAAAGCTGAAAATTGACCTGGGCAGGAAGGGGGTAAAAATGCCTGGAATTTAAGTTGTTAAATGAGCTTTGGCCCAGAGAAGACAGCTGCGTTTCTGGATCATGTTCAGATATGGCTTCCTCTTTACATGATAGAGCTTTATCTTGTATCTTTGGAACTATGTTCACAGTCATCTTTGGAAGTATCCCTGAGCCCATGCAGTGATCTCCATCCCAGAATCATCCCTATTATTAATCCAGCACTGTCTGAGGACCTGAAGATCAGGGACATCCAATATTGTGTTTTGGCCTTGTCCCTTGTGCACATGGATTTCACCAGATTCTCTGAATCTTTTGATGATATTACCATATGTACCGCACATGATGATATATTTAACCAGTACAGATCCAAACTATAGCCGAAAGATGGCTACAGTGCGGACCTGAATTGCCGAGGGGGACGTCCGCCCCTTTGTACACTCCCTGCGCACACTCACAGCCGGCAGTGGCGCGCTCTCATGCCTGCCGTACGCTGCGTGGGCGGGCCGGGCGGACTCGATGTCTACTCGTGATCAGCGATCGCCTAATAGAGCGGCAGAACGGGGAGCCGCCAATGTAAACACAGCGGTTCTCCGTTCTGTGAGGGGGGACATGACAGAACTACTGATCCCTGAGATCTGTTATGTCCCTGCCAGCCCAGCCCCCATACAGTTAGAACACACACAGGGAACACTGTTAACCCCTTGATTGCCCCTTAGTGTTAACCCCTTCCCTGCCAGTGACATTTATACAGTAATCAGAGGCTATTTAAATTTCTGATCACTGTATAAATGTCAATGGTCCCAAAAAAGGGTCAAAAATGTCCAACATGTCCACTGCAATGTCGCAGTTCTGACAAATATCGCAGATCGCCGCCATTACTAGTAAAAAAAAAAAATAATGATAAAAACTACATAAATCAATTCCCATAGTTTGTAGACAAGATAACTTTTGCGCAAACCAATCAATATACGCCGATTGCGATTTTTTTTTTACCACAAATATGTAGAAGAATATATATCGGCCTAAACTGATGAATCATATTTTTTTTTAGTATTTTTTTTTTGGATTTGTATTATAGTAAAAAATATTGTTCTTTTTTCAAAATTGTTTGTTTATAGCGCATAAAATAAAAACCGTAGAAGAGATCAAATACCGCCAAAAGAAAGCTCTCTTTGTGGGGAAAAAATGATAACAATCTTGTTTGAGTACAGTGTAGCACGACCGCACAATTGTAATTCAAAATGCGACAGCACTGAAAGCCGAAAATTGGTCTGGGCAGGAGGGGGGATTAAGTGCCCAGTAAGCAAGTGGTTAAAGTCTTTGCACTTTTAGGTTAAGAAACATTCTGAAATTGTTTGACAATTTTTTGATGCAGCTTTTCACAGATTGGTGAACCTCTGCCCATCTTTACTTCTGAGACTCTCTGGGGTTGATTTACTAAAGGCAAATAAACTTTGCACTTTGCAAAGTGCAGTTGCACTCTGCAAGAGCATTTGCGCTAGAGCTTAGTAAATGAGGGAAAGCTCTGCTGACTTCCATCATCCAGTCATGTGCAAGCAAAAATGTTGTTTTTTTATTTTCCTTGCACGTGATTGGGTAGCCTTTGCAAAGTGAAGCCTTACCTCATTTACTAACCTTTGGAGCAACTGCACTTTGCATAGTGCACAGTCTATTTGGCTTTAGTAAATCAACCCCTCTGACTCTCTAAGATGCTCTTCTTTATACCCAATCATGTTACTCATCTGTTGCCAATTAACCTAATTATTAGCAAAATATTCTTCCAATTCTTATTTGTTAGTACCACTTACTTTGCCAGCTTTTTGTTGCCCTGTCCCAACCTTTTGAGATGTGTTGCTGCCATCAATTTCAAAATTACCTTTTTTTTTCATATATTGGTACATTTTCTCAGTTTTTAAACATTTGACATGTTTTCTATTTTATATTGTGCATAAAATGTGGGTTTATGAGATTTTGCTTTTATGTAGATTTTACACAGCGTCCCAACATTTTTGGAATTGGGGTTGTAGATAATCGCATGCTGTAGGGAGAAATTCAGGAAATGCAGAGCCACACAACTTGTGTTCCCGAGCTGCAGATAATGATAACACAATGTTATATTATCCAGTCCTTTATAACATACTTTGTCATAGTAAATGGAAATGCTACCAATGTTGTATTATGTAAAGTCATCAGTGCAGGATTTCTCTGTAGAGCCCATTCTTTTATTTTGCTGAGCTATCATGTCACTATAAACAGATATCCAGCAACGGAAAGAAAGGTAATTATAGGGGTAATTAAAGAAGCGGGCATTTATAGAATACAAAATGCTAACATTTCATATTGTTGGATGCCGAGCTGTTTATGTGCAGTGTCAGTCCAACATCCTGGTCCTCTGAGTCAGATGCCGGGTGGTCTGGTTAGAAGCCTGTGTGGGCATTGTGGAGCCTTGGACAAGCTTCTATGGGCACCATCTGTTCTGCAGTCCACCTTCCACCATATGTCTTTCAGCCCAATTTGGAATGGGTACAACTATTCAGTAACAGATATTAGTAAAAACGTTCAAAATGCATTTCATCTGCAACCTGCCAAATGCTCCATTCATTCTGAGCAAATAGCAGAAGAGAGTAGAAGTAATGGGCTTATTTCAAGGACCACTACACCAAAAATTAAAAGGTTACAAAAAATAAATGAGATAACTAATAACGTGTACAATCAATTTGTATGTCGCTGGGTGTCATTAGGGAAATTTTATTACCCTAAAGAGGACCGGTACTTATACAACCCTTGGGTGATCTGAGACTTCCTGTGCCATTAAAGGATAACCGTAGCACATTATATTTTTTAACCACTTCCAGTCCAAGCCTATTCTGGCACTCCTCCCCTACATGTAAAAATCATCATTTTTTTTGTAGAAAATTACTCCCTAACATTATATGTTTTTTTTAGCAGAGACCCTAGGGAATAAAATGGTGGTCGTTGCAACTTTTTATAACGTGGTATTTCCGCAACAATTTTTCAAATGTGTTTTTTATTTTTAAAAAAACAGTTTCATGAAGTTAGCCCGGTTTTCTTGTATAATGTGAAAGATGATGTTATGCCAAGTAACATGTCAAACTTTAAAATTGCACACACTCGAGGAATGGGGCCAAACTTCAGTACTTAAAAATCTCCACAGGCAACGCTTTAAAAACGTATACAGGTTACCTGTTTAGAGTTACAGAGGGGGTCTTGGGATACAATTATTGCTCTCGCTCTAACGTTCGTGGTGATACCTCACATGTGTGGTTTGACCGCCGTTAGCATATATGGGCACAACGTATGTATGCGTTTGCTTCTGCGTGCGAGCACGCAGGGACAGGGGCGCTTTAAATATTTTTTTATGTTTATTTACTTTTATTTTTTTATTTTGACACTTTCCCTCTAATTTTTTTTTTAATCACTTTTATTCCTATTACAAGGAATGTAAACATTCCTTGTAATAGGAATAGGGCATGACAGGTCCTCTTTACAGCGAGAACTGGGATCTATAAGTCCCCAGATCTTGCCTCTAGGCTGGAAAGCCTGAAATAAAAAAAAATTATCTGGTTTTCCAGCCAAGGAAATGGCAGTGTTTACATGTGCTGAGGATGGACGTGACGTCATAATGTCGCGCCTGGCATCTGAAAGTCATAGAGACTGTCGGGGACATCTGGTTCACGGTACTCTCTATGGAAAATGGCTGCCACCGGAGGGGGGGTTGTCCCCTCCTGCTGCCTGTAAAAACAATCAAGCGGCTGCAGCTGACTTAAAGTCCAAGATGTGCTATGACGTCCATCTAAGGAGAAGAGGTTAAATATATTTAGGGCTAGCAAGAAATGTTGCAAACATTATCACTTGCAGGGTTGCCAACCGCCAGTAAATTTACTGACAGTTTGTAAAAATCAGTGATTTTTAGAACTGTCTATAAATATCAGGGTCTGATAATTTGTCATGCTGTGCTGACTTTTTAAGTGTAAACCAGGCAAACTACTTGATATGAGTATTGTCAGTGTTTCCATGTTGTGTTTAAAAATCAATTGTCTTAGTTTTTAATAGGAGTTCAGTTACTTTTCAGGTTGCCAGTAAAAAATGTGCTCTGCCAGTAAGATTTTCCATGATTTGCCAGTAAAAAATGCTGTGGGAGGTTGGCAACACTGATCACTTGTGTTTGCTTTCATTTTGCTTTTAGGCTTTGCTCAGACGAGGTGTATCAATGCGTACTCCTGAGGCCGTGTTTTACCTGCATCGGGATGCAGAGGTGTTATGTGCATCCCTGTGCAAGCAGTCCCATTGATGTCAATTGGGGCAAAGTGGCTGCATGGACACAGCGTGTGAATGAGGCCTTAAAGCTGTTATCATAGGCTCAGGCCAGCGTAAACAATGCACTGTTTATATGCATCCTGTCTACAGTCAAAACTACACATAGAGAACAGGGATGGTGTTAACTTCACATACCCATTTGATTAAATGTCTTGACCAACAGGAGGCATAATTGACCAATTATATGTTGCAGTGCACTCATGCCATCACTGTAGACCACAAACCATTGGAAGCATACAGCCCTGAATTAAATTAGCTACCGTGTAGAGGACACAGTTCTCCAGGCAATGAATGAGAACAAGGACAGCATCAGAAAGTCCTACAGATATGCATTCTGCATACCACAAATGGCTGTTTGGAACCATGTGTAATAGAATGAAGGGCAGGGATTATCTAAACCTGTGGGGAGGTTGCCTGATTCCAACAATTTGTTATCTCCAATATTTACATGAGTGCACTGCAGCACAGAAAATGTTTTTGCCTGGTGAAGAAATGGAGGTGAAGAAATGGAGTCAAACAAGCTTGGCTGAAAACGTGAGTGTTGTTTTAAATGAAAATGTGTTCTTATATCATCTTTAACCGCTTCAGTACGGGGCACTTTCACCCACTTCCTGCCCAGGCTAATTTTCAGCTTTCAGCTCTGTCACACTTTGAATGACAATTGCGCGGTCGTGCAACACTGTTCTTAAATGACATTTTTATAATTTTCTTCCCACAAATAGAGCTTTTTTTTGGTGGTGTTTAACCACTTCAGCCCCGGAAGGATTTACCCCCTTCCTGACCAGAGCACTTTTTGCGATTCGGCACTACGATGCTTTAATTGACAATTGCGCAGTCGTGTGGCGTTGTACCAAAACAAAATTGATGACCTTTTTTTCCCACAAATATAGCTTTCTTTTGGTGATATTTGATCACCTCTGCGGTTTTAATCTTTTGCGTTATAAACAAAAAAATAGCGACAATTTTGAAAAGAACAAAACAATATTTTTTACTTTTTGCTATAATACATATCCAAAAAAAAGTACAAAAATAACTAATTTATTCATCAGTTTAGGCCAGAAGGTATTCTGCTGCATAATATTTTACATGGTAAATAAAATAGCAATAAGCGTTTATTGATTGGTTTACACAAAAACTACAAACTATGAGAATTGATTTATGGTGTTTTTATTATTTTATTTTTTTTACTGGTAAGGGCAGTGATCTGCAATTTTTATCGGGACTGCGATATTGCGGCGGACAGATTGGACATTTTTGACACTTTTTTTGGGACCACTGACATTTCTACAGCGATCAGAGCTAAAAATAGGCACTGATTACTGTATAAATGTCACTGGCAGGGAAGGGGTTAACACTAAGGGGGCGATCAAGGGGTTAACAGTGTTCCCTCACTGTGTTCTAACTGTGTGGGGGCTTGGCTGGCAGGGCCATAACAGATCTAACTCAGGAGAAGCATTCCGAATGGCCGTCGAGGAGGAGGGAGGAGGCAGAAGTCACCAAGCAGGGGAAGGTGAAGTGCCTGTGATGCCCACCGCCTGTGATGTCCGCAGAGGAGAGAAGGGGACGCTGCCCTGATGCCCACCGCCCGTAATGCCAGCCATAGATGGGGTAGGTGCTCTGGACCCGACCGACCGGACCGCGGGGGGGTGTGGTGGCTGTGGGTGCACTGTTTGTCACCCCCCCCAAAAAAAATTACCACCAGCAGGCACTTATACTAATATATCTGTTGGTTGTTGCCAGGAATCAGCAAGGTGTCCGTGAGCGGTCCTTGTAGGGTCCGTGGCTGCCTGTTCCGTCCGTTTTGCTTTGGGACATGGGGAGTTGACAGTCACAGCATCCACTGATCCACCAACCCCGCCGTTGCCCACTGGCCTGCTCTAAAGGGGAATATATGGGGACCCTGCTCTAAAGGGGGATCTATGGGGTCCCTGCTCTAAAGGGGATCTATGAGGACCCTGGTCTGCTCTAAAGGGGGATCTGTGGGGGGCCTGGCCTGCTCTAAAGGGGATCTATGGGGTCCCTGCTCTAAAGGGGGTCTATGGGGACCCTGGCCTGCTCTAAAGGGGGATCTATGGGGACCCTGGCCTGCTCTAAAGGGAGATCTATGGGGACCCTGCTCTGAAGGGGGATCCATGTTTGTGTACTGCTACTTCATCTATGTCTACAAAGGACTTTGATGCTGCTGCTGCATCTCAATACAACTGAAAATTTAAAAGGTAAGAATTTTGAAAATCTTTTAAACCCTTTATAACAGTATACAACAAGCAGTCTTTATATAAATGTTATTTTAAACTTTTGTACCTGTAGAACTAGTCCAGAAAGTACACAGAGTGTTTTTTGATGGTTTTAATTTGAAATGTACCTTGGTGTTCTTCATTAAGGTCTGTACTTTGGAAAATGTCCGCCACAGCCTTGGTCCATGCTTATCCCTTGTTGCCTGTTAACATTTTATTTGTTTAAACCAGTAAACATATTTGACAATAAAAACATAAATAAATAAAAATTCTAATATCTATACCATACTTTGCATATGCTAGAACTATCAGTTTTTTTTTTTCCCAACGTTAGTTCCACTTAAAGTATAGATTAGACATCCCATCATTGAACCACACACCAGAGATAGTCATAGACACAATACACTACATTTGCCCAGCTTATTCTCAGTTCTATAGCGTGCCAGAAGCACAGATATCTTTTCAAAGTTATAAATAGTAAAAGCCATTGTGAAAATGTTATAGGACCTTTTCTGCAGAGAGTAGTGCCATAGAAAAGCTTGTGTAGCTCTGCTAAAGGAATATAAGAGAAATAACATTCAGCATAGCTGGGTAATTAGGAGCTACGTCAGAACACTGATCCTCAGATGGCAGAAATAATATAACCAATGCCGCGGCACTGGTCACATGACCATAAAAAGAATTACTGTCTAATCTGCAATGGCCCAGAACCAGCAAGACGTGTAGTTTCTTTTTTGATTCTCACCTTCCGAATGTGAATGTGTATTGGATATTAGGTCTCATGCACAAGGGAATTTATTTTATGATGTAAGCTGACTTTAAGGAGGGTACTACACTATGCTGCATTCCCTTGTTCCTTATATGTTGGAAAACGAGCCTCAGCAGGGGTGAATACTGACCAATCAGGTCTTGAATGATGAGACTAGGATCGGTGTCTAGGCAGACAAGCGGATACCCATACCCTATTGATCCAAAAGCGTTAAAGAATTGTTTTCTGGTGAGTGTAATACCAACAGGGGTCTGAGTACACGCGGTGCATTGGTGAAGGATCACAGAGTATACGAGATCTTTATTCAGCACGAAACACCTTTCACTGGATACTTCTTTGAAGCCCTTAAAGCACTCTATTTGGGAAAAGGCCTTGATTGTATCAATTTAGATTGCACCAATTTAGATTGCTTTTTCTCTGAGCAGTTTATGGACTCTTGAGGTGATCAATTTTAACTTTATTTTATTTTATAATTTTATTTTGTATTGGTTATACATAGTAATAACTATATAGCGCAGCTAGCATTTGCAATTTCTGAACCTACGGTTGATAGATTGATTGAGGTCATAATTCAAAAGCCAATTAGAATTCTTTTTTATCAAGTTGTTATGGGTAAAGTTCCGTTTCTCCACATTCAGCATTTTCATGCTTTGGGAATAGAGCAACAAAACCCTCTGCAGACATCTCAACCTGCACTCATTTCAGGGAGGTGACAAACTCATTTCAGGGAGGTGACGCTTCACGCCGCTCCCCCCCCCCTCCCCCCACAAAAAAATGCAGCCTTGCCAATGCCACTTAAATGCAGCCTTACCAGTGCCAATTAATTGCAACTATACCAGTGCCAATGAAATACAACTATACCAGTGCCAAGCAAATACAGCTATACCAGTGCCAATTAAAGTGGTTGCCAACTGTGCACAACAGGTAAGCCTATAATAAGGCTTACCTGTAGGCTCCGTGCATATCTCCTAAACCTGCATGGTTTAGGATATATACTACACTGTACTTGCATGTGCCATCGGTACAGTGAAGTGAAGAAACAGGCCGCCATGCTGCTTCTTCATGTGCGGGAGTGATGTCACGTGGCTCCAGCCAATCACAGAGCTGGAGTCTGTGGCCCCGGAAGGAAGAGGGGCGAAGATGGATGCGGCCTGGAGCGGGGACATTGTGGGGACAGTGTGGGAAGCGCAGGCTTCCAATGCAGGTAAATGATTGACACATACTAGCCCATTATGCTTTTACTCTGCAGTGTAATAAAGAGGATGTAAAACCCAACAGCTATACCAGTGCCAATTAATACAGCTATACCAGTGCCCATGAAATATAGCCTTACCAGTGCCCTGTGGTGATATGCTATATACTCCTCTGGTGATATGCTATATACTCCTCTGAGTGATACTGTATATAACCCTGTGGTGATTTGCTATATACTCCTTGGGCGATATGTTATATACTCCTCTGAGTGATACTGTATATACCCCTGTGGTGATATGCTATATACTCCTCTAGTGATACTGTATATACTCCTCTGGTGATGCTGTATATACCACGCTGGTGATGCTGCATATACTCCTCTGGTGATGTTGTATATACTCATCTGGTGATGCTGTATATACCCCTCTGGTGATACTGTATATACTCCTATCTGGCGATGCTGTATACCCTATCTAGTGATGCTGGGCTGTACACTCCTGACACAATGGGTGTAATCTATAAGGTCTGGGGCTTATGAGAAGTGGGAGGGGTCAAAAAGGAAGGGCGGGGTTGGGCACCCCCCCATCCTAAAATTTCGCCAGCCGTCACTGACACCAGAGCAGATTGGGGAGAGAGAGACCGTCTGAGAAGGGTGCATCGCAAGCAGGGACTGTGGTGTCACTGGCAGTGGAGTTGGGTTGCTGCATCCAGGAGGGCTGGCAGGCCCTGAAGAGGGACTGACTGGGAGCAGTAGTCCCCTGAAGCTAGCTAGCACACCTTTCATCACTTCTTTTTGCTACACAAGAGTGGCCAACGGTCCCTGCCTGTAATGGGCGGTTCATTGAGGCCTGGCCAGCGCCAGAGGCAGGCCTCACCATGTGCTAGCTAGGTTGCAAGCAAGATTGTGCAGGAGAGAGGAAAAGGAGTAGGCTGCAAGCAAGATTGTGCTGGAGGATGAGAGGAGTATATACACCAGTGGGTATATAAGTTGTCCCGTTAAAGAACTGCTCTGATTCACCATGCATCCCATAATTCCCTTACCCATCCAATTTGAATTCTTCTCCATAAAACAACAAAAACAAAGCACTGTTCATTGTCTCAAGAGTGACTGACGAGTGTATGCTGGGCTGGGCAAAGGTACAGGAGGACCACAACATCCAGCAGCCCCTGTGGGGGGTACCGCTACAGGTGTGTTTCACGGTATTTCAGGAGAGGGTTTTTGGCTCTTAAAGGCCCCTGCCCATAATCTGATGGGCAGACATAAATTCCCTCTACCCAGTAGCACATACTCACCTTCCCTAAGGTCGGCCATACACAGAGCAAAATTCACTGGATTCCCCCATAAACACTGTGTTGATGGGGGAATCCCCCTGCTGGGACATTTTTTTTCTCCTGGCAGTGGGGAGGGAGAGGGCGGGGGAAGCCGTCCTCACCGGAAGAAGACAGTGATTATTGCTAATAGCTTTACGAGCTATAAGGCCTCATGCACACAAGACGTTTTTGGACGTTTTTACAGCTGCTGTTTTTAGCTGCAGACGTTTTTTTCCTACAGTCAATAAACTCCCCATCATGTTATCCTATGTGTTCATGTTATCCTATGTGTTCATGTTATCCTATGTGTTCATGCACACATAGGCTGTTATCAACTGTTTTGGGCAGTGACGTTTTGGAGCTGTAAAAAAACCTCAAGACCAGAGGGTTCTGAGAGACGTTTTTCAGCTGTAAAAAGGCTCAAAAATGCGAAAAAATGCCGCTCACCAATGCTTTTGGACGTTTTAGATCCGTTGGGGAAAAACAAAAAATGCTACTGCTCTAACAAGTTTAAAAACATCAGTGCAAAAGGCTGATAGAAGCTGAAAAACTCACTGCAAAGCTACTGATGTTTTTTTAACGTCCTGTGTGCATGAGACCTGTGAGCCGCTAGTGATAATCATAGGTAAAACCCGGCATGCTGGTTGGTACACTCAGCCTGCCCATACCTGCTGAACCAGCCGAGATTCGAACTGTGTATGGCCTGCCTTGGGTCTTTTGTTGCTTTATCTGACTGCAGGTACTGAGCAGAAGAACTCAGTGGAAGCTCACGTCTTGACCATGGCTTTGAGCTCACTCTGGACTCTATAGCCTCTGTCCCTAATGCCAAGAGAAATCACTCTATGACTGATATGTTCTTCACTCTCAGTGGCCAAACAGAGCGATGTTGGAGCAAAGGGAAGGTGAGCATGTGCTGCTGGGGAAAGGGGAGAGGGTTGGCTTAGTTAACCTGTTGCTATGCCTTGCATGGACAAAGGACTGGTTCACAAGAAGGCTGTCTGGGTGGTCTTAGTCCTTTAAGTTAAGGCTGACCAAAGATGGGTGAGATGTTTTCAAAAGTATGTCTGGTGGAGAGACATCTTCCCTTTATTAATGGCACTGGGACCTTGTGCTGTCACTTGTGTGACTCACCTGAGACACTGAAACAGTACATGTTTTTAAAATGCCCGGCATAGAAAATCAGAGAGGATTCGCTCAAGACATTTTAAAATGTTGCAACAGGCTGGGAAACCTCTGTCAATGAAAGCAATCACTTCTATCAATGGCACTTGTTTTCACCCATAGGCAAATATTGGTTGTGTGTACCTTAAAGATGTAGTTAATTGTCTGATTCTCACCGTAGTCTTCCATCAAAGGTTGGATTGGGGGTGGAATCGTAGCATTTATGACAAGCATTAAGCTGGGCATACACTGTTCAAATTGCAGCTGATTCCTGAAGAACTGGACAAAATTTGCTTAGTGGGTGGCCCTATCAGCTGCCTGTCGTCTGGCTTCCATTGATGCTTCCAACCCAATTTGGGTTATTTTGACAGTTGGTTGGGTAGGCTGTCAAAATACAATAGAGGCAGCAGCTCTTTGTCCTGGAAGTCCCTTAGTAGGAGTTTTTGCTTATTTATTTATTTATTTTTTTATTTCCTACCTTTTTCAGAAGTCCTCAAGCTGGTCATGTGATGGGCTGGGTCCTCTTTCTCTTTTGAATCTTCGTCAGTATTATGTAGTCCTGTGCAAATCAAAGCTCTCTATATCCATACTGGGGTTGCCCCCTCAGGGGTGTGTCCATGACACCCCGAATTTACGGGATGTCTTCAGTCCATAGCTGGGCCTCATTCAACCCTGAAGACTGAGGACATCTTGTGCCAGAGAAGAGGTACTGCAGCCAAAAAGGCAGTATTGATGCCAGAGTTTCCTTTTTTTTTTATTTCTCATAGGGGAGCTTTTAATAAAAAGCTCCTAGATGAGTTTTAAGCCAAAATTAATTAATTTATTACATGTATTTATATAGCTTTGACAATTTTCACATCAGTTTCTGCCTTCAAGGAGCTTACAATCCAAGTTCCATATCACACATACACTAGGGTCAATTTGGACAAGAGCCAATTAACCTTCTAGGATGTCTTTGAAGTGTGAGAGGCAACCAAAGTACCCAGAGGAAACCCACACAAGCACAGGGAGAACATCAAACCCCAGGCAGATAGCATCCTGGATGAGATTCAAAGCAAAGACCCAATACTGCAATGCAGAAGTGCTAACCACTTGCACTTGGGCATGTGGTCACTCTGTATAAAATTCAGTTGTACATACTGGAAGGTAAAAGTATACATAATGTCACTTCCTCTATTCTGCTTCTTCCTCCCTCCCCCTCCAGCTCCGCCTCTTACACATTGCAGCATTTATTTATTTTTTTATACAATAAAATGGTTGTAAATCCTTACATACAGTAAACCCAGCAAAGTGATTGGCCTTGGGTGATACACAAAGTTGAAACAAATCCTCCTACATAAATTGCACCTGTCTATCTGCAGCCCTCTCCATTTAAAATGCTGAATTTTAAAGCTTGTCTGGGTTGTCAAAAAAAAGGGGTGGAGAGTTGAAGTTACACTCTACAGATCTCTTTGAGGAGAGCTTTGAGAGCTGATTGGAGGGAAGGGACACACCTCCCTGCACACAGCACACAGAAACAAAGTTGAGGCTGTCAATCAGCTGGAGGTCCCTCCCATGTCACCTTTTTTTTTTTGGTGTCAGGAAAACTTGTCAGAAGTGATTCATGCTCATAGTAGAGGGACAAATCAGAACACAAAAGTGACAGTGCTCTTAATTGGAGGAACAAATCAGTACACAAAAGTGACAGTGCTCTTAATTGAGACACTAAAGTACACACTATAGATGGATATGCTTTGTTCATATTTCATGTCTGAGGTTTGCAACCACTTTAAATACCTTTTTTTTTCGGGATGGGCACACTTCCCCTTCCTCACCTAGGCAAGGATGCATGTCCAGCCACCAGCTGCCTTCTCAGATGTCTATGTCACATCCTAGGGGGCAGTACTTCAGTGTGTCAGTGGGACATCTTGTGCATGCGCAGACTGTTGGTGTATTAGGGCATGCATGAGCTCCCCTTTGTGTGAACATACCACCACAGGTCTTTGCTAGTACCCATAGACCTGGCAGAGACCCACCACATATCTGCATATGTGCAAGTTTGGAATAGGGATGATGGTGCAAAGCAGGATGATGTAGAAAAATTCTGGGCAGGAAGAAGACAACGCTGGACTCCACTGGTATGTGTGTCCTTTTTTAGTTTGCATACATGGACAGTTATTAGGGATTAGAAATTACATTTTATCAATGATCAATACAGTGTACAGTATATCAGCCATGAATAAATGGTGGACTGAGGTCCAGACCTGGACTGAGTGAATGTTCTATCCTGACTGCCAGCCAGTGCCCAGTGTAGGTTCCCTTGCCCTGTGCATTATTTGGTTGCTAGGATTGCCAGCATGCTAACAACCAATGATCTCACATACATGCCCTGTCCCCAGCATCAGAGGAGGACTTCCTCTGTCCAGACCTGCAGCCTGCTTCACCACCCAGCTCCTGCCCTCTGCCTGCCTGGCGCTAAAATGTACATTTGATGGGGGCATCCAATTGGGATACTGTGATGGGTATGCCCAATGTAAGAGGGCACTGTGATGAGGACACCTGATGTAAGGGGGCACTGTGATAGGGACACCATATATAAGGGCACACTGTGATGGAGACACCTGATGTAAGAGGGCTGTGATGAGGACACCTGATGTAAGGGGGCACTGCAATGAGGACATCTGATTTAAGGGAGCTCTGTGATGTGGACACCTGATGTAAGAGGGCACTATGATGAGAACACCTAATGTAAGAGGACACTGTGATGGGGACACCTGATGTAAGGGGGCACTGGGAAGAGGACACCTGGTATAAGGGGGCACTGTGATGAGGATGCCTGATGTAAGTGGGCACTGTCACAGGGACACCTGATGTAAGAGGGCACTGTGATGGGGACACCTGATGTAAGGGGGCACTGTGAAGAGGACACCTGGTATAAGGGGGCACTGTGATGAGGACGCCTGATGTAAGTGGGCACTGTCACAGGGACACCTGATGTAAGAGGGCACTGTCATGGGAATACTTTATGTAAATGTACACACTGATGCATGAAATAAGGAATGGGCACTAAAAAGGAACACCTGATGTAAAGGGCACTCTGATGGGGACACTGAATATATGGGGGCACTCTGATGAGGACGCCTGATGTAAAGGTGGGGGGACACATGATGTAAGCGGGGGGACACTGATAGAGGCATGCAAGGGGCGGGCGCTGTTATGGGGACACCTGATGTAAGGGGGCGCTGTGATGAAGACACCTGATGTAAGGGCACACTGTGTTGGGGACACCTTATGTAAGGGCGCACTGTGATAGGGACACCTGATGTAAGAGGGCACTGTGATGGGGACACCTGATGTAAGAGGGTGCTGTGATGGGGACACTTGATGTAAGAGGGCACTGTGATGGGAGCATCTGATGTAAGAGGGCACAGTGATGGAAACACCTGATGTAAGAGGGCACAATGATGGTGACACCGGATGTAAGAGGGCACAATGATGGGGACACCTGATGTTAGAGGGCACCTGATGTAAGGGGCACTCTGATGGGGTCACTTGATGTAAGTGGGCACTGTGATTGGGGAAACCTGATGTAAGAGGGCACTGTGATGGGGACACCTAATATAAAAGGGCACGGTAATGGGAACACCTGATGTAAGAGGGCACTGTGATGGGGACACCTAATGTAAGAGGGTACTCTGATGGGGACACCTGATGTAAGAGAGAACTGTGATGGGGACACCTGATGTAAGAGGGCACGGTAATGGGGACACCTGATGTAAGAGGGCACTGTGATGGGGACACCCGATGTAGGCTGGCACTCTGATAGAGATATCTGATGTAAGGGGGAACTCTAATGGGGACATTTGATGTAAGGAGGCACTCTGATGGGGGCACATGATGCAAACTGACACTCTGATGGAGTCACTTGATGTAAAGGGGCACTCTGGTGTGAACACCGGGTGTATAGGGGCAATCTGATGGGGGCAAGCCGGGGACACTGATAGAGACATGCAAGGGGGCACTCTGATGGGGATACCTGATGTAAGAGGACACAGTGATGGGGACACCTGATGTAAGAGGGCACTCTGATGGAGACACCTGATGTAAGAGGGCACTGTGATGGGGACATCTGATGTAAGAGGGCACTGTGATGGGGACATCTGATGTAAGAGGGCACTGTGATGGGGACACCTGATGTAGGCTGGCACTCTGATAAGGACATTGAATGTAAGGGGGAACTCTAATGGGGACATTTGATGTAAGGAGGCACCCTGATGGAAATACCAGATATTAAAGTGCACTCCAATACGAACAGCTGTTGTATGGGGGCGCTCTGATGGGAACACTGGACTATGGGGGCGCTCTGATGGGGACACTGGACTATGGGGGCGCTCTGATGGGAACACTGGATTATGGGGGCGCTCTGATGGGAACACTGGATTATGGGGGCGCTCTGATGGGGACACTGGATTATGGGGGCGCTCTGATGGGGACACTGGATTATGGGGGTGCTCTGATGGGGACACCGGATGTAAGAGGACCTGTGATGGGGACACCTGATGCTGCCATTGTGCATAAGTAACGCATAAGGGTTCAAGCAGAAGGGTGTTAAAAAATGCCGCGTCCAGATCTGTACAGCGTATCATTTTTTTTTATGGATCTGAGCACAACAATATTTTATATAAAATTATTTGATGATCAAAAATAAAACCAGATTGTAAAAAAAGAGCTGAATCCATTGTAGCCCTTGTCCTGCATGCATTGTAGCCATTGTCCTGCATGCATTGTAGCCCTTGTCCTGCATGCATTGTAGGCAGTGACAGTTAGCTGGATGGCAGGCTGCTGTGCTGTGCTGGCTATCATTGGAATGCACACACAGGGATACAATGTAAGAAGTCGGGACGTCAGCGATGAGAGGAGTGGGCGGGGCTGGATGCTCTGTACATAGGCGATGGGCGCTGTAACAAGGAGGGAGGCGTGCCCATGGTAGGAGTGGGCGGGGCTGGGCGCCGCTGTCCGCACATAGGATGGGCTGAGCTCCGGCCGCACTGCTGCTGCTGCTGCCTATGAAGAGTTAACATTGGAGGGGAGCGGACACGTTCACCGTGGGGGAGTAGCCGGGCTCGGAGCAGTAACATCACAGCACATTCCTGGCTTAGTTGGCTGCCAGCATCTGATTAGAAGCACACAGCCAGTATCCAAGGAGCTGTGAGTGGCTGAGCTCAGCTGGTCTAAGCAGGAGAAGGAGGAGGACGCAGAGGAAGACTGCACACAGCACTGACAGCTCCACACTTCTCTGCAGCCCGGTGGTGAGTAGAACCCCCCCTTCTATCAGCCCACCCTGACCTGGCTGCAGGACGTTGGATGGATGCTTGCAGCAGGGGACCCAAGGTGACCATAGGGATGGGATGGCAGTCACTAGACCTGACCCCTGCCAGTCCTACATACACATTGGCACCATGGCATGGCAGTGCCTTTTATGAGGTTCAGCCAGGAATTAGGAGGCTCACGTTGGCGCACAGAAGCCACCCGCTTTGGGCATGGATTGTGTGACCCTCATCTCATGTCTATTGGCACCTAAAAAGCAAGCTGCAGATTGCAAAAATAAAAAAATGGAAAAAAATATACAACCCATGCGGTGGGCAGCGTTGGCGAGATCAGCGATGGCATATAGCGACCACACCAGGTGAAATCTCCCCCCTCCGCATGCTATAGGTGCCGATATAATCCCCCAGGGAAGGGAGGTCGGTGAACACCAACCTTCGTTTGGTAACTAGATAACATTTTATGGCTCTGAATATAATAATTTCCCATATGAAATATATCTGTTGCGATTCAATGCATACATTGCGATTATTTGCTGGCGAACAATTTTGGTGAGTCCGCCATGACTTCAGCATTTCATCTCATTGCTTCTTCCTTTAAAAGTTGTAAATGGAAGATTTCAGGGAAGAAAAGGATAACTGTGATTGGCTGCTTGAAAAGAACTGTCGTTCAGTGGATTGATACAATTTAGGTGATCTGACCCTGGTTTGCCAAGTAGATCTTGAGCATTAGAAATCAGCCAGCATCCTGGAAGACTTTTGTGATTATTGCTTTGATAATATAAGAGTGAGAATCCGTATAAACCCCCAGCAACAACCCTTGTAACAGCCATTCTCAACTATGGAACCATAGGATTCCTCCAGAGGTTGCTAGGGGTTCCTTGAGCTGTGGCTGATTGACCTCACATCTCATGGGGTCTGCATAGTTTCAGGGCCACTGCCACTTGGCAGAGCTAACAGCATGGTCCCAATGACCCTTTTAACCATCTGTAAGGGTATTCTTCCTACTGACCACCTCTGTAAGAAAGTGTTCTTCCCACTGGTCGCCCTTGTAAGGGGCATTCTTCCCAATCACCGCCAATGAAAGGGGCATTCTTCCAACTGACCACCAATGTAAGGGGCATTCTTCCTGCTTGCCACCAAAGTAAGGGGCATCCTTCTCACTGACTACTATTTTAAGGGGCATTCTTCTCACTGACCACCATTGTAAGGAGGATTCTTCCCACTGACATCCAATGTAAGGGTTATTCTTCCTACTGACCACCAATGTAAGGGGCATTCTTCCTACTAACTACCAGTGTAAGGGGTATTCTTCCCACTGACCACCAATTTAAGGGGCATTTTTCCCATTGACCTCCAAAGTAAGGAACATTCTTCCAACTGACCTCCAATGTAAGGAGCATTCTTCCCATTGACCTCCAAAGTAAGGAACATTCTTCCAACTGACCTCCAATGTAAGGGGCATTCTTCCCATTGACCTCCAGTGTAAGGAGCATTCTTCCCACTGACCTCCAATGTAAGGGGCATTCTTCCCACTGACCTCCAATGTAAGGAGCATTCTTTCCACTGACCTCCAATGTAAGGAGCATTCTTCCAACTGACCTCCAATGTAAGGAGCATTCTTCCCACTGACCTCCAATTTAAGGGAACATTCTTCTCACTGACTTCCAATGTAAGGGAACATTCTTCTCACTGATCTCCAATGTAAGGGAGCATTCTTCCCACTGACCTCCAAAGTAAGAAAGCATTCTTCCCACTGACCTCCAATGTAAGGGAACATTCTTCTCACTGACTTCCAATGTAAGGGAACATTCTTCTCACTGACCTCCAATGTAAGAGGCATTCTTCCCACTGACCACCAATGTGAGGGGGCATTCTTCCCACCGACCTCTAGTGTAAGGGGCATTCTTCCTACTGACCTCCAAAGTAAGGGAGCATTCTTCCCAGTGATCTCCAATATAAGGAGGATTCTTCTCACTGATCTCCAATGTAAGGGGCATTCTTCTCACTGATCTCCAATGTAAGGGGCATTCTTCTCACTGACCTCCAATATAAGGAGCATTCTTCCCACTGACCTCCAATGTAAAGGGCATTCTTCCCACCGACCTCCAATGTAAGGAGCATTCTTCCCACTGACCTCTACTGTAAGGGGCATTCTTCCCATTGACCTCCAATATAAGGGGCATTCTTCCCACTGACCACCAATGTAAGGGGTATTCTTCCCACCGACCTCCAATGTAAGGAGCATTCTTCCCACTGACCTCTACTGTAAGGGGCATTCTTCCCATTGACCTCCAATATAAGGGGCATTCTTCCCACTGACCTCCAATGTAAGGGGTATTCTTCCTACTGGTCTCCAGAGTAAGGGGCATTCTTCCCACTTACCTCTGCATCGTTACGGACATTGAGGAATTGGTTTACACAGGGGTTCCCCAATACCGAAATTTTATAGGGATTTTACTGGGAGAAAAAAGTTGAGGAAGGCTGATTTCACACTGAGTTTTGTGATTAGTATGTCCAATGGTTTGGATTTGTCCAGGCTTGATTAGGTATACTATATACATTAATACGAGTCTTGAGCCGATGGGCAGATGGGCGTATGTTTATTCCTTCCTAATGAGTTATTGTTTTCATCATGTGTCACTTCAGAATGCTTGGCACGGTGGGCATGAAACCCCACACTATCTGGATACTGCGAGGCTCATGGATGTCTTCTTTCTTGGCAGAATAGCTTGGAATGAGGTTGTCCAATCAAGGCCTGGTGACACCAGCAATATAGCGGTGCTATAGAAATAAGAAGCCTGTGAATGGTGGACTGTTTCTGTGACCGATTTAGAATTCTTTCTCTGATTTCCTCTGCACATGTCTATTGCAGTCAAATGTCTACTGACCTGTACAGAAAAATTGCTGTAATTCCAACACTTCCATGACTAGTCACTCCTTGAGTGCTTCTACCATCTGCCTGTCTATGGGAGAGTGACTAACAGTCACCATAAGCACTTGAAATCATTACTGCATTTTTCCATTTGAAGGGTAGGTCCCCTAATCGTAAGAAACACATTTGGCATAATATTTTTCTTAACTCTAATCAATGTTATCATAAATATAAAGAAAATGTAGAAAGAATATATACAAAAATAACAAGACTATAATAAACAGCCTATTAGAAGATTAAATAACCTAACTAGCTTTTGCAACAATATTCACCTTCAATCCAGAGATTTCCCCGCAGTACTATTTTTCTTCCACTAGTTGTATGCAGTCTGATGGCCAGAATTATTCAACCCAATTCTTCTAAGCCTAGGTCATCCTGAACCTGCCCCAATTTGCCACTCTGATCTCTCCTGCTATCAGCATGCTCCTTATCAGCACGTGAACTGATTGGCTCCTTGTACTGCTTTTTATTTTCACAGTACAGCCCCGCTTTAAAGAGGCCAAATTCAAAGTAGGTCAAATTCAAGAACTTACACGGCTTGCATTTAAAAAATGCATTCATTGGTACGTTAATGGTTACAGAGCTTTAATATATTGGGGTTGATTTACTAAAACTGGAGAGTGCAAAAACTGGTGCAGCTCTGCGTGGTAGCCAATCAGCTTCTAACGTCAGCTTGTTCAATTAAGCTTTTAGAAATAATCATGGAAGCCTATTGGTTTCTATGCAGAGCTGCTCCAGATTCTAAAGGGGTTCAGTTTTAGTAAATCCCCCATGTTTGGCTTCTCTTCCCTTCTCTCGCTCAGGCCCAACATTGAAATTATGCAACGCCCAGGTCCGCCCACAGGAAATGACTTTAACCACTAACACAAGCGATAAATTACCGCATGAAAAAATGCGGCAATTACAGCATAATCCAAAAATACCGCATTCGTTATTGAACGCAAAATTCTTAATGAATTGAACTTTCACGACTGATTTACTGCATGTGTTATTTTACCGCATTTTATTTAACATTATTTAACTCTTAGTGAATTGACCCCATTGTCTTTTGTATGTGCCTAAAATTTAGCTTTAAAGTGTTTCTAAAGGCAAGATTTTTTTTTTTTTTTTTTACAAAAATAACAAACATGGAATACTTGCCTGCTCTGTGCAATGGTTTTGCACAGAGCAGCCCCAATCCTCTTCTTTTTGTTTCCCCCACCAGCTCCTCCCCCTGCTGAGTGCCCCCAATAGCAAGCCTCTTTCTATGAGGGCACCTGAGCAGTCTCGCTCCCGAGCCACGTCCCCGTTAATTGGCATGGTCGGCTTCACCCCTGCTCTCTTCTCTTTGGCTCACTGGCTGTGATTGACAGCAGCAGGAGCCAATGGTTCCCACTGCTGCGTGGGCCAATGAGGAGAGAGAGACCCCAGAGAGCCGCTTCTCTCATTCACATCACTGGATCAAGATGGGGCTCAGGTAAGTATAAGGGGGAGGCTGGGACTGCACCCAGAAGGTATTTTACCTTAAAGTGTTACTAAACACACAACAGTAAAATCAGTGTGTATGTGCAGTAAAACATGATTGTTATACTCACTGTGGGACCTAAGGATTTTATCTTCTACATTGTGTAAAAAGGCTGTTTGATTCTGTCTTCTATGATCCTCCCCTTCTTTCACTCTTTCCAATCCATCTCCTGAGAAGACAGAGCCTTTGGGGTCACTCTGCACATGCTCAGTTTGGTGTGTGTTACTAGAGAGTTGTTTCTTTCTTGGGAGAGGGCATGTGATCAACACAGGGCCAATCAGCACTGTTCAGACAGAGGGTCGGGAGTCATGCAGCCTCATAGGACAGTCAGAGGAGAATGAAAACTCCTCCTACAAGCTTTAACCAGACACTGATAGAAGTCACAAGACTGCTATATACTGCTGATGAGAAAAGGTATTTAGCAGTTTATATTTACTAAAATGATTGCATTTCCATGTTCGGTGTAGTGTGGGAGACAAGATATAGTGAATGCAGGGTCCTAGGTTTAGTAACACTTTAATGCATTCAATACATTAAGGCAGCCTTTCTTAAGCTTTTCAACACAGAGGAACCCTTGAAATAATTCTCCGGTCTCGGGGAACCACTGTTAAAAATGAAAAATCTACAACTCATGATACATTAGTGTGATGGTCAGTGGGAAGAATGCTCCTTACACTTGTGGTCATTGGGAAGAATTACCCCCTTACAGATAGCTAAAAAGATCAATGGTATCATTGGGAATTTATCTGAGAGGTAGAAATTGACCATTGCTCAAGGAACCCCGAGCAACCTCTGGAGGAACCCTGGGTGAGAAACCCTGCATTAAGGTGAAAAACCTTTAGAATCACTTTAATGCCATTTAAAATTGTACATATTTCCTATTATACCCAACCCCGCTTTTAGCTCTGGACCCCTGCAGTGATATATCTGTATAGTGATAGGTCAGACATATTATTATTATTATTATAAATATTATTATACTGGCTTTATATAATGGCAACCCTTTGTGCAGGGCTTGACAAAACAAAGGGAGACATAGACATTACATTTACAAAACATTTCAAAAAGGTCAATAAATGATGTTAGGCTCCATGCACACTGGACGCTATCTGGGCTCTCTGGGCGTCGGGCAGGAGACGCTGCTTAGAAAACGTTCTTTTGCAGCGCTTACCGGCATCGGTGTCTGCATTTTTGGGCGTTTTTTTTTTTTTCATTAGCTTCCATTGACTGCAAAAAATGCCGGACGCCGATAAACAGCCGTTTACCGGCGTTTATGAGCGTTTAGCGTTTTTGTGGTCAAAAGAACGACTTTTGAACGCCAATTCCGGGCGTTCAGATAACAGCCCAAAAACGCCACTGCTGATAAATGACAATTAACGTCCATGTGTGCATGGACACATAGGATAACATAAAGTGGGCTGTTAAAAAAAAAACCGCCCAAACGACCAAAAACGGCCGTTTATCAGATACAGTGTGCATGGAGCCTTAAAATAAACACAAAAAAGACAAGCAACGGGCATAAGTAAATGTAGAATCTGATAAATAAGGAATATAATTCTATTGTATGTACAGTCAATAGGAAGGGGAAAACATATTTTTTTATCACAATTCGCCATCAATAATGACGTGACAGTAAATATGACACAACTCGCATACTCGTCATCATTTCCAGCCCATCCAGGTCTCGGCTGCTGCAGTTCTCTTCTCTCACTTTATTGCTTCCAAAATAATCCCTCCTTCCCAAGGTTCACACAAAGCCCCTTTTTCCTCCCCTATACTAATCCATCCGTCCGTGCATTCCAGGTCCAGGCTCTGGGAGGAGGGTGGGGGGTGTTCTTGATTGTGTTATGCAGACTGTTGGATGTAGTTAGAGATCTGACCTGTATCATTCACATTTCCAGTATCTGCCACCATGGCCAGCCAAGGTCCTTACTGCAGTCCTGCCGCCTTTGTTTCATCCGTCTTGTGCTATGAAGCTGAAAAGATATTCAATGCATTATTTCCAAAACACACAGGATAGTCAACACGTTTGTCACAGCAGAAAATTGCTTTGTCAGATTGGCACTGGGCGTTGATTAGATATTTTTATTAACATGAAATAGGAGGAATGGTTGGGATTGTCGCTGTTGTCATTGTAGGATTGTTATTATAATGTCATATCATGTATGTGGGCTTTACTGTAGAGTGAGATAGCTGTATGCTCCTCTATGGCAGCAGTGCATTGATGTACAGGAATGGCAGTGCTGACGGCATGTTCCCGTGCTGGGGAATACAGGGGTCTGACTGCTGGCTCCAACAATGCAAGCTAATTTGGGATTGGAATGTACATTGGACCATTCATATTAAAAAAATGTGCTAAGCTCTTGACATAATAAGATTTGGTATTTATTGTGATTGTATTTAGTTGCACGTTGCTTAAGGTTGAACTCTGGGGAAAGGAAAAGACCTCCCTTGCAGTGGGGCACCCCCCACCTTTCCCACACTGCAAGGGTTGAATCAGGGCTGGATTAATCTCAGGTAGCCTTAAAAATTACAGCTGGTGCCTAAAGCCTCGTACACACGTGCCGATTGTTGGACAACCGAACGCCCAACTTTTGTCCAAATTGGCGGTTTTGTCTAGCGTACTAACGTGAGTCAAGTAATCGTCTGACCAAGGCGAACGTAGTGACTTGTTAGGAGCGAATGTGAATTGTGAATTACAGACACAGGTTTACACGACTGAACTCTTCCTGGATTCCGAGCGTGCGTATTTTCTCTTCCAACTTTTTGTTAGGCCAACTTCTGTACACACGAGCCAACAACTAGCCAAAGTTTTCTCGTCTTGTCAGACAACTTCTGTTGGACAATAATTGGAAATTGGCTGTCAAATCGTGCGTACTAACGGTCAGATTATTGGCCAACAGGCTGTTGGACGACCATTGTTGGCTGATAATCGTACCGTGTGTACGGGCCTTAACTTTTCAGGTTTTCTCCAGTTGTTTTCAATGAATGAAAATCCAGAGGTTGCTTGGGGTTCCTTGAGCTGTGGCTTATTGACCTCCCATCTGATGGAGCCTGCATAGTTCTAGTGCTAATGCCATTTGGCGGAGCCAACAGAATAAGGCTTTAATTGCCTGTAAGGCACCACTGTAAGAGCAATCTTCTCACTGACCACCAATGTAACATTCTTCCCACTGACCATCAATGTGAGGAGCATTCTTCATACTGACCAACAGTGTAGGCAAAATTCTTCCCACTGATCCCCAATGTAAGGAAAATTCTTACCACTGGCCTCCAGTGTAAAGAACATTCTTCCCACTGACCACTTATGTAAGAAGAATTCTTCCCACTAACCACCTATGTAAGGAACATTCTTCCAACTGACCACCACTCTAAGGGGTATTCTTTCCACTAACCACCTATGTAAGGAACATTCTTCCCACTAACCACCTATGTAAGGAACATTCTTCCAACTGACCACCACTCTAAGGGGTATTCTTTCCACTAACAACCTATGTAAGGAACATTCTTCCCACTAACCACCTATGTAAGGAACATTCTTCCAACTGACCACCACTCTAAGGGGTATTCTTTCCACTAACAACCTATGTAAGAATCGTTCTTCCCACTGACCACCTATGTAAGGAACATTCTTCCAACTGACCACCACTGTAAGGGGTATTCTTCCCATTAACAACCTATGTAAGGAGCATTCTTCCCATCGGCCACCACTAATGATATAATGAAAAATAATAATACAAACACTATGACATGCAAATGCATTTCGCATGCTACTTGTCCCCAGTAAGCTTCATCAGGACATGTAGCATGCAAAATGCATTGAGGCTTAGCCGTTGATGTCATATCCGGTCTGTCATCCATTGAGGCTTAGCAGTTGATGTCATATTCTGTCTGTCATCCACCCTACTCCTCCTAGCTTGGAATGCATGCTGGCTTCTGTGTGATACGCATCCTCAGGAAGCTTCCTGAGGACAAGTAGCACGCGAAATGCATTTGCTCGTCGTTTGTATTATTATTTTTCATTGTCTGCATTGCTTCCAACACCTTTTGCGGAACTATATGAGGAGGCGCCCTTATCAGTTTAAAGAGCATTCTTCCCACTGACCACCAATGTAAGGAGCATTCTTCCCACTGACCACTAATGTAAGGATGTATTCTTTCCACTGACCACCACTTAAGGAGCATTCTTCCTTCTGATCACCAATGCAAGGAACATTCCCCCCACTGATGACCAATGTAAGGAGTATTCTTCTCACTGACCTCCACTGTAGGGAGAATTCCTCCCACTGACCACCACTGTAAGGAGCATTCTGCCCACTGACCACCAATGCCAGGGGCATTCTTTCCACTGACCACCGAAGCAAGACGCAATAGCAACATCCAGAGGCTGCTAGGGGTTTCTTGAGCTGTGGCTGATTGACCTCCCATCTGACGGAGCATGCATAGTTCCAGTGACAATGCCACTTGGCAGAGTCAACAGCATGAGGCTGCAAGGCACCACAGTAAGGGCATTCTTCCCAGTGACCATCATTATAAGGAGCATTTTTCCCTCTGACCACCAATGTAAGGGGCATTCTTCCCACTGATTACCAATGTAAGGGGCATGCCTCCTACTGGCAATCAATGTAAGGGGTGTTCTGCCTGCTGACCTCCAATGTAAGGGTACATTCCTCCTAGAGACCACCAATGTAAGGAGCATTCTTCCCACTGATGTCCAATGTAAGGAGAATTCTTCCCACTGACCACCAATGCAAGGGGCATTCTTCCCACTGATTACCAATGTAAGGGGCATTCTTCCTACTGACCACCAACATTAGAGGACATTTTTCCCTCAGTGTACAGCTCTGTGCTTTCCGAAGAAGCCTACGACCAGGCAGGTACTTTTTTCTTTTTATTGCAGAAGAGACAAATGCATAGCCTAACTACTTGAATTTTTTTTACTTTATAACTACTTTAGTTCGACTTTAAGCTCCTCAGAGTCACACACCCAAAGCAAGCACACAACAAATGAGTGTCAGCAAAATGTGAGAAATCCTTATATCTATGCTTGTGCCAAGTATTGAAGTCAGTGCATCAGCACAACAGCTAGGTGACTATTGACAGGTTTTCTTTAATTATAGGACACATTAGAAAAGAGCAAGCCATTGATTTGTGGACCATTCTCTGCTTGCTGGTCAATAATTGACTGACAACCGAACGTCTGTCAAACAAAGGACTGTTACTCACTTTCGTGAAGCTCATTCGCCAACTGTGAGCGCTCAAGTTGGGTCATATTTTTTACCCAACGTCTGAATTTCCTATTCTTCAGCAGAAAATGTGGGTGTGGTTATGTTTATAATAGTTATAGTACGGCTAGTGTTACATTTGTCAATATCAGTCACTAACTGCTAGAATTTGTGTTTGTATCAGTAACAGGAATGCCGCACACGAGATGCAAACTATTCTTCCTTTCGTAAAATAACCAGCAGGAACAATTCCTTTCTAACATGTTTCATGCTAGGCGCAGTGCGTTATCTACATAAGAAGATTCTTTGAGAAAGAGCTGTGCCTAGGGCAAAACATGTCAGAAAATAATTTGTTCCTGCTGGTTATTTTAATAAAGGAGGATTATTTTGCATCTTGGGTGAAGCATTCCTGTTGCTGATACAATTGATTGTCTTGGGGGAGATGACCTGAGTAAGCACCTGAGATGTGATTGTGGAGTTTGGAGCCTGATCTAGCCTGGAGGAGAATGTGAAATATTTGACATTGTGCATGTAGCATCCTCCTAGGTAGATTGCTAGGATGATGGATACATTTAGTTATTTGTGGCTTCTCTATAGTCATTGTACTGCTATTGATTCTCTGGGCTGTTGCTTTCATCTACATTCTGGAGGCTTCTAGAACATAGAGGGGCATTGAGAGTCAAATGGGCAACTTGGATCTTTATTGCGCTGCAGCCAATCCTTGTGGATGTGTGCTCAGTAGATGGTAGGGAGGAACATAAATAGTATGTGGTCTGAAACAGTCCTAGCTCTTGTTGTCCTGCTGGAGTTCCAGCCTCAGGGGTCGCTGCCCCTCTGAGGCATTTCTGCTGATGTTCATTGAGGTCATTTAGCAGAGTTGGGGGAAATTGTGAGAACTGACCTGAGCTCAGGATCCTAATGACTGTGTGTTGTTCTGCTTTTGGGGTGCCAGAGGCAGCTCTCTCTGATACAGCTCCTACAAGGTCTCAGTTCTGGCCTTCCCCCTTGTAAAAATCTGTAAGGTGAACTTACACTTACCCCCCGCCGGTCCTGCTGACCTGGAGTCCGGCGAAAACCCCCTGCTTTGACACACCGGATAGCCGCTTTACCGGTCTGGTGTTAGAAATCCCCTCATAAAGGTACATATAGGAGGCATTCTAATTGGTTGGTGCCATCACATGGGTGGCGATGACCAATCAGAATCCATATAGCCCGTCCTGTCAGCGCTGGAGAAGAGGAGTGGAAGCCGTGGGGATTTCAAATCCCCGGACCGGTAAAGCGGCTATCCGATTTTATGGACTTTAAAGAGGAAGAAAACTATGATGGGTTTTACTTCCTCTTCGTTGCTCAGCATTATCCTGCAATGTAAAAGCATAATAGGCTAGAATGCATCGCATATTGGCCTATTATGTGACACTTACCTGCATTGGAAGCCCGCGCTGTCCCCGCTCCAGGAAGCATCCATCTTCGCCCCTCTTCCTTCCGGGGCCACGGACTCCAGCTCTGTGATTTGCCGGAGCCGCGCGACGTGACTCCCATGTATGTGCGCGGGAACCGCCAATCACAGCACGATCTTAGTGAAGATAAGGCGCGGAGGCCGTTTCTTCACCACATGTGCCCGATGATGTAGGCACATGCGAGTACACTGTATGTCTCCTAAAGCGGGCAGGTTTAGGAGATATGCAGGGAACCTACAGGTAAGCCTTATTATAGGCTTATCTGTAGGTTAAAGTGGTTGTCAAGAGTTGACAACTACCTTAAGGACTGCTCAAAGAAATTTCACCCAGAGAAATGTGTCCTTCTGTCATCATTTCTGAAGTATCCTATACCAACACAAACAATCTCCTGTTTCAAGTTCTACAAGCAATTAATTATAAAAACACATCTCCTAGACTGCTTAATGGAGCCAGTGTGAATAGACCTTTGCCTGCGTGATTGGTGGCCGCTGCCCTTTTTGAGGAAGAACCAGGTAAACTCAGCGGCTCCTGATTGGTGAGTACAGAGGAATCTGGTCACGTGACACTACACTGATGAGATCATCACTCTGCTCTCTCCTCCTGTCAGCAAGCTGCCAGTGCTAGACTGATAGCTCTGTGCAACAATGTAGAATCAAAACGATAGATGGTACTGCTCTGTACTTATTTTAGTCTCTGCAGACAGGGAATATCTGTCTAAAATTCAGCTTTAAAACTGAACTACAGGCAACATTTTCCATTCATTCCTGAGATTTCCACAATTTTGTCATACAGCACAGCTCTGTCTGGCAGGGCAGGAGACCTGAAATTGTCTCTGGTGCAGTTAGGCAACAATAAGACCGCTTTCACATCTAAGTTATCTGACGCTCCACCAGGCACCAGGATTTCAATTATTTTCAATTTCCCCCACCATCCCTACGGTCAAGTACAGAGGTGGAAACATTATGCTTTGGAGCAGCCTCCCCAGCACCCCCCCCCTCCAATTACTTACCTAAACCCCTTCCCTGTCCATGAGTGTGTAAGCCATCCAGGACTCTCCTCCTGATTGGCTGAGACACAGCAGCGGCGCCATTGGTTACCACAGCTGTCAATTAAAGTCAGTCAGCCAATCAGGGGAGAGAGGGGCGAGGCCGGGTTGGGGCTCCGTGTCTGAATGGGCACACGGAGCTCTGACTCGGCTTGGCTGCCCCCATAGAAAGCTGCTGCTCGATATGAGGCGGGGCCAGGAGCAGCAAAGAGGGACCCGAGAAGAGGAGGATCCAGGCTGCTTTGTACAAAACCAACTGCACAGAGGAGGTGAGTATGACATGTTTGTTATTAAAAAAAAAAAAAAAAAAACAAGACTTTACAATCACTTTAAGGTCATGGAGTGGCCTAGTCAGTTTCCAGACCTTAATCCTGTACAAAATTTATGGAGGGAGCTGAAATTTCGAGCAGCCAAGAAACCTTAAGGATTTAGAGAAGATCTGTAAAGAAGGGTGGACCAAAATCCCTCCTGAGATGTGTGCAAACCTGGTCACCAATTACAAGAAACGTCTGACCTCTGTGCTTGCCAACAAAGGTTTCTCCACCAAGTACTAAGTCATGTTTTGCATAGGGATTAAATACTTATTTTACTCACTGAACTGCAACTCAGTTTATAACATTTGTATTATGTGTTTTTTCTGGATTTTTAGTTGATATTCTGTCTCTATCATTTAAAATACACCTATGATAAAAATTATAGACCCTTCATTTCTGTTTAAGAGGGCAAACTGACCAAATTTGCAGGGGGTTAAATAATTATTTTCCCCACTGTATGTACATGGCAAGGATTTTCACAAACTTTGTTGCAGCGTCCTACCTATTTCTGCTCTGAAGAAAAAGCTGATTGTTGTGTACAGAGTGAATCTGAAGGGGAGTGACTTTTTCATTATTAACCAGTTGCCGCACGCCCGCTGTGGATTGACGGCGGCAACATGGCTCTCCTGCGCGAATTGCCGTCACTTGGCAGGCGTGGGAGCGTGCATTGTGGACGCGCGGCACTGGAGGGGCACTCACTGGCTAGCAGGGGAGCCTGCTTCAAGGTTTTTTTGTCAAAGCTTAATTGAACAAGCTGAGGTTAGAAGCTGATTGGCTAGCATGCAAAGCTGCATCGGTTTTTGCACTCTTCAGCTTTAGTAAATCAACCCTTATAACTTTTGCGCAAACCAATCAATATATTCTTATTGCGATTTTTTTACCAAAAATATGTAGAAAAATACATATTAACCTAAACTGATGAATACATTAGTTTTTTTATATTTTTTTTGGATATGTATTATAGCAAAAAGTAAAAACTATTGTTTTTTTTTTTTTTTTTTTTTTATCAAAATTGTCACTCTTTTTTTGTTTATATTGCAAAAAATAAAAACTGCAGAGGTGATCAAATGCCACCAAAAGAAAGCTCTATTTGTGGAGAAAAAAAGGACATCAATTTTGTTTGGGTACAACGTCACACGACCTCGCTATTGTCAGTTAACCTCCCTGGCGGGATGATTATTTCAGATTTTTGGTGCTGAAAGCGGTACGATTATTTTGCATGCAAATTTGGCGTTTTATATTGTAGGCCTGTAATTCTTAGGAATAACTCACTTAAATCTGTGCAAACAAAAGTCTAGTAGACATCCCGGGTATGATAAAGTTTGAAACATGAAATCATAAATTATAATATAATAAATAACTATAAATAATTATCAAAAATAATAACGTAATATTAATAAAATTTATTCAATAATGTAATCAAACCAAAAACACAGAAATTTGCTCAGCTGCAGAATTGTCGCTGTCGTCACTTTCAGTGTCTGATGATAAATTTCCCCAAAAATCTGTATCACTCAATTCTGCAAATGATTCTTATTTACTATCGCTGTTTTCTAGCTGATGAAAAAACACTTTTGACGTAAAGGGACGCTTTTTGGTTGCTATGGACATTCTCATGTTTCCAGGCAGAAAGAATGACATTTATTATATAAAAGTGCATGCAGGGCACTGGGCAAACCACTAGGGACAAAGGGGATGTGAAATGTTTTCATACAGTAATGTAATCTATAAGATTACAGTGTACTGTATGTGTGCTGTGTGTTTCACTTTTTGAATTTCCCGCCGGTCTCCTCCCCCGTGCGACGCTCGCAGGGAACGGAGCCCGGCACACAGAGGCATCAGGCAGAAGACAGACACGCTGACACCGCAGGAGGACATCGCTGGATCCAGGGGACAAGGTGAGTAACCCAGCCTGGATCCAGCGATGCGATCCCGAGTGTGTCGCTAATGGTACTGAAATTCCACCCCGAGCCACACTCGGGATTACCGCCAGGGGGGTTAAAGCGATGCAGTGCCGTATCGCAAAAAGTGCTCTGGTCAAGTGGTTAATCAACTGGTGCCCTTGCAGTGTTCTAACATGGAAAGTTGCAGGGTCTACGTCCCTTTAGAAATGATTAATCCTTTGGGAGTATCTCAGCAAAAATGAAATTCTAAAATCTGACTTGTATCTTAGTGCAGACCTCTGGGAAGATCAGTAAGTCAGTTACACAAGTGGTTAATGACATTTCTGGGGGAACTCTGTACACCAGTGGTGTATGGAATGCCTCCAGGTTGCCATATTGTATTACATTTTAGATAAAATGACAGAGCTGCAGATTGAAAAGGAAAGATCATTTTAATAACATTCAAATACAATATGACTTGTGTAGCATGTATATGCTATATTATTATTTTCCGCTAAAGTGGAGTGACCCTTTAATTTGTGTCCTAAATATCTGCTCAGATTTCACCTTTAAAATGTTTAAACTTGGATAGGGTATGGGGTATTTATGGGATGCCCAAGGAATTGAACAGGTCTCGATCGGGACCACTCTATATACAGCCCTGTATATACACAACTTTTCTCCTTCAGCACAAATCTTGCTTGTCTTTACTTCTCCTTTCTCTCTCCTGCACGAAACTTCTCCAAGCCTAGCTGGCACGTGGTGAGACTTGCCTCTGACTATGGTCAGGCCTCAGTGAACCGCCCATTACAGGCAAGGGGTTGCAGACCCCTCAGTCGTAGCAAAGTACAAATGTGCTAGCTAGCCTCACCAGACTACTACTCCCAGCAAGTCCCTTCTTCAGGCCCTGCCAGCCATCCTGGCTGCAGCGACCCAACTCCACTGCACGGTGACACCACAGTCCCAACTGGCTCTTGCACCCTTCTCAGACTGTCTCTCTCACTTCCCAGTCTGCTCCGGTGTGCCTTTTCCAGCTTCCCTGGGAGTGTGTCACTCATCGACACATGGTGGATCCTTCCTGGAGACTTGCCTGGCTACACCACTCCGTTGCTCTCTCTTGCTTCTTGGTCAGGACTTCCCATGGGATGTACTGAGGGGTCCCTTCCACTCCCAAGCCTCCAGACCCAAGGCCACCCCCCCCCAGACTGGGGGCTCCCTCCTGGTCTCCGCAACTATTGCTTCATCTCCCAGTTCTTCCACCCGAACTCTCCTCCCAGACTGGGCTGACCCAAGGTATTTAAGGAGGCCTGCCAATCCAGACTGGGGTTTGGTCAGAGCTCCCCAAACACTCCAGGCAGCTCCACCTCTCTTCCCCACCCTTTCTTCTAGAACCCTCTAGGAGGTAACCAAGAGATGTCACTGCCTGTGAGTCACCAGCCTCTCCCTGAGCCCCTCCCCTACCCAGGATAAAAACAATCAGACTCAATTTTCCTCATCTACCAAAAATCCTAACAGACAGCACCTACCTAATGGTAGAGGGCGCTACATACACATCGTGGGACATCATTCATTACAGATTAGTAATGTAACTAAAGCTGCATAGAGAAAAATGTTTTTTAACTTGACTTCAGCTTTAATAAAACCATATTAGATGAATATCATTCATTCGGTTGTAATACAATTCTAAGCATAGAATATGTCATTGCGTTCCTCAGACCTGTTGAGGATTCTTTTTATCTCTCAGCAGTGGAATGTATTTCTTGTAATTTTAAGCAATGATCATCTTCCCATGATCTGTCAAGACACAAGTGTCCTCCGGCTTTAGCTGACGTACTTTTATTTTTCCACTGTGGAGTTTTATAGGAGGAATAATAATATACATCTGTGCAAACAATAAAATTGGTTTACGGTCCTGCACTTTATTAAAATTTGTACATCATGTGAATATATAAAATATATGAGGATAAGATTTCATAATGACATACAGCTTGTGAGACTTTTAATTAAGAAGATGCTTTGTAATATGTGAACTGAATGGATTTACATATGCTCCAGGCTTAATAGAGAGTGTATATCATAGGCCTGGGTTGGTGATTCCCGGGCCCCTGATAACAGACTACAGGCTGCTCTACAATTAAAGCCTAATAGAGCGTTCAGTGTAAATCAGCCAAATAGATTTCAGGTACATTAAAATAAAAGGTGTTCAAAGCCTAAGGCCCTATTCACACGGGCTTATCTATCCGTACACAGGCGTGCAAGGCCGTCATTTGCCTACATGGGGTGCACAGGTGTTCCATGCATCCACATGCAGGCAGTCCCATTCATGTCTATTGGGATGTAGAGGCTGCATGGACACAAGCGCTGGTCCAAATTTGCCAGTCATGCTATGGTCCACATATAAGGAAACTAGCGGTAATTAACCACTTGCTTACTGAGCACTTTTACCCCCTTCCTGCCCAGGCCAATTTCCAGCTTTCATCGCTGTCACACTTTAAATGACAATTGTGCGGTCATGCAGCACTGTATTCATATGAAATTTTTATCAATTTTTTTTTCACATAAATAGAGCTTTCTTTTGGTGGTATTTAATCACCGCTGTTTTTATTTTTTGCTAAACAAACGGAAACATTTTGAAAAAAAAAGTTCTTAGTTTCTGTTATAAAATTTTGCAAATAGGTATTTTTCTCTCCTTGATGTGTGATAATGAGGCTGCGCTGTTGGACACTAATAGCACTGATGGGCACTGATAGGCGGCACTGATGGGCACTGATAGGTGACACTGATGGGAACTGATTGGCAGCACTGATTGACATCACTGATTGGCAGCACCGATGGGCACTGATTGGCAGGTCTGATGGGCACAGGTTGGCACTGATAGGCAGCACTGATGGGCACTGTTGGGTCTGCAGTGATAATCAGGACACTGATGATCAGTGTCCTGTAGAGCTGCACGATTCTGGCCAAAATGAGAATCACAATTTTTTTGCTTATGATAAAGATCACGATTCTCGCGGCGTAACATCTTACATATACAAAAAAATTGGGCTAAAAGCACTGTTTCGTTTTTTTTTTTAAATTGTAATTTTTCCAAAAAAATTGCATTTGAAAGACTGCTGCACAAATACCGTGTGACATAAAATATTGAAACAACTGCCATCTTATTCTCTAGGGTCTCTGCTAAAAAAAATATATAATGTTTGGGGGTTCTAAGTCATTTTCTAGCAGAAAATACTGTATTTTTCTTGTAAGTAGCAAATGTCAGAAAAGATTTAGACTTTAAATGGTTTAACGAAACTCTTCTATACATGGGAGTTCAACCCTTTGATCATTTGAAACATACTATCTTTTTACTTTTATCAACTTGACTTGGCTCTCTGCCCAGACTTGGCAGTCTGCCCAGACTCAAGTCGCCGACTTTAGGGAAAGATTTCTGGGGAGAGTTCAGGCGACTTGCATTGACTTCTATTACGGTCAAGTCACAGCTCCATTAACTGCACTGAAAATCGCAGTAATGCCTGATGGAGACCGCGGGGGGGTGGTGAATCAAGATCGCAATTTTAATACGATTAATCGTGCAGCTCTAGTGCCCTGATCATCAGTTCAGATGTCCCCTTTCACTAAGGTTGCCACTTTTTCTTGAAGCCAAACCCAAACACTTTAGAGGTGCACAGTAAAACATTTTTGTTTTAGCATATACTATAGGATTGTAACACCTTTGGACACTCCAAAAATAACAGTAATGCGGCAAACATAGTGCCCCCTCACCCTCCTGTCAAGCCCTATTCCAAGCCACATTCCTGTTTGAATAATGTGTCCGGGTTTTAGGTGGACTGAAACCCAGACACATGATTCAAAACCCGGACTGTCCAAGTGAATCCCGTACATGTGGTAACCCTACCTTTCACACAAGCCGGTTATCGACTCTCTCCTCTCCCCTTGCTGTGACAGCATGAGGAAAGGAATGCTGATAAATGGCAAGTGTGTTTACATCCTGATCAGCTGTGATTGGTCACAGCCGATCACATGGGAAAGAGCCGCTGTCATTGGCTCTTTACCCTGATTGGTGATGCCCTGTGTCCCATAGACACAGCGCACCACTGATCGCCGCCCCAAGGGCCACACATACATGGAAAGAATGGGAGGGTGTCATATCAAGTCCTCCCAGAACTAGAGCGGACCCCCCTCCCCCGGCCATCATTTGGCTATACCACAGGCGGGAACCGGTTAAAGGTACACTAAATGATATCCTTATTCTCCAAAAATAATCAATACATATACGTAATGGTCCTGTAATCTATTTTTCATGAAATTGTCTCTTACTGTGTTTTTCTGCCTCCCTGTAACGTGCTCTGTGAGCTTTTAAACCAATTTCCCCCCCTCATTTCCAATGGTGTGGAGCAGGTAGTGTACGTTAGTTGTGGTTTTTTGCACTGCTCTACACATGCTACAAATCCCATAGTCTGACTCAGGGGTGAGCAACAGAGGGTGGCTGCGTTCTGCAATCAGTGGGACCATGGAGAACGCTGAAGTCAGATCACATTAAAAAAAGAATTTGGAGATCTGGAGAGGGATGAGAGCAATAGAAGGGACATTTTTTTAGATGAGAATATATACTTGCATAGATTTTTAGATTTTTCATTTTTGGCACGTGTTGTGTGTTCTCATTGAATTACAATGAGACTCAAAGGGTGGAGAATGGACAACGCTGGAACAAGATCCCTCGTGTGGGGATGTCGTCCGTAGGGAAATATGGGTTGATCCCCAGCTCCCAATACCTCTATGGAACGAGATCGGGAGATTCTAGTAGTAGGCCCTCTTGCGGGGCCTGGGCTGCTACCCCTGGAAGCGACTAGGTGCGTCGATTCACATGTGTGATCATATAGTGGATGGAAAGGAGCGCCCAAGACATGGATGTAAAAACTACAACTTTGATTTTATTTGGTTTGGAGACCAGTAAAATGAAGCCAACGCGTTTCGGGGGTCCCGCACAATCCCCCTTCCTCAGGGCTGCTATTAATTGAAACTTCGGATGCTTGTCTGTTAAGAGTGGAGATCTGATGTATTCTCAAAACAGCATCCTTCGGATACATCAGATCCCCACTCTTAATGGACAAGCATCTGAAGTTTCAATTAATAGCAGCCCTGAGGAAGGGGGATTGTGCGGGACCCCCGAAACGCGTTGGCTTCATTTTGCTGGTCTCCAAACCAAATAAAATCAAAGTTGTAGTTTTTACATCCATGTCTTGGGCGCTCCTTTCCATTGAATTACAATGGATGGTGCAATTTTGAAAAGCACACCAAAGATGCTGCATGCAAACGCAGCACACACACAGAGTGTGAATGTGTTACATAGGATTTAACAGGAAATTTGGTTTTATCTGCTTTCGTTGTGCTGGAAAAGTGTGTTTTAACATAGCAAAAGCGCACCAGTGGGAAAGGGCCGTTAGGTAAGGGGAGATATACACTCACCGGCCACTTTATTAGGTACACCTTGCTAGTACTGGGTTGGACCCCCTTTTGCCTTCAGAACTGCCTTCAGGGCCAGTTCACACAGGGGCGATCCGACTTATGAGACAACTCTGAGCCGCCCTGCACAGCTCGACTTCAGCATGGTTTGCAGGCGCCTTCTGTAATAGAAGTCAATGCAAGTCACCTGAAGTTACCCCCAATGTAGTACAGGAACCTTTTTCTAAGTCGGAGCGACTTGAGTCGCTCCTATTAGAACGGTTCCATTGCACTGCATGGAGCTCGACTTTCAGGCGACTAAAGTCGGGTGACAAGTCACGGCACTGTGAACCGGCTCTAAAGGGGTTGTAAAGGCAGAGGGTTTTTTATCCTAATGCATTCTATGAATTAAGAGGGACCCGAGAAGAGGAGGATCCGGGCTGTTCTCTGCAAAACAAACTGCACAGAGGAGGTGAGTATAACAGGTTCTGCTGCCAGAATACACTGATCACTGCTGCAGCTGATTAGCTACAAGCGCCGATTGAGCAAAAATACACCAACAGACCCATTCAGGTCAAGTTCATTACTAGATCAACTTCTTTTGAATGGGAATGCCCATACATCAAAATTCATCCTGTTGCTGCTGAACCGGCCAAACGTTGTTCCACGTATGGCCAGTTATAGCGGTGTGGCCATGCATATTAGGCACTTGGGTCCATATTTTAAGGCTGGGTTCACACTGGAACCCACCGCGGCTCCCAGCAGGGTTCTAGTGCGTGCTGGTTCACAGTTTCAGGTCCAATTTCAACCCAAATTTTGGGCTGATTTCGGACCCGAAACAGTCCAAAAGACGCACATCGCCTTTGTGCAAACCACACTAGACTTGCTGTGGTGATATGTGAACCGGCTCCATAGAGAGCCGGTCACAATCTCCTGTTATGCGAATTGGATGCGAGGAAACCCGCATCCAATTTGCATAGGTGTGAACCCAGCCTTAGAGAAGCGTTTTAAAAAAGAAAGGACCCAAGGGTGCATTTGGAGAGGAGCTTATGAGCATAGTTTATGCGCCTAAACGCACACATATGCACGTACATTTATATATTTAAATGAATATTCTAGCCAATAAAATGAGCTTTTGCTCATATGCTTCTAAACGCCATACGCCTGTAGACGTGTAAACACATGCATACATATGCAAGTTCTGGCAGCATATTTGGAAGATAAATTCATACATCCATGTGCCTATAGCCTTTCTCAGTCTGTACAGTCCAATCAGATTCAGAGATGAGAATAAAAGTTTAAATTTGATTTGTTGAAGGCAGTTTGATAAATGAAGCTGATCATGATTTGGTGGTAACCCCCCCCCCCCTTTCCCTTCCTCGCCCTCATGGTATCCGATGACCCTAGGCACAGATTCAAATGGTTATAAAGGATGAGGGAAAAAAGTATTTGATCCCCTGCTGATTTTGTGTGTTTATTTTAACAGTGAATGACAGAATAACCACAAAAATATCCAGGAAAAACGCATTTCAAATAAGTATTTGATCCCTTTGCAAAACATGACTTAGTACTTGGTGGCAAAACCCTTGTTGGCAATCACAGAGGTCAGATGTTTCTTGTAGTTGGCCACCAGGTTTGCACACATCTCAGGAGGGATTTTGTCCCACTCCTCTTTGCAGATCCTCTCCAAGTCATTAAGGTTTCGAGGGCTGATGTTTGATAACTTGAACCTTTAGCTCCCTCCACATATTTTCTATGGGATTAAGGTCTGGAGACTGGCTAGGCCACTCCAGGACCTTAATGTTCTTCTTTCTGAGCCACTCCTTTGTTGCCTTGGCTGTGTGTTTTGGATCATTGTCATGGTGGAATACCCATCCACGACCCATTTTCAATGCCCTGGCTGAGGGAAGGAGGTTCTCACCCTAGATTTGACAATACATAACCCCATCCATCGTCCCTTTGATGCGGTGAAGTTGTCCTGTCCCAAAGCCCAAAGCATAATGTTTCTACCTCCATATTTGACGGTGGGGATGGTGTTCTTGGGGTCATAGGCAGCATTCCTCCTCCTCCAAACACAGGGAGTTGAGTTGATGCCAAAGAGCTTGATTTTGGTCTCATCTGACCACAACACTTTCACCCAGTTCTCCTCTGAATCATTGAGATGTTCATTAGCAAACTTCAGACGGGCTGTACATGTGCTTTCCTGAGCAGGGGGACCTTGCGGGCGCTGCAGGATTGCAGTCCTTCACAAGGTAGTGTGTTACCAATTGTTTTCTTGGTGACTATGATCCCAGCTGCTTTGAGATCATTGATAAGATTCTCCCGTGTAGTTCTGGGCTGATTCCTCACCATTCTCCTGATCATTGAAACTCCACGCGGTGAGACCTTGCATGGAGCCCCAGACCAAGGGAGATTGACAGTTATTTTGTGTTACTTCCATTTGCAAATAATCACACCAACTGTTGTCACCCTCTCTCCAAGCTGCTTGGTGATGGTCTTGTAGACCATTCCAGCCTTGGTCTATGATCTTTTTCCTGACATCCTTGGACTGCTCTTTGGTCTTGGCCATGGTGGAGAGATTGGAATCTGATTGATTGATTGCTTCTGTGGACAGGTAACTTTTATACAGCTAACAAGCTGAGATTAGGAGCACTCCCTTTAAAAGAGTGCTCCTAATCTCAGCTCTTTACCTGTATAGAAGACACCTGGGAGCCAGAAATCTTGGTCATTGATAGGGGATCAAATACTTATTTCACTCATTAAAATGCAAATCAATTTATACATTTTTTTAATGCGTTTTTTTTTTCTGGATTTTTTTGGTTGTTTTTCTGACTCACTTAAAATAAACCTACCATTACAATTATAGACTGATCATTTCTTTGTCAGTGGGCAAACATACAAAATCAGCAGGGATCAAATACTTTTTCCCTCACTGTAGTAAATATGTAAGGAGACACTAAGGAGCTCTTTATACATTCCCAATGCCACCCTGATCCCCGTGCTGATCCCTCTTTGCTCAGGGACGACTCGCAGACGCACGGTTTACAGCGTTGATCTTAAACAGCGCAGAATGACTCTTGAGGAGAACCCTGCAATCACTATGTAATGCTCAGTCTGTAATCACATACACCGCCTGGGGCAATGTGAAAAGGTCACATGATGACAGATACACGGCTCTAATGCCGCTATCCAATACAATTGTGACATTGTGCAGGGAGGTTATGCAGCAAGTGACAGTCCCATGAACTGCAGGGGACACTAAACTGACCGATGACAGAGCGGTAATTTGGCATCCTCCTGTCTTACAGAGACCACCTTAATTGCTCCATTTTGGTGGGGGGATCCAATTTCACTATGGAACAATCCAATTGCAAAACTTCACATCATTGAAATACTGCAGATTCACTTCACTACACACGCATAGGTGCAACCTTTATTTATTCATTACAGGTATTTCTATAGCACCGAAAATTTACTCAGCATTTTACAGTTGCATCAGACCCTGAACTCAAGGAGCTTACAATCTAAAGTCCCTATATCACATGTATATATACACCTTGAGCTAAAATAGACAGGAGTCAGTTAATCCACCCGCATGCAGGGAGTGTCCCAGTACTCCATGGCAGGAGTGCTAAACACTCAGTTTAGGTTCACATTGTTGTGGTTGATGCGGTTTTCAGGTGCGTTTTACTTTTTTAAACATGCTTTTTGGATGAGTTTTTCATACAATTTGCTTTTTTTCTTTAACTCTTTGCTTTTCTTTTTAACAAACTGTGTATAGCTGGTTGTTAAGGAGCAGGCCGGGAAGCCAACCACAGTGTCCTTAAAAACCAATAAGTCATCAGCTGTTAGCGGGGTTCCCTGCTGACAGCTGAATGTAAAAACAAGAATTGCTGGCAATAAAAAAGTCCCCTCCCCTTCAATTAATGCCAGGCACTTATCGGAACATGCAGCCCGGCAGGTCAGGAAGGGGAGGGGATGAGTAAGCAACCCCCCTGCCCCGAACCATACCAGGCCACACGACCTCAACTTGGGGGGGAGCTCTGGGGGCTGAGGCGCCCCCCCCCAAAAAGCACCTTGTCCTTATGTTGATGGGGACAAGGGCCTCTTCCTCACAACCCTGGCTGGTGGTTTTGGTGGTCTGCAGGTGGGGGGCTTATTCAGAATCCAGAAGCCCCATCTTCACTGGAACTAAGGGGCCAAGCCAAAACCCTAAAAAAAAAACCCCACACCATAATCCCCCCTCCACCAAATGATTTGGACCAGTGCTCAAAGCAAAGTCCATAAAGACATGGATGAGCGAGCTTCGGGTGGAGGCCAGGCCTTCTCATCTAACATCAGTGTCTGAACTCACAAATGCACTTCTGGAAGAATGGTCAAACATTCCCATAGACACTCCTAAACCTTGTGGACAGCCTTCCCAGAAGAGTTGAAGCTGTTATAGCTGCAAAGGGTTGTTCCACGAAAAACCCCCCCCCGCGGAGTCGGGGGTCTCGAGGGGGGGTTCAACTCCAGCACACCGGACCATACCAAGCCCCGTCCCCCCAACGAATGAGTAGGGGAGGGGAAGGACTGGAC
>BLSH010396938.1:604584-627181 GCA_018402905.1 Glandirana rugosa
CAAAAAAAATTGTCGGGTATTTACCGGGAGATACAATAGGATACACAGGTGCGTTTGTTCCTGCAAATAACAGCAATACCCGACAATAGACTTGCGGGATTTTAACGCAAGTTCTCAGCAAGAAGACTGGTGTTTTTTGTGACTTTCGAATAAACGTCCTTGTTTGCGTGGACACATAGGATAACATAGAGGGCCATTTATGGGCTGTTAAAAAAAACGACCAAAAACGATGGTTTATCAGCTTCAGTGTGCATGGAGCCGGTAAAGATATGGAGCAGTTCAGGCGATGGTTATGACTGGAGAGGGAATATGATCCATGTGTTAGAAATAAATGCCAAGAGTAAGTTTAGCTTCCCCGATCAAACGAGAGCTGTAATAGTGTAAGACGCTGTCACTTTAAATGAATGGGTGGATTGACATGCAGGTACTTTACTGCCAAATGAGTTGAAATTTAGTAAATTCCACACCCATTACTGCATTTCCTTTGCTGTAACAGTCATGTCTTTATGGCGCACATTCTTGGCTCAATGCTGATCTGTTTGCCTTCAGTGATGAGTTTATTGGTTGTTTTGGAGTGCTGAGTTGGGTGGTGAACGTAAAACTGTAAGCTATTTACTGACACATAGGAGGATATTTATAAACCGTCCAAACATACTTGATATTGTGTCTGCAAGAACTAATGTCCTCCCTAGAATTCTGAATTGCTGTTGGACGTTGTTAATGCTGAGTTAGGGGAGCCTGGTGTTTTCCTTCTTTTTTTTCTTTCCTGCCTCTAAACGCCCCCCCCCATGTTATCCCGTGTGCCCTTGCACAAACAGGTTTTAGAGGCTGAACCCCCCCCCCCCACACTGCCAGCACATCCAGCAGCAGCAGTGTTTTGGCAGAAATAAAGCTTGATGCATGTGAACGCGTTGAAACACACTTTAGCGCTAGGCGCGCTTAGTGCTTGAGTGTTAATTAATTTCAATGGCCAGAATAATTATCCTGGCCAATTAAATGAATTAACGCTCAAGTGCTTGATGCCCCTAAACATGTTACACGCATTTACTTGCTTCAAACATTTTTTTTTTGCCTGGAGGAAAGGCATGTAGGAAAGATGGCCAAACGTCCAGTGTGCCCAAGGATTTACCACTGGAGGTCCTTGGTGCCACCATTTTGGATATGGGAGCCTACTGAGGTATGGGGTACCTTGTCTGTTTGTTGTAGCCTAGTTTGGTATGGGTTAAAGTTGTGTAACCTATATGTGTGCTGCAGGCTGCCCAGGGGGTTAGGAAATGGGGTTCACTCAGAATAGAGACCAGTCTCTAGTGGGGTACCACAAGGCTCTGTACTGGGTCCTGTTCTATTTAACCTATATGTAAGTGATATAACTAAAGGTTTGTTGGGCAATGTATGTCTCTTTGCTGATGATACAAAGGTGTGTAATAGGGTTGATATCCCTGGAGGTGTCTGTAACATGGAACATGATTTGGCATTGCTGGAAGATTGGTCAAAGCAGTGGAGACTGCAGTTCAATATTTCTAAATGTAAAATAATGCATCTAGGGAAAAAGAATCCCCTGAAAGAGTACAACATTGGGGGTACAGTGTTAGCCAGCACTACAGAGAAAAAAAATGAGGGTACTTATTTCAGATTGCAAAATGAGCAAACAGCGTGACCAGGCAGTGGGGAAAGTGAATTGAATTCTAGGATGTATCATTAGAGGGATCACCAGCAGGAGGAAGGGGGTTCTGATTCCCCTATATACAGTATCTCACAAAAGTGAATACAATCCTCACATTTTTGTAAATATTTTATTCTATCTTTTCATGTGACAACACTGAAGAAATGACACTTTGCTACAATGTAAAGTAGTGAGTGTACAGCTTGTATAACAGTGTAAATTTGCTGTCCCCTCAAAATAACTCAACACACAGCCATTAATGTCTAAACCGCTGGCAACAAAAGTGAGTACACCCCTAAGTGAAAATGTCCAAATTGGACCCAATTAGCCATTTTCCCTCCCAGTGTCACGTGACTTGTTAGAGTCACAAGGTCTCAGGTGTGAATGGGGAGCAGGTGTGTTAAATTTGGTGTTATCGCTCTCACTCTCTCACTTGCTCTCACTGGAAGTTCAACATGACACCTCATGGCAAAGAACTCTCTAAGGATCTGAAAAAAAAGAATTGTTGCTCTACATAAAGATGGCCTAGGCCAGTGTTTTTCAACTCCAGTCCTCAAGGCACACCAACAGGTAATGTTTTCAGGATTTCCATGAGTTTGCACAGGTGATTTGATCAGTTTCACTGCCTTAGTAATTACCACAGCTGTTTCATCTGAGGGAAATCCTGAAAACATGACCTGTTGGTGTGCCTTGAGGACTGGAGTTGAAAAACACTGGCCTAGGCTATAAGAAGATTGCCAAGACCCTGAAACTGAGCTGCAGCATGGTGGCCAAGATCATACAGCGGTTTAACAGGACAGGTTCCACTCAGAACAGACCTCGCCATGATGGACCATAGGCGTTGAGTGCACGTGCTCAGCGTCATATCCAGAGGTTGTCTTTGGGAAATAGATGTATGAGTGCTGCCAGCATTGGAGGGGTGGGGGGTCAGCTTGCCAGTGCTCAGATCCTATGCCACACACTGCATCAAATTGGTCTGCATGGCTGTCATCCCAGAAGGAACCCTCTTCTAAAGATGATGCACAAGAAAGCCCGCAAACAGTTTGCTGAAGACAAGCAGACTAAGGACATTGATTACTGCAACCATGTCCTGTGGTCTGATGAGACCAAGATAAACTTATTTGGTTTAGATGGTGTCAAGCATGTGTGGTGGCAACCAGATGAGGAGTACAATGACAACTGTGTCTTGTCTATAGTCAAGGTGGTGGGAGTGTCATGGTCTGGGGCTGCATGAGTGCTACTGGCACTGGGGAGCTACAGTTCATTGAGGGAACCATGAATGCCAACATGTACTGTGACATACTGTAGCAGAGCATGATCCCCTCCCTTCAGAGACTGGGCCACAGGGCAGTATTCCAAAATGATAGCAACCCTAAATACACCTCCAAGTTGACCACTGCCTTGCTAAAGAAGCTGAGGGTAAAGGTGGTAGACTGGCCAAGCATGTCTCCAGACCTAGACCCTATTGGGGAATCCTCAAATTGTGGGGCATCCTCAAATTGACGGTGGAAGAGCGCAAGGTCTCTAACATCCACCAGATCTGTGATGTCATCATGGAGGAGTGGAAGAGGATTCCAGTGACAACCTGTGAAGCTCTGGTGAACTCCATGCCCAAGAGGGTTAAGGCAGTGCTGGAAAATAATGGTGGCCACACAAAATATTGACACTTTGGGCCCAATTTGCACATTTTCACTTAGGGGTGTACTGACTTTTGTTGCTAGTGGTTTAGACATTAATAGCTGTGTGTTGGGAAAGATTTTTGAGGGGACAGCAAATTTACACTGTTATACAAGCTGTACACTCACTGCTTTACATTGTAGCAAAGGGGTTGATTTACTAAAGCTATAGAGTGCAAAATCTGGTGCAGCTCTGCATAAAAGCCAATCAGCTTTCAGGTTTTATTGTCAAAGCTTAACCTCCCTGGCGGTGTTCCTGAGTGTGGCTCGGGGTGGAATTTCAGTACCATTAGCGGTAACCCCGAGCCACACTCGGGATTGCATTGCTGGATCCAGGCTGGGTTACTCACCTTGTCCCCTGGATCCAGCGATGTCCCCCGCTGTGTCTGGGGCTGTGTCCTCCGCCCGATGCCTCTGTGTCCCGGGCTCCATTCCCTGCGAGCGTTGCGTCGCACGGGGACGGAGACTGGCGGGAAATTCAAAAAGTGAAACACACACAGCACATACAGTACACTGTAATCTTACAGATTACATTACTGTATGAAATCATTTCACATCCCCTTTGTCCCTAGTGGTTTGCCCAGAGCCCTGCATGCACTTTTATATTATTTATGTCATTCTTTCTGCCTGGAAACATGAGAATGTCCATAGCAACCAAAAAGCGTCCCTTTACGTCAAAAGTGTTTTTTTATCAGCTAGAAAACAGCGATAGTAAATAAGAATCATTTGCAGAATTGAGTGATACTGATTCTTGGGGAAATTTATCATCAGAAACTGAAAGTGACGACAGCGACAATTCTGCAAATGAGCAAATTTCAGTGTTTTTGGTTTGATTACATTATTGAATAAATTTTATTACTATTATATTATTATTTTTGATAATTATTTTTAGTTAGTTATTATATTATAATTTATGATTTCATTTTTCAAACTTTATCATACCCGGGATGTCTACTAGACTGTTGTTTGGACAGATATAAGTGAGTTATTCCTAAGAATTACAGGCCTACAATATAAAATGCCAAATTTTCATGCAAAATAATGGTACCGCTTTCAGCACCAAAAATCTGACATAATCACACCGCCAGGGAGGTTAATTGAACAAGCTGAGGTTAGAAGCTGATTGGCTACCATGCACGGCTGCACCAGATTTTGCACTCTCCAGCTTTAGTAAATCAACCCAAAGTGTAATTTCTTCAGTGTTGTCACATGAAAAGATATAATAAAATATTTACAAAAATGTGAGGGGTGTACTCACTTTTGTGAGATACTGTAGATCTTTATATCACTAGCAGGATCACCAGTAGTAGGAAGGAGGTTCTGATTCCTCTATATAGATCTTTAGTGAGACCTCACTTAGAATACTGTGTCCAGTTCTGGAGACCACACTTACACAAAGATATTGATAAGATAGAACGAGTTCAGAGACGGGTAACAAAAATGGTGAAAGGTTTGGAGTATAAAACAAATCGAGAGCGACTTCAAGAACTTAATATGTACAGTCTGGACAAAGGAAGGGAAAGAGGAGACATGATTGAAACCTTTAAATACATCAAGGGGGTAAATAAGGTTCAGTAGGGCAGTTTTTCCAATATGAAACTAAAATCAAGAACACGGGGACACGACCTCAAACTAACTGGGGGGAAGTTCAAAACAAATCTTAGAAGCTATTATTTTACTGAAATGGTAGTTGATGCTTGGAATAAACTTCCAGCAGAGGTAGTGAGTCAACAGTAAATGGTTTCAAACATGCTTGGCACAAACATAGATCGATAGTTAGACAATAAAGTTGACCAAAATAAAAAAAAAGCCCACAAAAAAAGGGCAGACTCGATGGACTACTGTCTTTTTCTACCATCACTTTTTTAAGTTTGTATCTTTCTAAAGGGTTAGGGCCGGTTCACACAGGGGCGATCTGACTTGCGGGGTGACTTTGCTAGGCGATTTGAAAGCAACTTAAGCGCGACTTTGGGCAACTTATAGACTTGAGGCGACTTACAGCACGACTTCATGCCAGGTAACTTTGCTGATCAGAGAAGGGAGGGAGGGGGTTGCCCTAAATAAATTCTATTCTTTTCATTGTGAAGTCGCTTCTGTTTAGATGGGGGATCCGACTTGGAGGCGGCTTCCATTGAATTCTATGGGCACAAGTCTGATAGAAGTCACCTCCAAGTAGTACAGGAATCTTTTCTGAAGTTGCCTTGAAGTCGGAGCGACTTCAGTAGTGTACATAAAGACGGCTCCCATTCACTTCAATGGGATTTCTTGTGTTAAGCGACCTCAAGTCGGATCGCAAGTCGCCCCTGTGTGAGCTGGGCCTCAAGGTTGCGCCTCCTGTGTGTGTTTTTGGATCTGCCTTCTTGTGGTAGACTAGAAGTACAAGAGGAGGCAACCTATTGATGTCTTTGGGATCTTCTAGATGGGAAAGCACAGGAAGGAATGCTGCAAGATGTACTGCTCTGAAAAGTTGGCCTCCCTTATGTGAGTACCCAGTCGGGGTACTGGAATGTGGATTCACTCTAAATGGACTTAGCTCTATGGACTGTAAATGGCATTAAGGTATGAGCTGGGAATATTGAGCTAGGAGGAATGGGATTATGTTCCAAGAGACTATTATCTGTGACTGTAAACATTTCTTCAAGTAAAGTTCTAGTTTTATTCCAAAATGCCTGGTCTGAAGTTCCTGGGAAAAGGGGTGCACATAAGGCATATAAAAGAACAGGGCCTGTGACAGGGGACGAAGGATGAGGAAGCGCTTAGGAGACACTAACAAGGGTTACCAAGTGGTGAAGTCTGAAAAGTGAAAGGCTATATTGCCATTGCCAGGAGTAACCAGTGGAATGTTTGATGTTAAAGCTGCCAGCAGCGGGTGAACGGAGTGATTTGACAGGGTTGATGAAGAGCTCTGGTAGTGAGGGGTTTTCTGAGCTTAACCATCTCCCTACTGATTGGTGCCCCATAGACGGGACCAACGTCGCGGCATGGAGCCCCTACGGATCTAATCTGTATGTTACGGGGAAGAGGAGAGGACCCTCCAGAGTACAGAAGCTCAGAGATATGTAGAGTTTGTAGCTTAATGCTAAAGTGAAGCCTTGAGTGGTCTCCAGGAGTGAGGTGGCCTGAAGCCTAGGCTGGAGGAGCAGAATACAGGCTCTGCAGTATCCCCTTGAAAGCACTGCACCAGGTGAATGAAGTCTGTGTGCCATTAGAAGAGTGCGATTCATTGTGCCATGCATTGTACACAAGGAGATAACTGTGCAAAGGAGAACATGCCCATTTCTAACCTGCAGTGCCACCTTAATGCTGCTTTCACATGAACGCAGCCTCTGCCTATGAGTACAGGCATTAGCGAGCACAATTCCCAGAGTCCCCATTGGGTGTGTTAAGCCCCGCCCACATGCTAACAGATTTTTTTAAAGAAAACGAACTGTAAGACTTTGCACACCTTTTTATTTTGATGTACCTGGGATTTATTTGGCTGATTTAAAGGCATAGTTCACCTATACCAAAAAAACTGACATCCAAGCAGCAACGTCCAAGAAGTTTTCCAGTCAGGTTTCAGGAGGTACATAAATGGCCTACAACAGAAAGCAGCAGGACCAATCAAATAGCACAGCGCGGTTCACGCATGCGCAGTGAGGAGCCAATGTGATGCCTCACGCAGTCACAGCCGGCTGCCCGCGGTTAGAATGCTGGAGCCAGGGTCCAAAGCCCGGCGAAGAAACCCGGCCAGGTGAGGACATCACTGGATCCTAGGAAGTCTCCTATTATTAAAAGTCAGCAGCTACAGTTTTTGTAGCTGCTGATTTAATATTTGAACAATTGACTGCACAACCACTTTTTAAGCATTAAGTGGTTGAAGATAAGAATAATTCCACAGGTAAACTAGAGATCACCTCCAAGGGTGACAAAATGTTTACAGCTTCATGCAGTACTGTTGTCAAAAACAGAATATATATTGCAGTTACATCTGCACTGCGGATGGTGGGTCCATAGCTGTATTTATGTAGAAAACAGTGAAAGGTAGACAAGCACAACATTCCCAATAAATTGCTGAGTTGTATTTATTGGACTATTTTTGGCCAAAATATCAATTTTTATATTGTCAACCATTACCGATTATACTGTGTATTAAGTGATAATGCAAATTGTCATTAACATGGTTTATCCTTTTTAACCACTTCAGCCCTGGAAGGATTTCCCACCTTAGCACTTCTTGCGATTCGGCACTGCGTCGCTTTAACTGACAATTGCGCGATCGTGTGACGTTGTACCCAAACTAAGTTTGCATCCTTTTTTTCCCACAAATAGAGTTTTCTTTTGGTGGTATTTGATCACCTCTGCGTCATCTCTGATCACCGCTATAAACAATAGAACAGCGACAATTTAGCAAAAAAAAAAAAAACAATATTTCTTACTTTTTGCTAAAATACAAATCCAAAATAAATATAAAAAAAAAATGTATTCATCAGTTTTGGCCGATTTATATTCTTCCTCATATTTTTGGTAAAAAAAAAATCACAATCTATGTTTATTGATTGGTTTGCGCAAAGGTTGCCGCTTTAACAAACCATGAAAATTAATTTCTGGCCTTTTTACATTTTTTTTTTTAAGAGTAATGCCGGCGGTCTGCGATTTTTATCGGGATTGCGATATTGCAGCGCACATGTCGGACATTTTTGACACTTTTTTGGGACCACTGACATTTATACAGCGATCAGAAATTTAAATATCCACTGATTACTGTGTAAATGTCACTGGCAGTGAAGGGGTTAACCTGCAGGGGGTGATCTAGGAGTTAACTGTGTTCCCTAGGCGTGTTCTAACTGTGAGGGGGCATAAGAGATCTAACTGATCCCAGTGACAGGGATCAGTAGATCTCTCACATGGCGGGGAACCGGCGTGTTTACATCAGCGGTTTCCTGTTTTTGTTCTCTGCTAGGCAATCGCGGCTCGATTGCAGAGTGCGGCGGGCACGAGAGAGCTGCCGTTCATAGACGGTCGGCAAGTGGTTAAAAAGGAGCTTCAGCCAGGGTTCAGAAATGTAAGTCAGCAGCTACAAAAGCTGCAGCTGCTGACGTTTAATCAGACACTCTCCTATCCAGGGACCCAGCACTGTCCTCACCCGGGCCGGTTCTTATCCTCGGCTTCTCATGTTGGATGAGAAGGCCCAGCTCAGTCTCCTCTCTAATTCATCCCAAAAGTGTTCTATCAGGTTGAGGTCAGGACTCTGTGCAGGCCAGTCAAGTTCCTCCAGCCCAAACTCGCTCACCCATATCTTTATGGACCTTGCTTTGCGCACTGGTGTGCAGTCATGTTGGAACAGGAAGGGGCCATCCCCAAACTGTTCCCACAAAGTTAGGAGCATGAAATTGTCCAAAATGTCTTGGTATGCTGACACCTTAAGAGTTCCCTTCACTGGAACTAAGGGACCAAGCCCAACCCCTGAAAAACAACCCCAAACCATAATCCCCCCTCCATCAAATGATTTGGACCAGTGCACAAAGCAAGGTCCATGAAGACAGGGATCAGTCAGTTTGGGTTGGAGGAACTTGACTGGCCTGCACAGAGTCCTGACCTTAACCGGATAGAACACCTTTGGGATGAATTAGAGTGGAGACTGCGAGCCAGGCCTTCTCGTCTAACATCTGTGCCTGACCTCACATTACTAATCTGGAAGAATGGTCAAACATTCCCATAGACACTCCTAAACCTTGTGGACAGCCTTCCCAAAAGAGTTGAAGCTGTTATAGCTGCAGATTGTGGGCCAACTCAATATTTGCACCCTTCGGACTAAGACTGGGACATCATTAAATTTCATGTACGTGTAAAGGCAGGCATCCCAATACTTTTGGTAATATAGTGTGTGTGTGTTTATATATATATGTATATATATATATATATATTACATTCACATAGGTCCCTTCCCTCAAGGAGCTTACAATCTAAGGTCCCTGACTGAAATTCATTCATACACATACTAGGGCCAATTTAGACAATAACCAATTAACCTACCAGCATGTCTTTGGAGTGTGGGAGGAAACCGGAGTACCTGGAGGAAGCCGACGTAGACATAGGGAGAACATGCAAACCCCACGGAGAAGTCCTTTGCAAAGTCTGGTCTAAAACCATGCACATGAACCCCTAAAATGAATTTCTAAAGCTGGTCATACACTAGTCAGAATTGCTTTCATTCATAGTCATTGTGTACAATTATGAGGATCTCTTGACTGCTCGCAATGATAACATGGTACAGGCCAATCACAGTGGACCTGTACCATGTGACAGCTGTGGCCAGTCGCTGCTACCACAATAGCACACAATGGCACATGAATGGATGCCATTCACAAAGTAGAAAATATTGCTTCTACAGTGATCACTACTGGCTTCAATATGTGAAAAAAAAAAAGAAAGCAAAATGTCCGTGTCCCTGATGACCATCACACCAGTCATATGATGACGCTCTACTGCTCTGATGACAGTATTTAGATATATATGAAAAAAATGAATGTAATAATTTCATTTGCCAAAAAAATGGTGACAATTAGAACTTTGCAGAAGACCACACTGTGAATGAGCCCTAAAGATCAGGTCCAACAGAAGCAGATCTTTCATTCCATGTCACATAGGGTTGCCAGGTCCTCCTGTCCTCGTACTGTTCCTCTAGGTTCATCTGAAGTCTGAAGTGTGTTTCCACGTGTGCTTCCATCTACACACCCTGAGAATTGTATAAACTGAGGATTTCATTTTAGAAGTCAGATTGGAGGGAGGAATGCCTGCAGGAAGGAATGTGTGCTCCAAGCTTCCTTCCTAATTTGGCACAACTCAAAGTCTAAGTTTATACTTTCTCACCAGCGACTCATCAAAGAGTTCCATATGACCGACAAATAACAGGAATGAATAATATTAGTCAGATGGTATTTCATATAAATAAATAACGCCATCTTTACACCTTCTTGAAAGGGGAAAAAGACCTCCAAATTCGACCTGGAAGTCGTATTACTACTCAAGGCGAAAGGAAATCCCAGCAAGACAGCTTCTAATGTTTACACACTGAGCCTAGGTCCACACTTGTGTGGGTCAGGAACGCTTGCAAAATCCAATGCATTCCCGCCCACATGCAAAACACTTTAATTGCCATACATTCTTAAAGGTTTAGGGAGTTGTTTCCTTGCGTTTCTCCTGGGCACAGCAGCCCATTCAAATGAATGTTCAAAACATCTACAGAGTCACGCTAAATAAATAATAAATTGCACCCATATAATACAAACAATAAGTGTCATCCAAATGAAAAAGTCCAAAAAAGTGAAAATGCTATCAATGTGGAATCCTTGTCAATACATCTGCAATATAGCCACCATCCGTCACCAAGAGTGAGATCTTGTCTGGAGCACCACCACCTGTATCTGGACAAAATGCCTGTTTACCAGCTCAAAGGGACCTCCTATCACAGAAGGTCAGCAACACTTGTGGCTACACACCCAGCCAGGGCCTATCAATGCCGTTTAAAGATCTCCTCAGAGCCATAGGTGAAGACCACCCAGATGATACTTCCATACAGTGGCAGCTGGTGAAACTTTAGGATGGAGGGCGGCAGACCCCGCCCTTCCGTTGACCCCTCCCACTTCTCATAAGCCCCATCCCTTATAGATTCCACCCATTGTGTCAGAAGTATGCAGCCCAGCATCATCAGATAGGGTATACAGCATCACCAGAGAGGGTATATACAGCAGGGTATACAGCATCACCAGATAGGGTATATACAGCATCACCAGTTAGAGTATATACAGCATCACCAGATATGGTATATACAGCAGGGTATACAGCATCACCAGGTAGAGTATATACAGCAGGGTATATACAGCATCACCAGATAGGGTATGTGCAGCAGTGTGTACAGCATCACCAGATAGGGTATATACAGCATCACCAGTTAGGGTATATACAGCATCACCAGATATGGTATATGCAGCAGGGTATACAGCATCACCAGGTAGAGTATATATAGCAGGGTATACAGCATCACCAGGTAGAGTATATACAGCAGGGTATATACAGCATCACCAGGTAGAGTATATACAGCAGGGTATATACAGCATCACCAGATAGGGTATATACAGCAGGATATATACGGCATCACCAGATAGGGTAAATGCAGCAGGGTATATACGGCATCACCAGATACGGTATATACTCAGGGTATACACAGCATCACCAGATAGGGTATATACAGCAGGGTATACAGCATAACAGATAGGGTATATACAGCATCACAGATAGGGTATATACAGTAAGGTATACAGCATCCACCTCCCCCACAGGGCTCGCAGCACTGACAGCAGCAGATCCCCCCCAGGGCAAAGTCAAAGTCCCACACTTACCCCATCTAGGAAGCGGGCAAAAGTTTCCAGCAAGTGGGAGCTTGGCTTCGGCCGTGCATCCCCCTCCTCCTCTGAAAAAGGCATCCAATAGGATCACCTGACCTCTCAGCCTCACCTCACCTAACATACCGGCGCTTCCTGATTGGCGGCGAGGCAATTCAGTGTTAGAAAAGCAAATATTCAATTGCTTTTTTTAATACACTCAGTGCTCTGCGCCACCAGCCACTCATTTTTGAAGCCTATTAGAGTCTATGGCTCTAATCAGGTGCTTTAAAAAAAAGAAAAAACCCTGCGGCCACGCATGAATCTATCCATTTAGCATAGAGGGGTGGCGGGGACAGAGGGGACGGCACTCATGCTCCCTTAATGGATGGGCCGCCCCTGCTTCCATGCAATCATCCCTAGAAATACAAAAAAGTTCCACATAGTGTAAAATCTCCAGTGTATATATACTATAGTTTGTAGACTCTATAACTTTTGCACAACATAATCAATGTACGCTTATTGGGATTTTTTTTTACCAAAAATATGTAGCAGAATAAATATTGGACTAAATTTATGAAGAAATTCAATTTTTTAAATTTTTTTTATTGGATATGTTTTCATAGCAGAAAGTAAAAAAAATTTTTTTTGTTTATAGCGCAGCGCAGAGGTGATCAAATACCACCAAAAGAAAGCTTTATTTGTGGGGAAAAAAGTATATAAATTGTATTTATGTACAGCGCTGCATGACCGCAAATTTGTCAGTTATTTTTAAAATTGTTAATTTTCAAAATTGTCAGTCTGTTATTGTTTATAGCGCAAAAAAATAAAAACCACAGAGGTGAACAAATACCACCAAAAGAAAGCTCTATTTGTGGGGAAAAAATTACATTTTGATTTTGTTTGGGTACGGCGTCGCATGACCGCGCAATTGTCAGTAAAAGTAACGCAGTGCTGTATCGCAAAAAATGGCCTGGTCATGAAGGGGGATAAATCTTCCAGAGGTCAAGCGGTTAAAGTCAGATCAAAGTCGTGCTCCAAAGTTGCGCTAGCGTGAATGGAGCCTAAATGAATGTTAAATACAAATCCTATTAAAGTGTTGCTAAACCCACAACATTAAAATCTGTCTGTATATGCAGAATAGCACGCTTGTTATACTCACTATGGAACTTAAAGCGGCGGTCCGCCCAAGAACTCATAAAATTAAAAACCAGCAGCTACACATACTGCAGGCCTCATACACACTGACATTTTTTACCGCCACGTTTTTTGCAGCTCTCCATGTTATTCATGGCCCCATAAAAACGCAGACTTTTTTGCGCTGTAGAGGATGTCGGGGTTATTAAGCTGTAAATCGAACGCAGGACCAGCGCGTTCCGAGGCTGTAACGTTATGGCATTTTTGACTCTGAGCCGGCAAAATGCCCACTAACGCCGTAGCGACGTTAACCGGCATTTTCAGGTTAAAAAATAGCAGAGGAATGTTTTTTAAAAAAAAACGCCTATTGACGCCGACGCTCATTAACGCCGATGCAAAACGCAAACGAAATTGCGTTTTTGACGCCGATTTTTGTTATTACGCCTGTGTGTATGAGGCCTTAATAATAGGACACTTACCTGTTCTGGAGTCTAACGATGTGGGCGCCGCAGTTGTCAGGTGCTGACGCCGCCATTGATGGTAAGGTAACCCGGCAGTAATTACGACTTCTTGTCCGGGTCCCTACCGCACATGCGCGAGGCAGCACTGTGCTCTGCTACTGGCCTTGCGGCGGGGGAAGGAGGGCGAGCTGGTGACGTAGTTCGCCATGGCCTCGTATCCCGGAAGTGGGGACAGGGTACCTGTCAAGTGTGGCACCGGAGGGGGGGGGATCCGAAAAGCATAAGTTCCACTTTTGGGTGGAACTCTGCTTTAAGGGGTTAATCCTCTGTATTGTGTAAAAAGGCTCTTTGATCCTGTATGGACAGATCCTCCCCCTCCTGCAGGGTCTCTCTTGGCAAGGCCAGATAAGACACAGGCAGGGTAGTAAAGCTGCACATGCTCAGTTTGGTCTCTATTGTTGGAGAGAATAAAAAAAAGAAAAGAAAATGAATGCAGCCAGCACATCTAATGATTGGTAAGCTGCAATCTATTACATTTTTGGTTTTGGGTTTAATACCGCTTTAAACGCATATCCCACAGGCTTGTGTGTTTTTAGCTGCATCTGCACCATGGAAATTCCCTATCCTCCCTCAGTTAACATAAAGTAGGGGGAAAAATGCAGAATAATGCACATAAATGCATGTAAATAGACGCGGTGATATATGTAAAAAAAATAAATAAATGGGCATTTATTTGTGGAAGGGTCCTTACCCTAGCTCAGTGCTGGAGGAGGAGAATGAATGTTGTTATTGTGAAGGTGGTGAATCAATCACAGGAGGGAGAAGTGACAGTGCGATCACAGGGATAAAACAGATTACAGGGTCACACAAGGAGCAGGCTGTTCCCGGGGTAATAGAAATGCTTCCTGGTGCCATTCTGTCCTATGGAGGTCGGCTTACACAGGGAAGGGATAGAAGTGGCCCTGGACTACGGTGCCAGCATCACCGGACAGTGCAGTCCGCGTTCAACGCAGCTGGAAAGAAGCGCTTCCATATATAATAACTATTCCTCATTTGGAAGGACTGTCACTTTTTTAAAATCAGAACGCATGGTTGGTTTGCAGATATTGTTAAAGCGGAACTCTCTCAATCAACGAGAACCATAGTTAACTCTTATGCTGTTAGCATTAGTAAATAGATAGGAAGGTATATTTTATTTTCTTGTTTTAGGGTCAGTTCACACCACATGTAGTCACGTGCGTTTTTTATTTTTTTCTGCATGAAAAAGTAGGTTATATGGTTTCCAATGGCATAGTTCACACCAGTGCACAAAAAAAGTAGAACATGTTGCATTTTTCCTGCACTGGACTGTACTAGAATGCAGTAAAATGCATAAAAAACGCACTGGACCCTAGTATAGTGGAAAAAAGCAAGGAAAAAGAAGGAAAAAAGCACCTGGAATGCATCCGGAAATGCACCAAAAACGCACTGGAACGCGTCAAAAACGTGCATGCAGAAATGTAAGCAAAACTGATCTGGAGTGCATTTTTATGGTGTGAGTTGGTCCTAAATTTTTTTTTTTTTTTTTTTACATTTCTTCATTTTTTTTTTTTTTTATAATTCCTTTGTTTATCAGAAATATACATTTACCTGCCACTTTATTAGGTACACCTGTTCTTGGTAACACAATTTGCTAACCAGCCAATCACATGGCAGCAACTCAATGCATTTAGGCATCTAGATGTGGTGAAGGTGACTGCCTTCATTCTTTGTGGCATAGATTCAGCAAGGTGTTGGAAACATTCCTCAGATTTTGCTCCATAGTGACAATGATGGCATCACACAGTCACTGCAGATTTGTCGGCTGCACATCCATGATGTGAATCTCCCGTTCCACCACATCCCAAAGGCCCTCTATTGGATGAGATGTGGGGAGTGTGGAGGCCATTGGAGTGCAGTGACCTCATTGCCCAGTGGTGAGATGATTGGAGCTTTGTGCCATGGTGCATTATCCTGCTGGAAGGAGCCATCAGAAGATGGGGACTCTGTAGTCATAAAGAGATGGTCATGGTCAGCAACAATACTCAGGTAGGCCGTGGTGAATAAACGATGCTCAGTTGGTGATAAGGAGCCCAAAGTGTGCCCAAAAAATATCCTCCACACCGTTACACCACCACCACCAGCCTGAACCAGGGATATAAGGCAGGATAAAGCCATGCTTTCATGTTGTTTACACCAAATTCTGACCCCACCATCTGAATGTCACTGCTGAAATTGAGACTCATTAGACCAGGCAACGTTTTTCCAATCTTCTATTGTCCAATTTTGGTGATCCTGTGTGAACTGTAGCCTCAGTTTCGCTGACAGGAGTGGCACCAGGTGTGGTCTTCTGCTGCTGTAGCCCATCTGCTTCAAGGTTCGATGTGTTGTGCATTCAGAGATGTAATTCTGCATACCTTGGTTGTAACGAGTTATTGTTGCCTTTATATCATCTGGAACAAGTCTGCCCTTCTCCTCTGACCTCTGACATCAACAAGACATTTTCCTCCCTACAACTGCCGCTCACTGGATATTTTCTCTTTTTTGGACCATTCTCTGTAAAACCTAGAGATCGTTGTGTGTGAAAATCCCAGTGGATCAGCAGTTTTTGAAATACTTAGATCAGCCCATCTGACTCCATAACCATGCCACGTTCAGTCACTTAAAACCCCTTTCTTCCCCATTCTGATGCTCAGTTTGAACTTCAGCAAGTCGTCTTCACCACGTCTAGATGCCTAAATACATTGAGTTGCTGCCATGTTATTGGCTGATTAGCAATTTGTGTTATCAAGCATTACACCTAATAAAGTGGTCTGTGAATGTATAAATAAAACGTAACAACTTTTTTATCACTATTTGGAGGTGGTACCGTGAACATCCGATGTAGTTTTATGTTTTGAGGGTTTGTTTCTCCCAGTAATGTATTGTAAATGGATGAGATACCAGTGAATCCTGTTACATCTCTGATGGGTCCCTCATTATTGTGTTAAATCATTTGTAGTGGTATAAAACATGACGTAATGACACTGAATTATTTCCTGTGTTCTGTACAGAGTTGTCTATGCAGGTCAAGCCCCCATAATAATCTATTCATGTGCTTTGTGTAAGAAATCCCACCAGCAATGTGCTTGGACAGTGCAGCATTATATCCAGGACCTAGGAGAAGCAATGCATTATGTGACATGCAATTCTTGGCTCTTGGTACATTCAGGACTTCCTATAGTAACAGCAACAAGGTTGGAAGTAGCCGCACTCAAACGATCCATTTTCCAAAAACGATTTTATTGCATCAAAGGGTGATACAGACAACGAACAGAAGGTCCAGCTGACGCGTTTCGCACCCTACAGTAGGTGCTTACTCATAGCTACGAGTAAGCACCTACTGTAGGGTGCGAAACGCGTCAGCTGGACCTTCTATTCGTTGTCTGTATCACCCTTTGATGCAATAAAATCGTTTTTGGAAATTGGATCGTTTGAGTGCGGCTACTTCCAACCTTGTTGCTGTTACTACTTGATTGCTTCCTCAGCCTGCACCTGCCCTTGTGAGTCAGCACATCAGATCCACACGAGCTGTGCTGCCCTCTGAGTGGTGAGCCTGCACAGGACTCCCTATAGTTCTCCAAGAACTAGCAGGTTGTATGGAATGTGGAGAGCAGCGGGGGATATAAAAAAGGAGAAAAGTGGAAAGACTAATGCTGACCATGGCATGATGTGTTACTGCCCTTACCTGATTCTGTGTAGATATAAAATAAATCAGGTTATGTATTCACTAAAGAAGTGCTCTACTGCAGGGTTTCTCAACCAGGGTTCCATGTTACTCTAGGGCAGTGGTTCTCAACTCCGGTCCTCGGGACCCACCAACAGGCCAGATTTTAAGTATTACCTTGGGGAGATGCAGACTAGAATACTGCAATCACTGAGCAGCAAATGATATCACCTGTGATGCATTTCAGTTATCCTGCAAACCTGGCCTGTTAGTAGGTCCCGAGGACAGGAGTTGAGAACCACTGCTCTAGGGTTCCTCCAGAGGTTGCTAGGGGTTCCTAAGACAATGAGCAATTTCTACCTCTCAGATAAGTTCCCACTGACACCATTGATTATTTTAGCTATCTGTAAGGGGGTAATTCTGTGCAATGACCTCAAGTTTAAGGAGCGTTCTTGCCCCGAGCCTCGCACTAATGTATCATGAGCTGTAGATACAGTGATACCTCGCTTCATGGACACTTCTGTTCAGGAACAACTTGGATCGTGAACAGAAGAGTTCACAAAACTTTGCTTTGGTTCACGAACACGAGCCGCGCCCATCTTCCCGTCTCTGACATGTTCATATTGAGAAGAGCAGTTCCAGACGAGAGTCTTAAGTCTCGTACACAGGGGACGACGATCGTATACAACAGGTCGTATGAACGACCGTTGTATGCGAAATCGATCGTTCGTATGAGCAATTAGAACAGCCAAACATACGACAGTCGTACAAGGGGAGTTGTATGAGCAGACTAGAAAACTTGGTCGTACCAACAAGCGCTCCTACGACCGTTGTACCGTGTGTACAGAGCAGTTGGTACAAGTTGTATTGTGCAAAACACGCATGCTCAGAAGTCAGGAACGGCCGGATGCTACTTACATGCACCTGAACGTTCTTTCTGTGGTCGTACGATCGTGTAGTGCAGTCAGTATGCAAGTTACATTATCCAACTTACGATTTGAGACGATCGTACGTACAATCGTCGTCCCGTGTGTACGAGGCTTAAGGAGAACCTCTCCACTAGAGCTGCACGATTCTGGCCATAATGAGAATCACAATTTTTTTGCTTAGAATAAAGATCACCATTCTCGCGGCGTAACATCTTACATATACAAAAAAATTGGGCAAACAGCACTCTTAATTTTTTTTTTTTTGGAAAGGGTAATTTTTCCAAAAAAATTGCGTTTGAAAGACCGCTGCGTAAATACTGTGTGACCTAAAATATTGCAACAACCGCCATCTTATTCTCTAGGGTCTCTGCTAAAAAAAATATATAATGTTTGGGGGTTCTAAGTCATTTTCTAGCAAAAAATACTGGATTTTTATTTGTAAGCAGCAAAACAGAAAGGATTTAGTCTTTAAATGGTTAAACCAAACATCTTCTATACACGGGAGTTCATTCCTTTGAAGTAATTAACATTGTATCTCTTCTAGCTTCTTTATCAGCAGTGACTTCAGAACTTGGCTCTCTGCCCAGACTTGGCAGTCTGCCCAAAGACTCAAGTCACTCTGACTTAGAAAAGACTTCAGGCGACTTGAATTGACTTTTATTTTACTTTTTATTACAATCGAGATCGCAATTTTATTACGATTAATGGTGCAGCTCTACTCTCCACTCAGATCGGGGTTTCTGCCCCCTGACTACCATGAGGGTGGGCTCACTTGATTGGAAATCATGGAAAAACAGTTCATATGAATTCTACAACTTTATCATACCCTCAGATGATCCTTTCCTGGATGCACACTGCTGTTTTCTGGACCCTAGATTAGTCTTTTAAATTGGGGTTTGGGATTGTTTCAAGGACGGATTAAAGAGGAGCTATAGTTTTTTTTTTTTCTTTCTATATGTAGACATGAAATAGGTCAGCTTAACCACTTCAGCCCCAGAAGGATTTCACACTTTAGGACCAGAGCACTTTTTGCGACTCTGCACTGCATCGCTTTAACTGACAATTGCGCGGTTGTGCGACGTTGTACCCAAACAAAATTGGGGTCCTTTTTTCCCCACAAATAGAGCTTTCTATTGGTGGTATTTGATCTCCTCTGCGTCATTTATGATTGCCGCTATAAATAAAAAAAGAGCAACAATTTTGCAAAAAAAAAAAAAAAACAGTTTTTCTTACTTTTTGCTAAAATACAAATCCAAAAAAAAAATTATAGAAAAACATTTTTTTCCATCAGTTTCGGCCGATTTATATTCTTCCTCATATTTTTGGTTAAAAAAATCTCAGTCGGCGTTTGATTGGTTTGCGCAAAAGTTGCCGCGTTTACGGATGATGAGAATTAATTTCTGGGGTTTTTATTTTTTTTTATTTTTTACTATTAATGGCGGTGATCTGCGATTTTTAGCGGTACTGCGATATTGCAGTGGGCATGGCGGACCATTTTGACACTTTTTTGGGACCATTGGCTATAAAAATGCACTGATTACAGTGTAAATGCCATTGGCAGTGAAGGGGTTAACCAGGAGGGGGCACTCTAAGGGTTAAATGTGTTCCCTAGGCGTGTTCTAACTGTATGGGGGCTGGGCTGGCAGGGGGAGGGGAGTGATCACGGCTTCCATATACAGGAAGCCTGTGATCACAGCCCTTCCCCCTCTATGAGAATGGAGATCCGTGTTTACTTACACTTTCACTGCGGTGGAGGGGGGGGGCATCGCTGGTAGCCGGCGGAGATTGCGATTTGCGATATCGAACCACCTTGTCACCGTCAAACTGTGAGTGGTTAATGTAAAAGAACGTATGTAATACATGTTTAAAATCCTTTTTTTTTATACATACATTTCATCATTTTACTGTATATATATGAAAAGAAAAAAAAAGTTCAGAACGGATTAACCTGATTTACATTGAACCCTATGGGAAAATGAGTCTTGGTTCTCAACCAATTCGGTTCGCGACCAGTCGTTTCACAAATTAAGTTCCTGAACCGAAGTACCACTGTATAGTCATTTTTAGCAGGGGTTCCCTGAGACCAGAAAGTTACAGTATTTCAAGGGTTCCTCTGTGTTGAAAAGGTTGAGAAACGCCTTAGCTTCCAACTGTCCCTGATGTCGAGGGACGGTCCCTGATTTGGAACAAATTTCCTCATTTGTCCCTCATTTTGATCTGATCTATAGAGTTGCATAAAAAATGCACTGTTTACCTTTCAAAAAGTGTTTCCCAGTGCTAAACCTTTTTAACCTCCCTGGCGGTATGATTATTTCAGATTTTTGGTGCTGAAAGCGGTACCATTATTTTGCATAGAAATTTGGCGTTTTATATTGTAGGCCTGTAATTCTTAGAAATAACTCACTTAAATCTGTCCAAACAAGAGTCTTGTAGACATCCCGGGTATGATAAAGTTTGAAACACAAAATCATAAATTATAATATAATAAATAACTATAAATAATTATCAAAAATTATAATATAATAATAAAATGTATTCAATAATGTAATCAAGTCAAAAACACTGAAATTTGTTCATTTGCAGAATTGTCGCTGTCGTCACTTTCAGTTTCTGATGATAAATTTCCCCAAAAATCAGTATCACTCAATTCTGCAAATGATTCTTATTTACTATCGCTGTTTTCTAGCTGATCAAAAATCGCTTTTGACGTAAAGGGACGCTTTTTTATGCCATGGACATTCTCAAGTTTCCAGGCAGAAAGAATGGCATATATAATATAAAAGTGCATGCAGGGCACTGGGCAAACCACTAGGGACAAAGGGGATGTGAAATGATTGCATACAGTAATGCAATCTTACAGATTACAGTGTACTGTATGTTTGCTGTGTGTTTCACTTTTTGAATTTCCCACCAGGCTCCGCCCCCGTGCGACGCTCGCAGGGAATGGAGCCCGGCGTCACACAGGCATGGGGCGGAGGACACAGCCCTCAGACACGGCGGGGGGACATCGCTGGATCCAGGGGACAAGGTGAGTAACCCAGCCTGGATCCAGCGATGCGATCCCAAGTGTGGCTCGGGGTTACCGCTATTTGCAGTGAAAACTCACCCCGAGCCACACTCGGGAATACCGTCAAGGAGGTTAATAAGAAACCGTGAAAATCCACTCACATTTCTCAAGTTAAAAATAGGCACATCGAGAATGTCTCTTATCCGGTGTGGATGGTCAGGTGCTCATGCTGGGGTGATGACCGCCAGCGGTTCTCTGTTTCCTCTGCTGGCTGGATGGTTTGGAGTTGGAGGAGAACTAGGAGGGAGGGCTGGAATGCAGGATGGACTGCATTATCAATCATGATTCACCGGACGTACCAACACGTTTCAGAGCATGCACACTCAGGTGCAGGGAATAGTTGAATGGTAGCTTGACAAATGAGCATACACTATTCCCTGTATCCGAGTGTGCATGCTCCGAAACAAGTCGCGAGTACGTTAGGTGACGTCATCGTGTTCGATGCTGCTGTCCATCCTGTGTTCCAGCCGTCTCTCCTGGTTCTCCTCCACCTTCAAACCATCCAGCCGGCCAAGGAAACAGAGAAGCAGTGGCGGTGATTGCCCCAGTGCGAGCCCCTGACCATACACATCGGATAAGAGTCTTCTTGATGTTATTTATTATTTTTTACTTGAGAAATGTGAGTGGATTTTACTGTTCTCTTATTACACCTGTTACATTCTACACTCAGAATATGCTTTAAAATTGCGCACGCTCACTACGATACTTAATAATCTCCATAGGCATAGCTTTAAAAAATGTTAATGGATACCAGTTTACAGTTACAAAGGAGGTGTAGAATTATTGCTCTAGATATAAATGTTTTCAGCGATACCTCACACCATTTACATATGCGTGCATGACCTACATATGCGTTTGCCTCTGCGTGCAAGCACAGGGGGATTGGGATGCCTTAAAAAATTTTTTTGATATTATTTATTTTATTTTAAAAAATGTTATCATTACACTGTCCCTTTTCATTTTTTTTATCACGTTTATTGCTGTTACAAACAATGTAAATATCCCTTGTGATAGCAATAAAGTCTGACAGGTTCTCTTTATGGAGACATCTGGGGTCTGTAAGACCCCAGATCTCTCCTCTACCCTGGAAAGCATTAGATAAAAAAAACCGCCATTGATCTCATGTTTTCCCCCAAAAAATGGCCTTGTTTACATTCTCCCTAGCCGGAAGTGACAAGATGCTTGTCGTTTCCGGTCTCCTAGACCATAGAGATGATTGAGGACATTCCAGTCCTCGATCACCTCTACAGGAGTTAGTAGAGATACCAGATCCTCTGGCCTTTGCTGTTCGTAGAACAGTGAAGGCCGATCCCTCTTACATTTGTTCCGGTAAAAAACCCCCTTTTGTACTCTAGTTACCGCCAAAAAAAATAGATTACGAAAGGTCCCATCTCCTCTCTAGACCCCAGAATGTCTGGGGTCTACAGAGGTATTTCTCTTGGACAGTCTGAAATAACGATAGTGTTCCCTATAAATGTAACAAACATTGTCGTTATTTGCACTATTTTTTTTACTTTTCCCTGTCACATTACTATTGTAAAAAATTTTATTTTATTTATTATAGTTTTTTTAAAAAA
>BLSH010396938.1:628893-639402 GCA_018402905.1 Glandirana rugosa
GTCCCAGTGAAATTTCCTAACGTAGTACTGCAGTATTTAATCTCCAACTGACCAAAGGCGCCGTGTATTTTATTTACCCCAACTGTTCAAGTCTAAGGCATTATTTATTCCCTCTAAATCCTGGACATTTTTTCTACCCTAGTGGCCACAACCTGGACCCCCTAAAGTCTGAAGGACAGTAAACTGGCCCCTTGTTTAAAAAATGTGAAGACCCCTGGTATAGCACAACAAGAGGATGACACTGAATTCTCTGTTAAGGTTTATGAATACAGTGGTGTCATCTGCCTCTATTTGGGTATTTTAGAAATAAGCATTCAGGTCAGAAAGGCAGAAGGAGGACAGCAATGGCAGCCCAAGTATCTAACTCATGATGCAATCCTTTAAAGTGACCCTGTAAGCACAGATCACGTGTAACCAAAAGCCTACTTGCTAAAGGAAAAGGGAATATACTTACCTTTCTAGTGGCTGGTGTCTTGAAATGCTGCTGCTACACTACTCCTCGGCCACTTTTAGGTTTCTAGAATACCTGCAACTCCATTGTAAACAGTGGTTTCTCCCACAAATTCATATGTCACTAGAGGACTTACGTTCCTGAAGGAGGAACCACTGCATGTTGAGGGGAAGACAGATATTCAACCCATCCAACTGGTCCATTATTTGCAGCGGCCAAGAAGCAGTAGCATTTCAATACATGGGCTGCCAGAAAGGTAAGTGTATCCCTTCTTCTTTTAGCAGGAATGCTTTTGGATAAAAGTGACCCAGTGCTGACCCTGTATTCACGAGGGGGCAGGGGAGTTGTGTTTGCCATAGTTAACCCTACCTATACTGTGCTGGCAGATTTTATTATTAATTGTAAACTAGATCTGAACACTCTCTGTAACAAAAGGTTAAAGTGGTTGTAAACCCAGTTATGAAATCTGAACAGAGCACATACAGTATATCTGTAGTGTTTACTTGTCTCTCTCCAAAGCTCTGAGTGTGGTTTCTCTTTGGTGCTTCATTCCTCTGTTATCAACATGATTCCCTTCTGAGAAGAGACATGGGATAAAATTTGTGATGGACAGGGAGTACAGCTCTGCATGTTCCTTTGTTTCTCTGCCTATGTGGAGGGGAGTCTCCCTTTCCTCCAATCAGCTCTCACACAGTGTATAAGAGCTGTGACTGCTGCTCTCTGCCCCTCTGTGCTCCTCGCAGATGCATAAGGATTTTATCACAAATCAGCACTTTTGAAGGGTAGTAGAGAGGAGAGGACTGCAGATAAACAAGTAAAACTTATGTAAGTGTATTTGCGTGTGTATCATCTGAGGCTGTTCACTTCACTGGGTATATATGATGGTTTAGAAACACTTTACATATTTAGAAGCTGGCCTCCTGCATTGTATGTCACTGTTACTCATCCTGTCTTTGGGACAGATTCACTACGAATAATTTTTAAGTATGGTGTGTGAATGGGAACACAGAACAAGGATATAGTGGGGTTTTCTCAATTTTGTAAATGTGGAAATATCTTTAAAAATGATCCTGAACTGGGTGAAAAACTCATCTCATAAAATGTACTGAAATTACAGTATATCTCACTGTCTCTTCTAAAAAGTATACAGAATATTAGTCATTTTAGTAGCCATGTCCACATTGGAGCATTGTTCAGAGCTTTTTTTACCCTCATTTTCTACAAACATGTTTTTTCCCCTTTGCTGCATGATTTACCTTTTGTCACTCCAACAAAAGAGGAGATAATTGCAGGAAATGAGTGATGAGATGAAATATTCATGGAAATTGTTACATGTATACCTGGATCTGATTATTCTTTATTTTTCTTTGTAAATTCCTTATTTCCAAAGACGAGCACAAAGACAAGGACGGCATTGCACATATAAATAGATGGTCACAACACATTGTATCAAAATCATAGAAAGTGCCTGTGTTGTACACAGCAAGGCTCTGATATATGCAAACTTGTCCTCCTTGTACTCATTGATGAATTATATATGCCCTCCTGGTATGAGATCTTGTATTAAACAAGTCATTTTTTTGTAGGACACCATTGGTAATGCACATACTAATCCTTTAAGGCACAGAGGTGGGGTATTTTTTCAGTAGTGTGTATAAAAGGGAAAGCAAATCGTAATGGGGAGAAGGAGATTAGGGGAAATGGAGATAGTTGGATAGGTGGGATACAGAGGTGGGGGGTGGGGATTGGTGCTCTGGCTGGTTGGAGAGGAGCTCTTCTGTTAGAAAAGAGGTCTCTATATTCTTGGGAGTATGTGAATTTGGTCCAGTGTAACCACTTGAGTCTGAGTTTTTTCTCCTGGTGTGTAAGGGAGCGCATCATGTCTTCCAAGTCTGATCTTGTTAGGATCTGATTCTTCAAATGCGGTGCTTTTATTGCCAATGTATCCCATCAAGGGTACTCCAGGTGCTCAGTACCTCCATCTTTATAGTGAGAGGGATAGCATGACCTCGTACAGCTGCCAAGGTTCCCTGACAGTGATGGAGTGCCTGATTTCAAAAGTTATAAATCAAGAATCAAGCACAGTGCAAGCATAGAGTGAAATCAACTTAATTAAATTAATAAATTAATAAATGAATTTACAATAAGGTCCATGTCCTCTGGTGATTTTCCATTGAGCCCTCTTCTTTGAGTGTTTTTGCACTGTATTGGATGAACATAAAAGTACACAGAGGATATATACTAAGAAACTTGTTTTTGTTGCATTATATATTCTTATTACATTGTACATAGTTAAGAATCTGTTTATTCCAGCCTTTCTCAAACTTTTCATCCTAGAGCAGGGGTCTCCAAACTGCGGCCCGAGAGCTGGATGCGGCACTTTCCAAGACTTTATCCAGGCCTTGGGGCACTATTCTTCCAAATGATATGAGGCGCTATTCCTTCCACTGACACCCACAATGGGGCACTATTTCTTCCACTGATACCAGTGATGGGGCACTACTCCTCCTCCTACTAATCACTAACATTGAGGCCATGTTTACCCTCACTGATGCTGGGCCCATGACATTTTCTACCCCCATTGGTCACAGTCTGGCCCCCTTAAAGTGGAGTTCCACCCAAAAGTGGATGTTCTGCTTTAAGGACTCCTCACCCCCTGACATGCCACATTTGGCATGTCATTTTTTGACGGGGAGTAGATACCTAGTTTTGACAGGTACCCAGCTCCCACCTCTGCTCGGACCACCTAGGCGACTCGAGCGGTAGTTCTCCTATATCCCTCCCTTCAATCTTCTGGGACATGTCCCAGAAGATTGCTCAGCCATTGAGAAGGCGCAGCGCGACTAGCGCATGCACAGTGCGCACCCAGCTGTGAAGCCAGAAGTTGTCACAGCTGGGTGCCCACACTTGTGATGCCGTCTCCAGAGAGAACCGTAGGAGAGAACCGAGGGTTCAGACGGCCGCATCCCTCGATCGTGGGACAGGTGAGTGTGTGTGTTTATTAAAAGTCAGCAGCTACACTTTTTGTAGCTGTTGACTTTTAATAAACACAAAACGAGTGGAAATCTGCTTTAAAGTCGGAAGGACAGAAAACTGGCCCTTTGTTTGAAAAGTTTGGAGAACCTTGTCCTAGAGGAACCCTTAAAATAGTTTAGGAACCCCTGCTGAAACCAATTTATCTGGGGGTCAGTAAGAAGAATGCCAGAAGTAGTCAGGTTGCCCCCAAGAGCTAAAAAGATTATTGGTGTCATTTTGTTGGCGGTACCAAGTGGCACTGACCCTTAAACTATGCAGGCGCTAGAAAATGGGTGATCAATCAGCCACAGCTCAAGGAACCTCCATCAACGTCTGGAGGAATCCTGGCTGAGAATGGCTGGTTCAGTTGATTTCAGCCTGTAAACCCTTTCCCATGGGCATTTCAGTAGTCCGGTTTTGACTTGTGATTACACGGATCAAAAATGGACTGCAATGTATCCCAATGGGTGACCGAATATGAGTGGATGTACATCCGCCTTTATTCACCCACATCCGGGTCTGTTCAGATTTGGTAGATCGCTTAAAATATGTCTGCACCAAGGACTGCTTTTTCTGGCCTAACCAGATGTGGTCTAATACAGGCAGATGGCCATGACTAGATGAGTCTCTTTTTCCTCTATCACAAGATGCAGAAAATTTAGAATGGACGTCACATATATATCTGTTTCTGTTTTGAAACAGTTTTGAAGTGGGGAATAGGTCCATGATCCCCTGCTCAGATGGAACAGAGGGGGTCCTATAGTTGCATTCGTATAAATAATGATTATGCTTGATTCTTCATTTATAAATAATGATATAAGTGTTTTATGCACATAAATAGAAAGCAGCGCCTATTGTTTTATAATATATACGTTCTGTCCTTGCTACACATTTCCCTGTGTGTGTGTATCTCAACATGCAGCTAAAACCTCCTATTCTGCAATAAGCCAGACTGGGTGTAATTTTGAAGCTTTATTAACAAAAACCGGAGTGGGGTGAAACTATTAGAAAAATCAGATAAGAAGTGCATATAATCCATATATGAAATATACAGAAAATACAATGAACAATTAGGCTGTGAATGGCAGTAAGTAATTCTCACCAGCGATGCTGCCATTAGCAGATGTAAAGAGATGCAAGTTCTAATCCTACATGTGCTTTGATAGCTGGATCCTTCTCTCTAGCCTCTAAGATGGAGTATGAGCTCCCAGTATGCACCTATTTTCTTTTCTTAGACTGAAGGATAATGGGAACTTTTATTAAAGCTAAACAGTTTCTAGATTGTGCAAAAACAGTGAATTTACCACTGGCCCCTTCTTGTGGTCAAATTTGATATTGCAGGCAGAACTTAATGAATATGCTTCTGGAGGCAGAACAATATATTGCACATTTACATATTTATAGATAGCATAGATTTCACTATATGCATATTAATAAAATAAAGCACAAGATCATTATTACCAGATTGTACAATAGCATGACAACTCGCCTTCAACAGTGCTAAAGATCAGAACCGTATTGTGGAATCAGGTCTCACATTGCAAATTCACTCCTCTCAGTCAGCTGAATTCTGGACTGATGAGGTAAGCTTATACCATTCCTTAGAAGAGGTCACCAGATTCAAACTGGAAGCAAGGTTTTATTTTTTTGACCTACATTATCCCTTTGTCATCATTGGATATAGTTGCATCACATTGTAAACAGCTTATGCATTTTAACAATTATGTGCCACTTTGTGTTGGTCTATCACATAAAATCCCAATAAAATACATTTATGTTTTTGGTTGTAACATGTAAAATTTCGAGGGGTATGAATACTTTTTCAAGGCACTGTAATCTACCTATCTGAGTAATAAGACTTATTTTTTGTATAACATTTTTTATTATAAAAGTAAAGAGGGCAATATAAAACTAGTGTGATATTTGACACTCTTTTTGATAAACTAACATAACAATATCTGGTTGGATGGATTTAGTAGCAATTCTCAATGAATTCTCAAGGTGCTCATTGGATATTTTGGTTCTAATTCTGCCCTTTGTATGCTTCATCCTTGAAAATAGTTGCTCACAAATATATGTGCCGCCGAAAAACTGATGACATGATCAAGGCGTGATTATGAAGAGTGGGAGATTTTTCTTTGGGAAGATAAAAATGATAAAATGTGTCTATTCTAAAAAAAAATCAACATTTTTAAGTTTATGATTTTCTGCTGGGCCGCAATGACAGTCGTCTTGGGCTGCATGCGGCCCGTGGGCCCCAGGTTGGACACCCCTGCTCTAGAACTACTACTGCTTGCTGTATTCTCTTTGTATTCATATGCAGCACTACCCCCACAGGAGCCGCTGGTATGTTGCCCGCATCTTCCCCACTTCTTGCCCTGCGGCCAGGCACAAGGTATTTTCCACAGCCAGGTGCACACACTTCCACTCATTGTCTCCAATGACCAGTCTATGGGTTTTGTTTTTTTGATTTATTGGAGAACCTGGATAGGAAAGGGATATAGTAGGATACTCCAAACTGAACTGTTCACACCGAGGACTCTACCTACCTTTCCTAGTGAAATTTGGCTCAAGTCCTTGCTGAAGGCAGCAGATAAAGACATCTTCACAGCAACAACAAACTGATTGCAGAACAGAGCAATGTCCCTTAGTAAAGTAGTGGACAGTTCTGGACAAAGCTGATGAGCGGATGGGAACTTTTTATACAAGTGGCTTAACAAACACTTTAAGATTTAACGCAGTTTGTATCCCATTGATGGATTTTTTTCCCCCATGTCCTGTCTAGGTGATGAGTGTCAGAAATAGAAATCTCCTCTATGAGGCACAGACAGCATTTATCAGAAAAACAATCTCATCCATGAAGACACAGGATCATTTTAAAACATTACAGACGTTCTAACCCATTTCTATTTACCCAAAACTTTTAAATGTTTTAGTCGGAGTTGTGCTTTAAAATTGTTTTATGCGCCTTCTCAGATATGTTGGGTCACAGCGTCTGTAATATTTAGGTAGAGTACTTCTTAGGCTCCATGCACACTGTATCTGATGAACGACCGTTTTTATTCATTTGGGCGTTTTTTTTAACAGCCCAAAAACGCCACTTTATGTTATCCTATGTGTCCATGCACACATGGACGTTAATTGTTGTTTATCAGCAGTGGCGTTTTTGGGCTGTTATCTGAACGCCCTGAATTGGCATTCAAAAGTCGTTCTTTTGACCACAAAAAACGCTAAACGCCGGTAAACGGCTGTTTATCAGCGTCCAGCGTTTTTTGCAGTCAATGGAAAAATGAATAATGAAGAAAAAAAAACGCCCAAAAACGCCGACGCTGATAAACGCCGGTAAACGCTGCTTACAAAACGTTGCCGAAGAACGTTTTCTAAGCAGCGTCTCCTGCCCGACGCTGAGAGAGCCCAGATAGCGTCCAGTGTGCATGGAGCCTAAGAGTTCTCCCCATAAATAGCTGAGCAGGTATAACAAGGGGGCAGCTGTGTTCCTGGAATGAGTGCTAGATGTGGATCAACCAGAGCCGGGTCACACCTTCATCAGAAGTTCTGATCTATCATTTGGTACAAGAGCTCCAGATGACTGGTTGACTTCCCCTCAGCGATACCAAAGGATTGTATTTGCTGGAGAGACCATGTTATCTGAAAAAAACCCTATTTGTAATATGCCTTGCCTGGCAAACACAGACTTGGCAGTGATGGTGTGAGCGGGTCAATCTGGTCTGCAGATGTTCTGAAGAACAAGAACGTGCAAACGCTGGTTAGCCGGGTCATGGTGGTTCAGGTATGCTGTGCTTAAAAAAGATCACCAAGCAAGACTCTGAAATCCCTCTTTCCACACTGCGTTGTCACAACCCTATTTCCACCTGTGCTTTGAGGATCTACTGTATACGGTATATATTTTCTCCAAACATTTCATATCTGCAACCTGTGGATTTACATTTTTTTCTATAGACTGGTGGTATGGCGCTGGATCTCTGAATGTTCTTAAATTTGAAACAGGATTATTGAACCTTTAATTGTAGTGGGGAAATCGACAGGATGTATCTGGGCTTGTATTCCATGCTTTCATTGCACCAAACCCCCCAGAAAAATCTCACTAGGCTTTAGCTGATTTGTATATTTGTGATTTTCATGATTTTTTAAATTACTAAATATGATAAACCTAGCTATTCATATGTAAAAAAAAACACACAAGGTTTGATGTCATCCTGGTACCTAATAGAATAGATAATGATGATGATTTTGCCATTCTGATTAAAGGGGTATAGGGATATATTAGGGCAATCTATTGGGTGTCTATAATCAAAAAAAAGGTTAAGAACCCCTAGATCAGGGATATGCAATTAGCGGACCTCCAGATGTTGCAGAACTACAAGTCCCATGAGGCATAGCAAGATTGACAGCCACCCGGAAGCAGAAGCATGATGGGACTTGTAGTTTTGTAACAGCTGGAGGTCCGCTAATTGCATATCCCTGCCCTAGATTTATTTAATCCCCTGATGTTCAACCACTACAATGTCATTTTTCTAAGTGACTCAACTTTTAAATGCCTTGACCCAAAATACGGTAAATGTTCACATGATTGCTTATCTGGGGCTGGGGTTCTTACTGTACTCTGTGGCCTTTCAGATCCCATGCTAGTAGATATTAGACGTCTCGGGAGGAGATATGAACTGTGGCCGGTGGCCAGCTTAACCTCCACCTTCTCCTCCTACTTTCTGCACCATCAGGATTCCATTAGTTTTCAATTTCCTAGTAAACTTGCAGGCTCCTCCTGGCATCGGTTAAGATTTTTATCTATTGCCTTATGGTGATGTATCACACTGCCAAACAGCTCCAAGAAAAACTGTATATATATATCATTTTGCTTGTTTATTTTTTCTTCTAAAATTCCTTACAAAACCATTGGTTTTATTTGGAGTGGAAACATAGGCTTTAGTTTTCTACATGTTTTGTAGCCCTTTCACACGGGTGTTGCGTTCATGTCCGCCTGCCCATTGTTCAGGTTGACCTGAACGGGCACTCAATGCAGCCCTATGGAGCGGCGAATGTCAGTGGAGACATGTCCGTTGACACCCGTCGCTCTCCTATCCGATCCTGTCCGTGAAATACAGACGGATGGAAACCCTACTTTACATCCGTCTGCAGAATCGGATCGGAGCGAATTGGATGACAGCGCACAGGCGGTCCGTTGTCAAAGGTCCCCATAGAGCAGAGCAGGGCTCTGACAGATCTGTCTCAGCACAGTGAACGGAGACGGAGCTGCCATCCATCGGCTCAGCGGGGATTGGAGGAGCGATACCTGCTGAGCAAAAAACGGACCCTTTACATGGAAAGTCCATGTGAACAGGGCCGTCTTTAATATGGATTGGACCCTGGGCAAATATTTTCTTGAGCCCCCCCCCCCCCCATGCAATTTCACTCTCCACCTGCTCTGAGACATACAATAAATAGCAACTAGACTCAAAATCAGTTTACTGAATCAGATCAGCAGTGATTTTGATTGGTTGCCAGAGGTTACAGCATATCATTACCACTTACTGACTGACTGCTAGAGGCTACAGCACACATTACAGCTCACTGCTTAGTTGCTAGAGGTTGCGCACATGCTTTCTGCTTGTTTGGTTGCTCGAGATTACTGTGCATCAATACTGCTCACTGATTGGTTGCTAGAGGTTACTGCACATCATTACTGCCCACAGATTGGTTGCTAGAGGTTACAGCACATCATCTCACTGCCTGCACACCATAGACTGGGGAGCGCAAAGTCGATTTCCTGGCACCACAGAAATGTGCTGCCCTTTAGCAGATACACAGCAGTGCCATCAATTATCAATGACACCCTCACATATGAATGCTGCCGCTATTTACATATCAATGCCGGTTATTTACATGTAAACATAGGGTCTGCAGGTGAGTCATCTGTACACAATAGGACAGAGTTGGGCAGCTTTAGTAGCAGCACTTAGATATCGGGACACAGCACAGGTCTAAAAGTTCAAGGGACACGGGAATTTAAACCAGGATAGTTGGCAAGTATGAGGCAGCTGCTTTGGGCCCCACAACAATGACAGGGCCCAGGGCAGCTGCCCTTTTTGCCCTGCCTTAAAGATGACCCTGCATGTGAAAGGGCCCTTATCCTTTAGATCCAACTTGAAATTCCTACTAACATGTATAGAGACTTTGGGCATCGGGAGCCGGAGACACAAGTGTGTGGCTTGCCTTCCCAAAGAGCATCATGCTGTTTTATAGCAGACTAACTATGGGGAGGTGGAAGCTACACACCTGGCTATTTGTCATCACATCTTTTAGGTTTTACTGGAATAGGGAACTGTTTCCACCTACTAGTGAAATTTGGATCTGTAGCACAACCTTGCAAGTAAATGTTTCCTTTTTTAGGTCAGGTAAATATGAAATACTGCATAATAAAAAGATTTAGTCTTCTATTCAACCAGCAGGAGGAGCTTTAGTATCTTTTTCACATGATTGGTACTTCTTTTCTTTTCAGCTCTGCTGATTGCAACCCCCCTCCCTCTATATGCAGAACTCAGCAAGATCAGAGCAGTAACCCATTACTTGCAGATGCTTCAGTCTAGGGTTTCAATAAGGCAAAGAGTGCCTCAAAGCAAGATTTTCTTCTAATATTATACAGAATTTAGTGCCAACAGTTGACACAGCACTTGACAAACTAAAGCGAGACAGTTTAGTTACATAATAATGTGGTTAGCACCATTGCCGGGACAAGGCCACCTACAGCCCAGGGGGAAATTGCCAAATTGCGCCCCCCAGTTGACAACCGTGATTTAAGACATATTATAATCTTCTTTTAGAACGAAACTCCGTGAGAAACGGAATAACTTTGGGATCTGACTTCGTAGACGTTCATTACCCAATGACGAGACTAGAACGACTCAAGACGTATATCTCCCTCCCCCCAACGTTAGTCGTCTCGACTTTTCTTTTCTTCATGGTTAGTACACTTTTTCTATGATTTCGAGGAGGACGACCAACTTATCTTCTGATTTAGAAAAATA
>BLSH010396938.1:653740-670560 GCA_018402905.1 Glandirana rugosa
ACAGACACAATATAGTGTTTATACGAATTGACATATCTATTGTGTGGCCGAAGGATGTGAACCGAGAGAGAGGGGAGAGGAGAGGTCGACTCCCTGAGCACTGGTGCTGACCTCAGCTGGAGAGGAGAGGGGAGAGAGAGCCAAGTGTAGGAAGCCGGTGTGTTATCTATACAGTTAAGCATATTTGTGATATAACACAGACACAGGGGAACTTCTTGTTCTAATACAGAGAAGATGAGAGCTTTTAAAGTTGATTAAGAGAGGAGAGCAGAGAGGAGATAAGCTATGTGTTGAGAGGAAGAGGGAGGGGTGAGGAGGGGAAGCTGAAGGCAAGCAAAGGAGAATAGAAGAGCTGGGAGTGACATAGCCTGCATAGACCACGGGCTCTCAAGATCAGCTACATGATAAGTGTAGTTGGCACTCGGGGGTGGGGGGGAGTCAGTACCTAGCATTATCATACAGATATTTTAGGGGATACAGAGGGATACTTTAAAAAGCAAAAGCACCATGCTGCTAATTGCACATTAAAGAGACAGGGGCAGCATTTTTTTTTTTTGGGTTAACAAATGCTTTAAACTTTCAGCAGAGATTTGCTTATAACTGTCGAAACATCCATGACTTGGGCTTTTAGTGTTTTAATTCGTTGATCCTACAGACTACGTTGACTGATAGAAGGTAGCAGTTAGCTGTACTGCAAAGTTAAAGAAAACCTGTCTTTTCAAAATACCAACAAGATACCCCCCCGGAACGCACACTAGGGCCAACACTTAAAATTAGTGCCCCTGCCTGCCAGAATCACAACACAGAAATAAGAAAAAAAATGTGTAGTGTCCTTCTCTACTCAGGCTGATAGGCTACATCTAGTTTTTGGCTTTACTGTAGTAAGTGGAGCAGTGATTAATTGTTTTGATCTGGGCAGGGATCTTAGCTGGGGTAGCACTGAGGAAGAGGGTGCATCCCCCGAAACAGGTTAGGTTCCCAGCATTGTGGTGCATTTGATGGGGTGACACTTTACCATCACTGAATTGTTTCTGTATTAGTATGATACAATGCTTACATATTTTCCTCTTTTGTGAGTAATTATTTGGCTTTACCGTTAATCTTTTAATAAATATTTTGGTAGTGTACTAGTTGTTTGCTCCCTCCTGTTTGTGTTTCTTCCAAAATGGGGTGTTCGATTTCTTTCACCTGCTCCCAGAAGAACTTTCAAAATATAAGGCAGGAAGTGTCAAATGACCAGCATGAATATGTATCATGCTGCAGCCAATCCCTGGAAGAAGGTGCCCAGAAGGTGGCTGGGGAGGTGATACTTGTGTGGGAGGCCTTTCCAGAGAGTTCTTTTATTCAAGGAGGGTTTCAGTTCTCTTGGGACTGCTGCCACTGGGAAAGAGAGCTACTGAGACAAGAATTGAAGTCTGGGCCTCACCTGGAGCTGGGCTAAGGGCCTGGAGGAGCTTGCTAATGGACTTTTTGCTAGAGGGGACTGTCCTAAAGTCTTGATCTGGAGTAGGATCTTTTTATCTCCCTCACTGGGGATCTACTTGTGGATACTGAATGGCAGACAGCTCCAGGGACATTGTAAGTAAGATCTGCTTTGGGACCGTAGTGTGAAATGCTCCTGTAAGGATTTCCTACCAGGAAGTTGTCATCTCACTGATTGCTATTATCATTTTGGAGTATCCTGTGACCCTAAACCCCTCTCCTTCTCAAGTTGTTCATCAATAAATAACAAAAAGTCACCCCCTAGGCTGAGCCATTATTGTCGGCGTGCGTGAGACTGTGCGTGTGATTGGCAACCTCTTCTACTGTGGGAGACCAGGGTATGTTCTCAGCAGTCCAGAGTGTGACAATTGTAGAGTAACGGAAGGCTAGGACCCTTCTTTGCTGTCTGATTCCCAGCTGCAGAATTTCCCTTGCTTCCTCGTTGGTAAAACCATTGCCAGCTTGACAGAAAGTGAGGAGAAAGCACCCAAATGGAGCCTTGAATAGCAGTAAAATTCTGACAAGGGCTCTGCTCCTTCCCCACTCAATCCAAAACTAAAAAGCTTTACCTAAACATGCACTGTAAAATAGAAATCAAAGCAGACATAATAAAAACCTGCAAATTATTGTGGTTATGTTCTCATTAAAAATGAATTACATTTATTTTTAAATGCAGCCAGGGCAAGCATCTGAACTTGATTTCATCCTCTTGTAATCCCCTATCCAGCAACACCCAAAAAGAAGGTACTTTAATTTAGTTTTGTTTTTTGACAAAGGAATGTCGTTCCATGTCCACTCCCCAACCTGTAAGAGCAGTCCAAGGCCCTTCATGGACTATAGAACCAGCAAGTAAATTGGTGACCCATCAAACTCCAGCATTTGAAGCAGGAATGTTGGCTAGGCTGATTGTCTATGTCACTATTATGTGTACCACCTGAAGACTCTTAGTCTAGGTTCACAGCTTTGTGTTTCTGTTTTATTGTGTTTTTTAAAACCTTTTTCACTGTGTGTTGACGTGCATTTTGAATGTCTGTTGACAATCATTTTTAATGCGATTTTCAAATTGGTGAACGCTAATTTATTTTAGGCTTGTTTATAGGGGCTGAAAAGGCATGCAAAACGTATCATACCAATGCCCCCCCCCCCTCCCGCTAAGTGTCCCCATAGCTTGTTATGAAGGTACTACGTGCACGCTCCTGAGCCCCTGCTTCCTTTTCACTGCTAGTAATTGACTGCACCTGGAGCCAGCTGCTGTGTCTGAGCCAATGAGGATCGAGAGAGCCGAGAAAGCCTTGGTTTTCGTGCACATCGCTGCATCAAGCTTGGGCTCAAGTATGTATTTAGGGAGGGCTGCAAGGGAAGCTGCATGAAGAAGGTTTTTTTTATCTTATTGCATAGAATGCAGTAAGGTGGGAAAAAAATGATGCCGATGCAACCACTTTAACTTCTATGAGTCCCAAAATGAATAAATACATGCAAAAAATGGACCTGAGCTATTTTCAAAAAACGCGCTTGCAAGGGGGTGTTGTTATCATTCCCAGTTTGCCCTTCCCCATAGATAAATAGTGAATTATATTAAACAGTAGGAGGAGTATGGGCAGGAGGTCAAAAGGAGAGGAGTAGGACTCCTGGGACTTGGCCCCCATGGGACTTGGCAGGGCCTTATCTGCAGAAATGTAGTACTTGCAGTGTTTGGTATTCCCCAGCTAGGGGGTATCTAGAGGGGTCTTAGTGCCCCAGTTAGGAGGGAGTTGGACACACGACATTGATGGTTTAACCTGGGAAAGCGCCAACGACCGCTACCATAATGGTGCGAAGCTGCATACCCTGAAGTTGTATGCTCTGAAGTTGCATGCCCTGAAGCTGTATGCCCTGAAACTGTATGCCCTGAAACTGTATGCCCTGAAATTATGTGCTCTGAAGTTGACTCCCCTGAAGTTGTCTCCCCTGAAGTTGTATGCTCTTACGTTGTACGCTCTGACATTGTACACCCTGAAGCTGTAAGCCCTAAAGCTGTATGCCCTGAAGTTGTATGCTCTGAAGTTGCATGCCCTGAAGTTGTATGCCCTGAAACTGTATGCCCTGAAACTGTATGCCCTGAAATTATGTGCTCTGAAGTTGACTCCCCTGAAGTTGTCTCCCCTGAAGTTGACTCCCCTGAAGTTGACTCCCCTGAAGTTGTCTCCCCTGAAGTTGACTCCCCTGAAGTTGTCTCCCCTGAAGTTGTCTCCCCTGAAGTTGTCTCCCCTGAATTTGTCTCCCCTGAAGTTGTCTCCCCTGAAGTTGTCTCCCCTGAAGTTGTATGCCCTGAAGTTGCATGCTCTTACGTTGTACACTCTGACATTGTGCACCCTGAAGCTGTAAGCCCTAAAGCTGTATGACCTGAAGCTGTATGCCCTAAAGTTGTGTGCCCTGAAGTTGTGTGCCCTGAAGTTGACTGCCTTGAAGTTGTCTACCTTAAATTTGTGCATGTAAAGCTTTGAAAATGTATTGGACTTCTTACTACTCCAGGCCTATCATTGCAACTGGTACCTGGCTGTGTTGGGAAGAAGTGTCAGACATGGTATTATACATATGCTGGTGAATGCTATTTGACTCCCTCTGAAAGCGGGGATTCATATCAACATAAATTAGGGTTAGTAGCCTAGTGGCAGTTCAAGAAAGGAAGGGTGACCCCTAAAAGTCGCACACCCATGGCATCCTACTGCAATGGATGGAGTGGCATCCTCAGTCTGGACTCTGACCAGGCCACGCCCCCAATATATTTCACTTTGTCCTTGAAGATTAGTCATGGCTAAGCCCTGGGGGCGGAGTGAAACATGTTGGGGGTGTGGCCTGGTCGGGGTCCAGGCTGAGGTTGCCACTCCATTCATTGCAGTAGCACGCCATGGATGTGCAACTTTTAGGGGTGACCCTATCTTTCTTGAACCTTTACAGGAGCCAGGATGGACTCCATCCCGTCAGCACTCCAGCAGCAGTTGCGGATGCTCTATTCACATACCTCCACCCCATCGAGCCAGAGCGGCACACGCATTTTTCCTAAGCCTAGTGGCGGTAACTGGGAGTAAAACGCTACCTCCACATTCTATTGCCACTGCCTACACGCTGCAGTGCACTGCACAGATGCACAGGCTCTACCTATGACATTGCCTTTGATGATACATACATTTTAGCACGTTCTGAAGCTCACACTAAAATGTGAATGTATAAACAGGTCCTTAGGATAATAAACCTGGGAGAAAAGAATAATGACCATGGCTGAGGCCATTACCCTGATCCTAGCAGCCATGAGTCAGACACGGATTGGGTGGCAAAGGATCTCAACCTTGTGGGATTTCTGGAATCAGAGAGCTTCTAACTGCATTTTATCATCTCTCCCAGAGCCAGGAAACAAAGTAAATATGGATTTTCAACAGCTCCTTGTCTGCTGCCTATAGTCATTTTACACTGGCGTTCTTCTATGTTTATATACAATATGTAATCTGGATGGAGATGATCATTTATATTGGATAATCCTATATACAGGCCAATGTTTGTATTGGATTTCTTCTTTAAGTGAAATCTCGTTTTCTTGGCATTCTCTGTGTATTTACCCTGACAAAATATTCCTGGAGGTTGATTGGAGTCTCATATTGAATTTGCAGGGGAACGGATGCTTCTCCGCAGAAGGTACTTTGGTTGTATTGCTGGAGGGTACATAATGTTTCAAGGGGGAAAGTTACGTAACACTGACAGCTGTTCTGAAGTTCCAGTCTCCTGGGTTTATCTTCCTGTAATTTGGCTTTGCTGAGGATTGTTTACAGCAACACTGCGAGCTGTGCGTAATACGCTTTTCTTGTCTTGCCTGCTTTTCAATGTAAACCAGAGGTCTAGGACGAGACCAAGCTGGGAAAATCAGCCTGGGCTGTAAGGTGTACCGGTGCCCAACTGTGACTGTGAGCTTTGCTAAGCCTTATTAAGCAATCTTTTCCACTATGTACAGGGTAGCTTGATCTCCTAACTAAAATTGCTAGTGGTTTTCAAGGCTTTTTTTTCAGCGGGAACGCGGGGGAACGCAGTTCAGGCACCTCCAGCACTGAATGTATGTAATGGCAAGAGGTGCTGGGGTGTGCTGAAGGGTCATTGATGCTGGCTGCTGGGGGATCTATAGTTCCTGAAGAAGATCTATTTGTGCATGATGGTCTATTGTTGCTGGAGAGGTCTATTATTGTTGCTGGGGGAGGGGGCTTATGTTGAGGAGGGGTCTATTGTCGCTGGCTGCTGGGGGATCTATTGTTGCTGGAGGGCATCTATTTTTGCATGGCAGTGCATTGTTGCTGGGCAGGTCTATTGTTGCTGGTGAGGAATCTATTGTTGCTGGCTGGGCATATGTTGCTGTGGGGTCAATTGTTGCTGGAAGGTATCTACTGTTGAGGGAGGGGGACTACTGTTGCTGGCTGATGGATAGTCTATTGATGCTGGGCTGGCTGCTGGGAGATCTGTTGTTTCTGCCAGTGTAGCGTCCTTTATTGAAACCCCACAGGAAAGGAAACCGGGAGTGACATTTTGTTGCTGCCATGTTGCTACACCCACACTCGTCCGCAGTAAGGATACACACAGAAAGCGGCAAGCGGACATCTTTGTACACCCACCGGAGTTTTTAATTTCACACTTATTGTTAACAGTAAATGGAGCTTACATACTGAAATACAGTATATAGACATACGTCACACTGTTTTCATATTACATTTTAAAAGCAGCAGTGTTCTGTGACATTTGCTAAGCTCTGAGATCGGCAGGCTTGCCGCTGCTTTTAAAATGTAACATCAAAACAGTGTCACGTATGTCTATATACTGTATTTCAGTATGTAAGCTCCATTTACTGTTAAAAATAAGTGTTAAATTAATAACTCTGATGGGTGTACAAAGATGTCCGCTTGCCGCCTTCTTTGTGTATCCTTACTGTGGACGAGTGTGGGTTTAGCAACATGGTGGCGATGGAACATCACTTCCGGGTTCCATTTCTGTGGGGTTTCAATAAACGATGCTACACTGAGATCTATTGTTGTTGGGGCCCATTGTCGCTGGGGGAATGTCTTGTTACTGGGAAGGGTCTATTGCTGCTGGCTGTGGGAAATCTACTTTACTGCTTTCCTTGTTATTTTAGAAATTCCATACAAATTACTTTATCACCACAAAATGATACTTCATTCTGTATTCTCTAAAAGGGGCGATGCTGGGAGGTGGGTAGGGGGTGGAACCAAGGGGATGGTCCTTGGAGGTGGGTAGGGGGCGTTGACAAGAAGTGACTCAGAAGGGGGGAGTTCCTGTACTCTCTGAGAAAAAAAGCCCTGGTGGTTAAGCACTAGGGTGCCTTTTAAAAAATCAGTGGTATGGCCATATGACAGCCACAGAGACTTCTACATGTTGAATGCACAGCAAAATGCTTTACATCGATGCATGCATACTGTGCAGCAGGTTTACTGGGTTAAACATCCCCACTCCCCTCCAGGTGCCGATGTCCAGAAGTTCCGGCTCATCTTTTTCGTGTTGGACTGAATGTGTACTGCGCTCCACTGGCTTTAGGTGTCCTAACCCAGCAGAGCACAATAAAAATGAATGGGGCCATCAAAAAAAAAAAAAAGGAAGCTTAACAGAGAGAACTCCATGAAATAGTGCAGACTCAATACAATGGCCTACATCAGGGTTAGGCAACCTCGGCACTCCAGCTGTGGTGAAACTACAAGTCCCATGAGACATTGCCAGACCCTGACAATCACAGGCATGACTCCTAGAGGAAGAGGCATGATGGGATTTGTAGTTTTCCCACAGCTGGAGTGCTGAGGTTGCCTACCCATGGCCTACATTGTATGAATGGGTCACTAAATGCATGCTGTGGCATTCAGAAAAATTGCAGAGTATAATGGAGAGCAAATAGCGATATCCACTCTCTTTTTGCCCCCTAAGGGCATATTCACACTAGCGGTTGGGGGGCGGTAAAGCCCAGCAGTTGGGCTGTGGTTTTTGCCTTCTCTCCAACCCCAACCCCCCCCCCCCCATAGCTGCCGGGGGAACAGTGCCGGGACAAGGTCACCCAGCGCCCAGGGCAAAGATGCCAAACTGCGCCCCCTCCCGTTCCCTTGGGATTAGGGTCACGGCGCCCCCATCCCTGCAATAAACCATTGCGCCCAGGGCAGCAGTCCCTTCTGCCCACCCTTTGTCCTGGCCCTGCGGGAGAATACACATGCCATGGCTCTGCAGTGCTTTGCTTCACCAGTATGGCAGGAATTATACTCCGTGCTGCTTTTGGTGGGCTGTAGATCGCGATGCATGCAAGTGAATGGAGCCACTCTGCAAGCACCAAAAAAACGTGTGTAGTGCACACAGTTCTGCTGTGCTAGTGATGGGCACAAGGAGTTAAAGCGGGCCTAATATGTCCCCATACCCTCTTCTCTTGACTGTCAAAATCATTATCACCGGTCCAATTGGGTTCCAGTATGATTGCAAAAAACGTCAATAGCGTGGATGTAGATAACATATGGAAGGCTGAACAGACTGCTGAAAGAAAATACCAATATTATCATACGTATCTCTAGAAACAGCAAATCCCAAATTTACAAGATGGTTACCACATTCTACATTTTTGCCGTTGCTTCTGTGCAATCATAACATGAAATGGAGGTCCAGTTACTGATAATGCAACTTACATGTAATGTGACACATGTAGTTGATTTCTCCATTTTTATAATCATACAGTCTTGTAGTTCTGTCATTTGGCTCCCTTTTCTCAAGAGGGTATGGCTACCCCTAGTATAGAACCCTTGTGCTAGGATCAACCAGAATTTACTCCAATCAGCCTGCCATATAACGTGAGTCACTAAGCATCTCTTGGACTAATAATGCACTTAGAACTGCTCAGTTGTGCAACAAAGCAAAATGCTAGGAGCCCAATTGCTTTCATTAGTCTTCTAAAGTGGTGCTGCAATTAACTGAAAAGCTTTACAAAAAAAGTATAGTGTTTTCGCGGTGAGTGCGCCTTGGGTTTGCAACATTGCAACATTAAAGCGCAAACCCAAAAACAAAAGCAAACATTTATCATATTGCAACTTGCCAATTCTTAGATGTGATGGCTGCATTCATTTTCTTTTTTAGGCTTTGTTTCCTTTATTTTCACCTGGTGATCTAGCCAGCAAGTCTGTTGTTTTTGAAAAGAACAAGCTGTCCTGCAGATGTAGCAGTTAGGGGGTTGAGACGAAACATTTGCAACTGACAAGAGTGCTTGCAATGATCAGCTTTTATTTATTTATTTATTTATGTAAAACCTTTATCCCAAAAGGAACAAAACTATTGTGTAACTACAGTGTGAGTTGGTGTTTGCCTTCAGTTTGTTAGTGTATCTATATATGCATGGCCGAACAAAAAAGATAAACAAATGTCTCTTGTAAATGAGCCCTTAACGTAAGTTACAACGTAAGTTGCACAGAAGCAACCCATCCAGGGAGTGCATTGTTTTCCATGAGTCATGGGGGGGTTGATTTACTAAAGGCAAATAGACTGTTTACTTTGCAAATTAATTTTCACCCATAGCCTAATGCCTAGTACACACAATCAGACAATCGGACAAAAAATACCGCTTTTCCGATAATCTGATCATTACTACACAGCTTTCGAGAGCCAACCATGACAGTTCATCCGAAATTATCCGAAGGGACAAACATGAATTTTTTTCTCATACGATACCAGAGCATACGATTTTAGTTTAATCAGTACAGTATTAGTCTGAAAAAATCAGACGAGCCAGGCCACGCATGCTCGGAAACGAAAGAATATGTTACAATACAATATAACACATTATATCACTTCCGAAGTTGCATTCTGTCGTGTAGCGCCCCCTACCTTAGGTAGGTGCCAGAGAGAGATTTTTTTGCTAGGTGAGGCAAATTTAGTCAGGCCTGATTGTTTTGATTCTGGGCTGGGAGTGGCTCAGGGAGTGGTTGGTGACTCGCAGGCAGTGACACCTCTCGGTTACCTCCCCTTTGCTTCGAGAAGGTTCTGGAAGGAAGGGTGTGGAAGAGGGGTGGAACTGCCTGAGGTTTTTGGGAAGCCCTGACCAACCCCAATCTGGATTGGCAGGGAGCAGGCCTTCTCAAATACCTGGGGTCAGCCCAGTCAGGGAGGAGAGTTTGGGTGGAAGAGATAGATATGGAGTAGTACGGTGTTTGTCAGGGCCTTGAGGGAGCCCCGAGTCTGGGGGGGCTGATCTCGGCCTGGGAGAGCTCGGGTGCATCCAGGAGGAGAGTGAGATCCTGGAGGAGAGAGAGGGTGGGAGAGGACAGCGGGAGAGAGTACTGCCGGAGAGATCTCCAAGAGAGGAACTACAAATGTCAGTAGTCGGTGAGTGATGCACACCCTGGAAAGCTAAAAGAGGCATACCAGAGCAGATTGGGGTGAGAGACAGTCCGGGAAGAATGCAAGAGCCAGTTGGGACTGCGGTGTCACGGTGGCAGTGAAGATGGCCATTGCAGCCGGGAGGGCTGGCAGGGCCTGGAAGAGGATGGGCTGGGAGCAGTAGTCCATCAAGGCTAGCTAGCACACTATGTACTTTGCTACACTTTGGGGGCCCGCAGTCCCTGCCTATAATGGGCGGCTCGGAGGCTGGAGCCACTGGTCAGAAGAAAGGGATAAAAATGCATGAATAAAGGTTGCTTAACAATCTAATCTAATTTCTTTAGTGTATGTTAATGTTATATTCCTAATGATACATAAGAGTTGATTGATACTAAGGGCACATAAGCTGTTCATTTTGCAGTAGAATATGCATTTTGCAAGGGCATTTCCCCTTAGCTTGGTGAATGTAGTGAAAATTAACTTTGTGAAAAAATAGCCAATCGTGCAAATAAAAAAGAAAAAAAAAAACAACCAAAAAAATAAACAGTAATTTTGCATGCACATGATTTTGATGGAACACGACGGAAGTCTGGAGAGTCTGGAGAGCTTTACCTCTTTTACTAATCTAGGGGAAAATTCCCTTGGCAATTGAAAATTTCCTTGAAAAATAATCTAATTGCCTTAAAAGTAGAGTTGAGCGAACTTCTAGAAGTCCGGGTTCTGCTGGTTCGGCCGAACTTCGGGACAAAGTCCGGGTTCGGGTCCGGACAGAACCCGAACTTTGTCCCGGACCCCGAACCCCATTGAAATCAATGGGGACCCGGACTTTTAGGCACAAAAATGGCTGTAAAAAAGTCCTGGAAAGTCCTAGAGGTCTGCAAAAGGAAGGAAATGGGGGTAAGGGTGGGACAAGTGCCCTACAAAGAAATGGGGACAGGGAAATAACTAAAAGCATTTAAAAAAAAAATAAAAACATAAAAAAAGCAAAAATGGAGGTGGATGTGGACCATCTTCAAACTGGGTCTGAAAAGTATTAATTAACGGTAGAAGCCATATAACTGTTCTAAAATCATCTTCAAACTGTGTCAAAAAAGTATAAATAAGCCGGGAGAACCCATATCACTGTTCTGCAAACATCTGGAAGCTGTGTGTGTCACTTTAAATAAAACCGGGACTAACTGAACTACTGTTCTGCAAACATCTGGAAGCTGTGTGTGTCACTTTAAATAAAACCAGGACTAACTAAACTACTGTTCTGCAAACATCTGGAAACTGTGTGTAACACGTTAACGAAAACCGGGGCGAACCCATATCACTGTTCTGCAAACACCTGGAAACTGTGTGTGTCACTTTAAATAAAACCAGGACTAACTGAACTACTGTTCTGCAAACATCTGGAAACTGTGTGTGTCACTTTAAATAAAACCGGGACTAACTGAACTACTGTTCTGCAAACATCTGGAAACTCTGTGTAACACTTTAACAAAAACCGGGGCAAACCCATATCACTGTTCTGTAAACATCTGGAAACTGTGTGTGAAACTACAGCATAGAGAAGAACAGGGATATGGTTTCGCTCTGCTATAGTTTCACACACAGTTTGCAGATGTTTGCAGAACAGTAATTCAGTTAGTCCCGGTTTTATTTACAGTGACACTCAGTTTCCAGATGTTTGCAGAACAGTGATATGGATTCTCCTGGCTTATTTATACTTTTTTGACACAGTTTGAAGATGATTTTAGAACAGTTATATGGCTTCTACAGTTAATTAATACTTTTCAGACCCAGTTTGAAGATGGTCCACATCCACCTCCATTTTTGCTTTTTTTATGTTTTTATTTTTAAAAAAATGCTTTTAGTTATTTCCCTGTCCCCATTTCTTTGTAGGGCACTTGTCCCACCCTTACCCCCATTTTCCTTCCTTTTGCAGACCTCTAGGACTTTCCTGGACTTTTTTACGGCAATTTTCAGAACTTTTGGTAAAATTACCAGAACCCCGGACCCGAACCCGGACTTTTTTTGAAAAGTTCGGGTCCGGGTCCCGGACACCCCAAAGTTCGGTACGGACCCGAACTTTACAGTCCGGGTTCGCTCAACTCTACTTAAAAGAGAAGTATGAAATTTTTCTTGAATCATACTTACATTGGTTCGCTGCTGCATCTGTCCCCCGCCGATTCTAACACTAAGGCCCCATTCACACCTGAGCGTTTTGTATCTTGAAGCCTGAAGCTACAAAACGCTAGAGGGGAAAAAATCAATAATTCTCTATTAGAGCTGCAAGATTCTGGCCAAAATGAGAATCACGATTTTTTTTGCTTAGAATAAAGATCACGATTCTCTCACGATTCTCGCGGCGTAATATATTAAATATATAAAAAAATTGGGCTAAGAGCACTGTTTAGGTTTTTAAAAGGGGTCATTTTTCCAAAAAAATTGCGTTTAAAAGTCTGCTGCGCAAACAGCGTGTGGCATAAAATATTGCAACAACCGCCATCTTATTCTCTAGGGTCTCTGCTAAAAAAAAAATATATAATGTTTGGGGGGTTCTAAGTCATTTTCTAGCACAAAATAATGGATTTTTATTTGTAAACAGCAAGTGTCAGGAAAGATTTAGTCTTTAAATGGTTAAACCAAACAACTATACAAGGGGAGTTCACTCAGAGTTCAATGCCTTTGAAGTATCTCTTTTATCAATGATGACTCAGAAGTTGGCTGTCTGCCCAGACTTGGCTCTCTCCCCTGAGACTCAAGTTGCTCCGACTTCAAAAGGCTTCAGGCACTTTTATATTACTGTCAAGTCACGCTGATTCGCCCCCCAAGTCGGATCCCATTAACTGCACTGAAAATCGCGGTAATGCCCAATGGAGATCGCAGGGGGGGTAGATCGAGATCGCGATCTTAATACGATTATTCGTGCAGCTCTATTCTCTATGGAGATGGTTCAAATCTCCACTCAAAAACGCCTGAAGCCAAAAGCCTGAAAACGCCTGAAGACAAGTTCTGGAATTATTTTTCCAGGCAGATTTGGGCGTTTTTTCTGCTTTTCACATTGGTGACCTTTTGACCTGTACAAAATCGTGGTAAAAACACGGCAAAATTGTGGTAAATCACCCGACTTTCTGCCTGAAAACGACACGCTCAGGTGTGAATGCAGCCTGAGAACCGAACAATCAAACTCCATGAGCAGAGAGCTGGTGACTTCCAGTCACTGCTGTCTGCTCTGCCCCCCCAACGCTCATGCCCCCCCCAAGCACTGGGCTGTGGAGGGGGCAGGAGCAGCTTGCTCAGCCACTCAGTGACATGCAAGCTTGCCAATCCTGGACTGGCTCTGTGATGTCAGCTGACAGCTGGCTGTAACCCGCTGTCTGCTTAAAACGGGTCACAGGAGTGAAGAACGAAATGCACTCCTGTGATCCACAGCGATCAAACAAGCTTTGGCTGTACTTCTCTTTTAATAAATCAACCCCACAATATCTAAACATTTTTCTATATAAAATGTAATCCCTTTCACTGCTTGCAGTAGCCTCCCCTGGCAATCCAGCCCCCTTGATCATATTCTGCCATGACTGCATGGGGACTTGTAAGCAAACAGTTGATTTCTACTAACGAGACCAAATGGCTACACATGCACTGTTGGCAACTCTCAACTTGCGGAAAGCCCACCTTACATAGAGGTTTACAGAACATAATCTTTACATAAATTACAAGTCTTCACGTCAGCCAATACGTCAGATGAGTCACAAAAGGATGTAAACCAATCAGAAGGTTGATGTGAAAGGAATCGTTTCTTTATAACAGTAGCGGTTTGTAATCTTCTGGTTAAATAGCAATAATGTCTGTTTACTTATGCAATACGTTAATTTTTTTGCGCACTGATTAGCTGAATGAGTGGCACACTGCAGGCTGAAGGACTGAGAAGCTTTCTCTTAATCCCCCTACACAATATGCTTGCCTTATTGAGCCGTGTGGCGCTTATCCAGTTGGGTGAAAATGTCAAATGAGATTAAACTGAGGCCAGTTTTCTTTCATCGCCTCTTATATAAACTAGTAATAGAAGCCTGTTTAATCAATAACAGAAAAAAATACATGTCGCAAAGTACTGATAGTGACAATACCAGAATGTATAAAATATTACGATAAGAGTGTATAAATGCGGCACTAAGGCTACTTTCACATTGAAGCGGTAGCCGCGGTATAACCCTGCTAGTTTTAGTGGAGTTTTACCAGCGATATGGCTCCGCTAAGCGTGCGGGAGCGCCGCGCTTTTAGCCCCCCACAAGGGGTTAAAAGTGCCAGCGCTCAGAGCTACCAAGGCGGTGTGCAGCCGCTTCGGAAACGCTTGCCATTCATTTCAATGGCAGGGGCGGTAGAGAAGCGGTATATTACCACTCTCCTCACCGCCCCAAAGATGCTGCTTGCAGGACTTTTTGTAACGTCCTGCTAGCGCACCGCCCCAGTGTGAAAGCACTCAGGGCTTTCACATTGGGGTGGATTGGGGGGGACTTTTGAGGCGCTTTACAGACGCTATTTTTAGCTAAATAGCGTCTGTAAAACGCCTCAGTGTGAAAGTAGCCTTATGGTTGGGTAACTTCATGAACTTGTAATGAGGTTTTGGGGATAGCGTATCTTTGGTTTACTGTGTTGGAAAGTAGAAGTTGAAGTGGAGGAAGCAGAAGTTTCCTGAAGCTGGAGACGGCCCACATATATATCAACTTTCTGACCAATTCAACTGCATTCTACAAGCTTTTGACTGCGGAAACTGCTGCATGTATCAAGGCAACCTACCAACAACAGTATCACGATTAGAGACCATGTGTAGGATCATCTGTCCTCCAATATCAAGCTTCCACTGCCCACTGGCCCCCTTTAGAATCTGACTCCAGGCCAAAAAGGAGATGTCCACACTCAAAGCATATTGTAGGGCAGGAATCTCCAAACTTTCTTAGCAAAGAGCCTGTGTACTGTCCTTCAGGCTTTAGAGGGACCAGTAAGACCAGTGGGAATAGAAAATGCTGCAGCACCACTGGGAGTAAACAATGCCCCATCATTGGTTTAATGGCTGGAATAGTGCTCTATTGTTGAGATCAGTGGGAGGAATAGTTTCCCATCAATGGTGTCAGTGGAAGGAACGATGCCCCATCATTGGTTTTTGTTGAAGGAATAGGGCCCTTTCATTGGTGTCAGTTGGAGGAATAGTGTCCCAATGGTCAAATAAAAGCAGGCAAAGGGCCACATCTGGCCCTGGGCGGCACTTTGGAGGCCACTGTTGTAGAGGAACAAATAGCCGCACACCAATAGCATCACAATTTGCCTAACTTTATTCCAAGGAACCACAGTGCCAAGTTTCCAGTCTAATACATGGCAATGTCAGCCCTTAGTTATAGAGGAACTCGATGACTAAAGCCTTTTAGGTCTGAAACGTGTTAGAGTGGACGGTCCTGAGGCAGAGACTTGTTGTTACTTCATGGAATAAAGTCAAGCATATTTTGATGTCATCGGTGTGCAATTGTTTGTCCCTCTACCACCAACAGTGTTAGTCTAAATTGGAAAACTATAGGGTTGGCTTGATCATCTTGATTATTTTCATGATCAATAGCTAGTTGAAATTGTTTGAAATTGCCAAAAAATTGCTATGTGCGTGGCCAACACAAAGGCTGTATTTTTGAGGAGGGAGAATAGAGTTCTTTATCAACCATCTCCATATTTGCTTCGGCCTTTCTATGTTTTTTTTTTGGAGGAATGTCTAGAGTTGGAAGTTAAGGGTACCTTCTATATAATGAGAGAGTGAGAAGGAGCAGGTTCCAACAAATCTTCTGTACCTGAGAAATGGTTGTTCCCAGTGTGTCAGAAGCAGGTGGAATTTAGTGTCTAAAGCCTCGTACACACGGGACGAAGATCGTATACAACAGGTCGTACGAACGGCCGTCGTATGCGAAATCGATCGTTCGTACGCGCGATTAGAACAGCCGATATACGACAGTCGTACAATGGGAGTTGTATGAGCAAACTAGAAAACTTGGTCGTACCAACAAGCGGTCATACGATCGTTGTATCGTGTGTACAGAGAAGTTGGTACAACAAGTTGTATTGTGCAAAACACGCATGCTCCGAAGTCAGGAACAGCCGGATGCTAATTACATGCACCTGAACGTTCTCTCTTTGGTCGTACGATCGTGTAGTGCAGTCAATATGCTAGATACAACAGCCAACATACGATTTGAGACGATCGTCGTCCCGTGTGTACGAGGCTTAAGTCCAGTCTCTGAGCATGCAGTGAGAAGTACTGGTACATCACATTTACAGCACCTTAGGGACGAAATTAAAAAAAAAAGCTTTGGTTTTATTGATTAGCTGCTGTTTGTTGCAAGTTACCACTCTGAATAAAGATATAAGAGCATTAGCATTATATTTTGATTTTAATTAATGAATATTAATTATATTAATGAATTAATATGATTTTTGTCTTTTAGGTATAAAATGGCCATCTACTGAACTTTGAACCCGGCAAGTTCTATAGTTGTTTTTATTGTGTTTTTAATGATACTGACATTGTGAATCCGGCCTTCAAACATGTCTACTGATGTGGAGTCTACTACCAGCACTTCAACTGACGTGGCACCAGCCAGTAAACTTGCAGCAAAGAAGGAAAAGAAAAAAGGTACCTTTCCAAATGTGTGTACTGAGTTGCTTATAAAAAATAGGTATAAAACATAATTTAAAAGATAGGGTTCAGATAATCAATTGGAACAATTAACTGAACTCAGCAGCGCTAAAAAATCAAATAATTAAATATCTGAATTGAGTAAAGGATACCTTAGAATCGAACATTAAACAAATGCTACAGGAGGTAACTAAAACAGCTGATCATGACAGCATTAAAATCCCTTTATCAGAAAAAAGGAGAAATTATAAATATAGATAATTGTAACTAAAATGATAAATGAAAATACACAGTCCATGTAGTCATCTGT
>BLSH010396938.1:678418-696508 GCA_018402905.1 Glandirana rugosa
AAGGAGCAACAATTTTGCAAAAAAAACAATATTTCTTACTTTTTGCTAAAATACAAATCCAAAAAAAAATATATAAAAAAACAAATTTATTCATCAGTTTTGGCCGATTTACAGTCTTCCTCATATTTTTGGTAAAAAAAAAAATCGCTATCGGCGTTTATTGATTGGTTTGCGCAAAAGTTGCCGCGTTTATAAACCATGAGAATTCACTTCTGGCGTTTTTACAATTTTTTTTTTTTTTTACTGGTAATGATCTGCGATTTTTATATCGGGACTGTGATATTGGGGCGGACATGTCGTACATTTTTGACACTTTTTCGGGACCAATGACATTTATTCAGCGATCAGAAATGTAAATATCCACCAGAGATCTAACTGATCCCAGTGTCAGGGATCAGTAGATCTCTGACATGCCACCTGTCAGAACGGGGAACCGCTGTGTTTACATCGGCGGTTCCCCATTCTGGCTCTGTCACAGGGCATCGCGGGTTGCTGGTGGACATCGAGTCTGCCCGACCCTTGGCCCCACTCAGGGAGCGTGTGGCGGGCACGAGCGCACGCCCCCTAGGCGCCGTAGCCGTGAGTGACGACTATAAGCGGCAGTTTGTGGGACAGAGCCACACTGTCCCTGCTTAGAGTCGCTACGCAGTCGGGAACTGGTTAAAATGGAAATGTCTGTAAACGAAACACTCCTCGACGCGAGTTACCACATTTAGGCGCGTTTACAAGCTGTTTGCCGTTTCAAATGCCTCTAAACTGGCATCTGAACTCATTTTTTTGCATTCCAAAAGAAGCCTCTAAACTCAACTGCCTGGAAACAACCTTTAACGACCCTATGTACATGTACTGATAAGATAACATAGAGGAAAGTTCAGAGGCAGCTGAAAAAAACGTCTAAACGCCTCTAAACGTCAGTTTACCAGCAGCAGTCTAAATGAGGCCTTAATATCAATTAGATTCCTGGCTGGTTCAAATTTTGCATGATTAGTTGCCAGAGGTAACTAAATCAAAAAATCATATAAACTTTTTAGAAAACATCGCAAACTGTATTTTATAGCCCTTTCAAATTCTTAATTGAAGAAAAATATAAGTTTTTTTTTTATGTTCACCTAGTATGATTTGCCATAAATGTTATATTAAATACATAGTATATAGTAAACCACAAAATGTCAGCCTATGCAGTTCTTGGTTTATAAAGAATCCTTATTGGGGTATTTTAAATCCTTATACAGGACCATAAACCGCTCAGTTCATTCCCAGCCTGGCTCAGTGGCTTACGGACAGATTCTGGAACTGTAGTAAATGAGGGATATTATGGCATCAAACCACAGCTAATGAACCCAAGTAAATATCATCGTTTTGGGTGGACGGCCTTCCACCACACATTTTATAGGTCTTTCTTTGGTGATCAGATTATATCCTACACAACACAGTTTATGGGGACGCCCTAGGTCATTGGTTCGCAAAGTGAAGCCTGCCGACATGAGCCAGATGGCCTGCTGTGCTAACCTAAGCATCTCTCTTGATGGGGAAACCCCAGCATGTTCATGAAAGGTCAGATTTACTTAAACCACCTTAAATCCTAATTTAACTTTCACCAAAAAAATGCTTAAATTAGGCCCCGGGAGCCTTTAGCCATCATGTGCTCATATGTACAGCCTATTAGCATGTTATTGTAGACGTACCTGCTTTGTGACCCACTCCAGCACTGCACTGTCAGAGCCCCAGTTGGTCACAAACACTGATATCTTCTCCCAGTGTTCCTACCAGGTTCCGACTCTTTGGCCACTTGGTTGGCCGGGCCACAATGACATTACCTCAGCATGCGAGAGTCACATAGTCACGGCACAGAACACGACTCTAAATGTGCGCTGAGCTGCACATGCACAGCTCAGTTTATGCAAAAACTGGCAGGCAGCAAGAAGGGATTATGACAGAAGAGAACAGCAGGTCATAAGGTTAAAGAAGAAGTTTGGGGTATCCCAAAAAAATAAGCACATACTCCCCTCCATGCCGCTGCATTGGTCTGATGCTGCAGCTGTCCTCTGCTGACCCTAAGCCTGAGAATTGAGTGATCACATGGCCATTGATTGTTCAGTTCTCAGTATTCTCAGAGCAGCGACCAGTGACTGCCAGTCACCGCTGTCTGCGCTGTCCCTCTAGCACTCACTGGAGCACGGGGCAGGCCCAGCTAGCTCTGGCTCTCGAGAACTGAAAGTTGGAGCTAACTTTCAATAAATTAGCTAGGTAGATCCCTACAAAATGGTCGGGATCCTTCCAGAGCCTGGAGCAGCTTTGTGATGTCAGCTGACAGTGGACCTTAGCCTGCTGTCAGCTGATTCTGGGTCACAGGAGAGCACAAGTAAGTGCTGTACTTCTCTTTTAATACCACTTTAATACACTTCCTGTCCTAGGGTGACAATGCTCACTTAATTTACTGTATCTATAGTAATGTTACCCTAGGGCAGAGGTCTCCAAACTTTCAAAACCAAGGGCCAGTTTACTGTCCTTCAGACATTAGGGGGGCTGGACTGTGGCCAGAGGGAGTAGAAAATGTCCTGGTGTCAGTGGGAAGAATTGTGCCCTATTAATGGTGTCAGTGGGAGGAATTGTGCCCTATTGATGTTGTTAGTGGGAGGAATTGTGTCCTATTGATGGTGCCAGAGGGAGGAATTGTGCCCTATTGATGGTGTCAGTGGGAGGAATTGTGCCCTATTAATGTTGTTAGTGGGAGGAATTGTCCCCCATTGATGGTGTCAGTGGGAGGAATTGTGCCCCATTGATGGTGTCAGTGGGCAGAATTGTGCCCCATTGATGGTGTCAGTGGGAGGAATTATGCCCTATTGATGGTGTCAGTGGGAGGAATTGTGCCCTATTAATGTTGTCAGTGGGAGGAATTGTCCCCCATTGATGGTGTCAGTGGGAGGAATTGTGCCCTATTGATGGTGTCAGTGGGAGAAATTGCCGCCATTGATCGTATCAGTGGGCAGAATTGTGCCCCATTGATGGTGTCAATGGGCAGAATTGTGACCCATTGATGGTGTCAGTGGGAGGAATTGCCCCCCCATTGATGGTGTCAGTGGGAAGAATTGTGCCCCATTGATGGTGTCAGTGGGCAGAATTGTGCCCCATTGATGGTGTCAGTAGCAGGAATTGTCCCCCATTGATGGTGTCAGTGGGCAGAATTGTGCCCCATTGATGGTGTCAGTGGGAGGAATCGTGCCCTATTGATAGTGTCAGTGGGAGGAATTGTGCCCCATTGATGGTGTCAGTGGGAGGAATTGTGCCCCTTTGATGGTGTCATTGTGAGGAATAGTGTTGGTGTCAGTGGCAGGAAATATGCCTCATTGTTGTTGTCAATGGATAGAATAATGCCCCCAGGCCAAATAAAGGCAAGCTAGGGGCTGATTCTGGCCCCATGGGCTACATTTTGATATCTCCAAACCTTTCATCCAGTTTCTAAATTGCTGCATTTGTAAATTCCAAAAGCCAATATAAAGGAATAATAGTGGTAAAAAGAAAACACTTGTGGGTCTTAACTAATCATTTTTTTGTATAATTCTCCTTTTTGGGGGCGTGGCAGGGGGTGTGTCCAGTGTCTACATACTTTTTCTAATTGGTGTCCCATTGCAAAAAGTTGGGAGGCATGCAGTTTGGAAACCAGTGCCTTAGAACATGACTACAACACCTATTCTCTCCTCCATAACTTGGTGTTCTGTAGTCTGCAGAGACAATTGGGAACAACGCTAACTGATAACAGTCAGTAGAGGTAAGGCCCGTACACACCATGCGACGACAACTGTTGTACAAACGATAATCTGACCATTAGTACGCGCGATTACAACAGCCGACGTTCAACGGTCGTACAACAGAAGTTGGCTGAGCAAACTAGAAAACTTTTGTTGGCCAACAAGCGGTCGTACGACTGTTGTATCGTGTGTACAGAAGTTGGGCCAACAAAACTGTATGTGCAAAACACGCATGCTCAGAAGTCAGGAACGCCCGGAAGTGTCCGTTTAATAAATCTACTTTCCTAATTCACAAATCACATTCACCTGAACTTCACTTTATACGCTCTTGACACGTCACTACCTTAGGCTTGTTGAAGCTTTGTTGTACGATTACTTGACTCATGCCAGTATGCTAGACCAGTGTTTCCCAACCCAGTCCTCAAGGCACACCAACAGGTCATGTTTTCAGGATTTCCCTCAGATGAAACAGCTGTGGTAATTACTAAGGCAGTGAAACTGATCAAATTACCTGTGCAAAATAATGGAAATCCTGAAGACATGACCTGTTGGTGTGCCTTGAGGACTGGGTTGGGAAACACTGTGCTAGACACAACAGCCACCAGCCGATTTTGGGTAAAAGTTGAACATTTGGTCGTACGACCGTCGCACCGTGTGTACGAGGCAGTAGAGGAAGTTATGGTCCTACAAGGTTACTGGCACGACCAACAGGTATTTCTTTTTGCACTTTTCAAACAGACAAAACGTTTTCAGTCGTATACTTCACAGAGCAGAAGTTTCTAGCTTTGGATAGTGTAGGGAAGGGTTTAGAACACCTGTGCAGTTCAGCACCATCTACCCCATTTCTGCTGTCCCATCTTTGTGAGTCTTGCATTGCAAATGGGGAGGTCGGTAACAGAAGCCTGTGTGTGTGTGGCTGCCCGTGTTGTTCTGCATGCTGTGCAGTGCTCAGAAGCATAGCAGAGCGGACCGGTGGCAATGACATGGAGTTGGCTGATATCTGCAGTTTTTCCATCAGCATTGCTCTTCGCATTGCCTAACAAAACAACCCGGATCATTTTATATGCTGTCAGCGGTTTTTGAAGTACATCTGTCATGAGAGAAATATATGGGCTGCCTTTTCTGTGTGCATACTGTGAAGTCTTTGCTGCCTCTGGCTTCAGTATTTCTGAATCACAGATGTGGAACAAAAATGCAATAAAGAAAAGTCAGAATTTTTGATCTATTTTCTTGTTCTGAGTCAGCGTCATAAAGTGCTGAAATCCAATGTGACAGCCAGGCAACTAGTATTTTCTATAGGAAATATCAGCAATGGCAGCCATCATATTTGGTTTCCTTTAATTAGAAGAAAAGGCTTTCTATTTTATTATTACTTTTTTTTTTTCATGAATTCTAATGAATAGTAATTTAGTGCTTATAGGACACCTCAAATTGGTCAACTTTTAGGCCTCATACACACGGGCGTATATAAAAAAATAAACAAAACGTCGGGCCCGACGTCAAGGAAAAAAAGGCGACGTTTTTCGGCGTTATGTATTGACGTTTTTCGGCGTTATTGAGCGTCGGCGTCAATAGGCGTTTTTTTTTTAAAAAATCATCCCTCTGCTATTTTTCAACCTAAAAACGTTGGCGTCAAAAAACGCCAGTAAACGCCGGTACAATATTAGTTGGCGTTTGTTGGCGTTAGTTGGTGCTTTGTGGCGTCGGCGTAAAAAAAAACGCCAACATTTTGCAGTCTCAGAACGCGAGGGCTGTGGGTTCTACTTTCTGCTCACTAACGCCGACGCCACCTACAGCTCAAAAACGCCGACGTTTTTATGGGGCCATTGACTAACATGGGGAGCAGAAAAAAACGTTTTTTGACGCCGGCGTTTTCTGGCGTTTTTTGCAGCTCTCCATGTTAGTCAATGGCCCCATGAAAACGTCGGCGTCGGTGTAGGTGGCGTCGGCGTTAGTGAGCAAAAAGTAGAACCCATGGCCATCGCGTTCTGAGGCTGTAACGTTTTGACATTTTTTGACGCCGACGCCACAGAGCGCCAACAGACGCCACCTAATATTGTACCGGCGTTTTCTGGCGTTTTTTGACGCCGACGTTTTTAGGTTGAAAAATAGCAGAGGGATGATTTTTTTTAAAAAACGCCTATTGACGCCGACGCTCACTAACGCTCAAAAACGCCGATGCATAACGCCGAAAAACGTCGACTTTTTTTCCTTGACGTCGGACCCGACGTTTTGTTTATTTTTTTAGATACGCCCGTGTGTATGAGGCCTTAGGCCTCATACACACGGACGTTTTTTGACACCGGCGTTTTCTGGCGTTTTTTGCAGCTCTCCATGTTAGTCAATGGCCCCATAAAAACATCAGCGTTTTTGAGCTGTAGATGGCGTCGGCGTTAGTGAGCTGAAGGTAGAACCCACGGCCATCGTGTTCTGAGACTGTAACGTTTTGGCGTTTTTTGACGCCGACGCCGCAAAACGCCAACTAACGCCAACAAACGCCAGCTAATATTGTACCGGCGTTAACCAGCGTTTTTTGACGCCAACGTTTTTAGGTTGAAAAATAGCAGAGGGATGATTTTTTTTTAAAAATGCCTATTCACGCCGACGCTCACTAACACTCACTAACGCCGTAAAACGCAGATTTTTTTTCCTTGACGTCGGGCCCGACGTTTTGTTTATTTTTAAAGATACGCCCGTGTGTATGAGGCCTTAATGGCATTCAAAAACATTGCTGAGAAAGACGTGGAAATCTTGTATACAATGGCCCATGTTTCTCCTGAGCGTCCTATAACCTGCACTGTGCATGATCTGCTGTGGTGGGCAGGTTCTGTGCTGTCCTGCAAATATTACTGTACATAGAGGGTACATGGTGGGTGTTGCGGCAACCAGCAAAATATGAAAAGGAGGTGGACAGTAAGAAAAACAAAGAAAAGTTAAGAAAGTTGAAAATGGGAAAGGAAAGGTTATAAAAGCTAATCTAATACAGGTAAAAAAACAAAAACCTAAACATCTTTAAATCCAGTTATTATTTATTTCAGGTAATTATATAGCGCCATCAATTTATGCATCTCTTTTACATATATATATATTGTACATTCACTTCAGTCCCTGCCCTCAAGGAGCTTACAATCTAAGGTCCCTAACTCACATTCATACACATAGTAGGGCCAATGTAGACAGGATCCAATTAACCTACCAGCATGTCTTTGGAGTGTGGGAGGAAACCGAAGTACCCGGAGGAAACCCACGCAGGCACAGGGAGAACATGCAAACTCCATGCAGGCATTGTCACGGTTGGGATTTGAACCAGCGACCCATTTGCTGCTAGGCGAAAGTGCTATCCGCTACACCACTGTTCCACCTGTTATGAGTTTATTGGAAAATCATAGATTTTACAAAGATTTAGCAGAAGTATGTAAATGTGTTTGATATAATCCTTCCATAATCTCTTTTAAAGCAGACTGAAAAAGGAAGGGGTCTTTCAGTCAGGGCTCTATTGCTTTCAACAGACAGAGTGAAGAGCACAGGGATCACCTCGTCATTGTGCTGCTACTCTTTTATTGACCAATCACAGGCTGTGTTACTTTTCTGCAGTAGAGGTAACTGGCCTGATTGTGCTTTTGGGATCACAAGTGTGGCTGAGCAAAACTACAAACCCTTTGGCAGGTGAACCCCTTCACATACACAATATTACCAAAAGTATTGAGACGCCTATCTTTACATGTACATAAACTTTAATGGCATCCCAGTCTTAGCCAGTAGGATTCAATATTGAGTTGACCCAATCTTTGCAGCTATAACAGCTTCAACTCTTCTGGGAAGGTTTAGGGGTGTGTCTGTGGGAATGTTTGACCATTCTTCCAGATGCGCATTGGTGAGGTCAGGCACTGATGTTGGATGAGAAGGCCTGGCTCACATCTAATTCGCCCCGAAGGTGTTCTATCGGGTTAAGGTCAGTACTCTGTGCAGGCCAGTCAAGTTCCTTTACCCAAAACTTGCTCATCCATGTCTTTATGGACCTTGTTTTGTGCACTGGTGCCTTCATGGAACTAAGGGGCCAAGTCCAACCCCTGAAAAACAATCCCACACCATAATCCCCCCTTCACCAAATGATTTGGACCAGTGCACAAAGCAAGGTCCATAAAGACATGAATGAGCAAGTTTGAGGTGACTTGACTTGCCTGCACCTCAACCCGACAGAACACCTTTGGGATGAGTTAGAGTGGAGACTGCAAGCCAGGTCTTCTCGTTCAACATCAGTGCCTGACCTCATAAATGTGCTTCTGGAAGAATGGTCAAACATTCCCATAGACACTCCTAAACCTTGTGGAAAGCCTTCCCAGAAGAGTTGAAGCTGTTATTGCTGCAAAGGGTGGACCAACTCAATATTGAATCCTACGGGCTAAGACTGGGATGCCATTAAAGTTCATGTGCATGTAAAGGCAGGCGTCCCAATACTTTTGGTAATATAGTGTATATGTATTTCCAACAGCACATTTATCTATTTTCTTGGCGTTGAACTCTTACTGTATATGGAAAATAAAGAATACTCACATGTTTAAGGTCACTATGGCGTTTGGCAGTCAAGCAGAACAATAGTGGCTAGCAGATAGGTTTAAAAGACAGTGCGGCACAGTCCATAGTTAGGATCGGAAGTATTATCTAAAATTTTTTGGCTGTTTGCAGTTCCAGAAAAAACAGATGAATTCCTCTTGGCCAGATTCAAAGGAGATGGAGTACGATATAAAGCCAAATTAATTGGAATTGACGATGTACCAGAAGCTCGCGGAGATAAAATGAGTCAGGATTCCATGATGAAGCTAAAGGTACGTTTCCTATTTTTGGGTGTCTGTGCTGACTATATTGGGGGTCTTATATTGGGGGAATCTTAAATGCAGCTTTTGGCTCTTGTGTCTGAGTAACATTAGCGCACACTGGGCATCATTCACTTGTAGAACTGCTAGATTTGCTTGACAATTTTTTTCTGTATGTGTTTGAAATATGTATTAAGCTAGTTGCCTGGAGTTTTGTTTTAACTACAGGCAGCCAGCTAACCATACCATAGGCACCAAAACAGAAAGACAAGTCCAACAGTGAGTGTTTCTTGACACTTGAATAATCAGGTAAAATAACCGTCAACCAGACTCACCAACCCAGCGTATCACCGCTGCAACAAGAAAAATAGTCATCCATCTTGAGTGATACAAGAAGTTAAAGGCGCTTATGGTCTTTTTATTGCAAAAGGGTTGCAAACATAGGGCTGATAGGATTTCCTGTCAGCCTTGTGTATGTAAAGTTTCACAATAAAGTTCATTAGAAGAACGGGAGTTCCCCAAAATGTCTTGGTTCACACAAGTTCACACAGGGTCTTACAAGTGACATTAAGGCATTACTTAGGAGATCTAATTTTCTCTTACGTACAATTCTTATACTACGCTCAAAGAAGAGCAGAGGCAATGAAGGATGTTGAGATTTAACTTCCATTCAAAGCTACTAAATGTTCTTCCTAAAAACCTAGATTATCAACCAACTTGGGTCTCATTTTCACAATAAGTTTATAAGAAGAAAGGGAGTTCCTCAAAACTGCTTGGTTCATGCAAGTTCTCACAAATGACATTAAGGTGCAGGGGAGGGCTGCCCCCCCCCCCCCCCAGGCCACCCTAACTTACATTCAAAATGGCCAACGGCCGCTGCCACTCACACTTTTTTCTTCTTGTGGAGGAAGGAAGTAGGGGCCAGGGGCGCAGCCACCAACTAACGTCAGGCAAAGGGGGGGCACCGGTGAGGCTGCATTGATGGGCACTGGTGAGGCTGCATTAGTAGGCACTGGAGAGGCTGCATTTGGTGGGTTGTGAGGCTGCATTGATGGGCACTGGTGAGGCTGCATTTGGTAGGTTGTGAGGCTGCATTGATGGGAACTGGTGAGGCTGCATTGGTGGGTGGTGAGGCTGCATTTGTGGGCACTGGTGAGGCTGCATTGGTGGGTGGTGAGGCTGCATTGGTGGGCACTGGTGAGGCTGCATTGGAGGGTGGTGAGGCTGCATTGATGCATTATTTTTGTTAAAGCTCCTTTGTTGCTATCAACATTAAATTATATTACCACATTGTATCATATTTGTCTTGCTTCATAACATCAATATCCATTCTAAAACCAGGTGGGCATGGATGGTGAGCTGATTCGGTGGTTCAATGGGCCACTTGACTGGACTTGCCCCCCAGGCCTAAGGCTGCCAGCCCTCCCCTGTTAAGGCGTCACTTACTAATTCTCATTTTCTTGATGTTCTTATGTTCACTTCTTGTGCTACCTTCAAAGAATAGCAGAGGTAATGTAGCTCTTTGAAGGTTCTGTTCAAGGCTGCTCAATGTTCTTCAGAAAAAGCCCAGCTTTACCAACCAACTTGGGTCTAGTTTGTATATTGGCACCCTGGGTAGATAATTTTTTACAACCTCTTGCTCTGTACCACAAATTTTTTGTTGTAACCCAAAGTCATGCTTGTAGGTTGATTGGCTCGTGTCTAAATTTGCAAGTGTATGTATCAATGTGAGTTAAAGACTTTAGACCTTAAGCTTCTTGAGGGCAGGGACTGATGTGAGTGTACAACAGATATATGTAAAGAGATGCATAAATTGTCGGCGCTATATGTATAACTGTAATTAAACTGTAGTGTAACCTAACATTAGTGGTAAGTGTAAAAGTGCCCCTTTGTGGTCAGGGCAATGGTGGTCAGGGTAGGTGGGAGATTAATTTGCCATTGCTCACTGCTCAAGGAAGCCCTATCAGCCTCAGGAGGTGCCCTGGTTGAGAAAGGCTGCCTAGATAGTTAAAGAGACTCTGGGGGTTAAAATGCATTTAAGTACATAGTTTTCATTTAAGAAAGTCCCTTCCTTTGCTCTCAGCCTCCCCCAAATCTCCAATTTCTATTTTCTTATCCAAAAAAATGGGTTCAATTGAATAAGCTAGCAACACATCGGCAGAAAAATGTACAACAAAACATTCAAGGAAGGATAAAAGGGATATTTAGCGGTGCTGCAACCTTTCCTGTAGGAAACACTCAACACAAATTTGTAAAAACAGCCATTTGATTAATGCATAGAGTTAAAAAATACCTAGGAAGTATATACCATTAAAAGCGTGATTACATGTACAAAACATTGGTCATATCCAAAATTACTTGACAGATATCTCAGCAACCCCTAGCACCTTCCCCATATACTTCCACAATAATAAATATTGATAAATTATATGAATGAGATAACAACTATACATCCAGTAGAAGGGAGGTTCTGATGTCCCAACGTGTTTCGCAATATAACTTCTTCAGCTAGATTATGTAATGCGTTGGAGCATCAATATTTCTCCTCTATTGAACTTATAGTTGTTATCTCATTCATATAAATTACCAGTATTTATCATTGTGAATGTTCATAAGTACATTCAGACCCACGGGTCAGCATTGTTTGCCAGGTAAAGAGCATTTTTAGAAGGTTAGCAATGATATCTCCTGCATTTCTATCATGAAATAATTGATTTAACACCTTGACCCCAATTATGCAAGTAGTGCTGTTAGATGAGCTCCAGACATGGTCACGGGCTGCCTCCCCTCAGGCAGGTGCTGGTGCAGGCGGACAGCTCACACTCAGCTCTTCAGGCGTGCTGCCTTCCTTCCCTCAGGCTCTGAAGATGGAGGAGGTTGGTGGAGCCAAAATTGACCAGGCCTAAAGGAGGAAGAATTTTCTCCTCCACTCTGAATGCTGGGGTCTCGCCTCGGCCTCATGATGTGACATCACTGGTTGCTAGAAGCCAGGCGGCAGGCGAGTCTAGCAACCAGTGCAGCGGGCAGCAGAGAGGGCAGCGGACAGTGCACTAAGAGAGGGGGCCGCTGTTGCTGAATGTAACAGTAAGTGGCTGCCACAGCTTCGACACCCCCCCCTTTGCGGCAGCTTGCGGTGCCTGGACATACTGCACCCTGGGAACCCGCCCAGGATTGGCCCTGAGTGTCTGTGTGCGGACACCTTGTTCCCGGGGGCTCTGGGATTTGTAGTGTATATAGAGCAGTGACTGCAGCTGATATGCGCTGCTCATGGAATATAATTGAGGGAGAAAAGGAGGACATCATAAGAAGGCAGAAAAACAGAGTAAGAAACAATTTGATCAAAAATACATTACACAGCCATTAAGTAGTGGATGTGTATGGGGTATTTTTGGAAATAAAGGATATTGTTTAGTGCCACTTTAATACTTGCAGTGGAAAACGAATCTTGGAGGATGAAAGTATAACTCTATTCAGTGGAGAAGTAATACAGGAACTTACGTAATTAATAATCATGTGTGACCGTTTTGGATTTTCTGATTTTGGTGTATGTTTTTGTTTGGCAGGGGATGGCGGTGGCAGCTCGTTCTCAGGGGCAGCACAAGCAGAGGATCTGGGTGAACATTTCACTTTCTGGCATAAAGATAATTGACGAAAAAACAGGCGTAAGTTTTCAAAATTCACATAATGCATTCTGGCACATTTCAAAACAAACATAACATTGTTTATTTTCTGTCTCTTGAGTAGCTAAAATGCAGAGCGATGTACCCGTGGGTTTGGTGCAGGTTAGCCGTGCTTTCCCATTGACTTCTGTTATGTCCCGCGGTTTTTCTGTGCTTTCTGAAACCTTGTCAAGTTTTTATCATGGTCACTTACCGACCAGCTTGGGGACAACCAAATTAACCTGTCTAACAGTATGCGTTAAAAACAGGGGTTTAGTCTGCATACATTTGCAAATATGTGCGTAAGCTACAGGCCCCGCCAAGGCACTCTGGTATCTGTAGTCCTATCACTGGCTTATAAGTGACTCCACAGTGGGAGCACATGCATTCTGGTGGATAGATAGAGGGCAGATGGACTGAAGGGAGCCCACCCCTTCTTAACCACTTGCCGACCGCCGATCGGCATCTGACGGCGGCAAAGTGGCTCTGTAAGGCAAACCGCCGTCATATGACGGCGGCCGCCAGATCGCGCACAGTGAGCGCGCGCGCGCCGCCAGAGGCGCGCCCGCGCGCTCACTGTGTCCGGGGGGGGGGGCCAGGGAGCGGGTGCGGCGGCTTCGATTGCCGCCGGCCACCCGCGATGCCCCCCCCGGAGTGAAGGAGCGGAGGTCCGTGTAAGTAAACACGGACCTCCGCTCTGTGTGAGGGGGAAGGGCTGTGATCACAGCCTTCCTGTACGTGAAGGCTGTGACCACTTCCCTTCCCCAGCTAGGCAAGCCCCCATACAGTTAGAACACACCCAGGGAACATAATTAACCCTTAGAGCGCCCCCTGCAGGTTAACTCCTTCACTGCCAATGGCATTTACACAGTAATCAGTGCATTTTTATAGCACTGATCGCTGTATAAATGCCAATGGTCCCAAAAAAGTGTCAAAATGTTCCGACATGTCCGCTGAAATATCGCAGTACCGCAAAAAATCACAGATCGCCGCCATTATTAGTAAAAAATAAAAAAAAATAAAAACCCCAAAAATGAATTCTCATCATCCGTAAACGCGACCACTTTTGCGCAAACCAATCAATAAACGCCGATTGCGATTTTTTTTATCGCAAATATGATGAAGAATATAAATCGGCCAAAAACGGTGAAAAAAAATTTTTTTTATATTTTTTTTTTGGATTTGTATTTTAGCAAAAAGTAAGAAATTTGTTTTTTTTTGCAAAATTGTCGCTCTTCTTTTGTTTATAGCAGCGATCAGAAATGACGCAGAGGGGATCAAATACCCCCAAAAGAAAGCTCTATTTGTGGGGAAAAAAAGGACGCAAATTTTGTTTGGGTACAACGTCACACGACCACGCAATTGTCAGTTAAAGGGACGCAGTGCCGAATCGCAAAAAGTGCTCTGGTCCTACAGTGGGAAATCCTTCCGGGGATGAAGTGGTTAAAGGTACAGGCAGGGCCGGTGCCAGGATTTTTGTGTACATAGGCGAAGGTGCATTTTGGTGCCCCCCCCCGACTTTCCTTCCACCACCCCAACCCCAGACAGCAGCTCTGCCGAGAGGATGGGACATCCATCATATACTGTAAACCACAATGTGCAATGTGATAGAGTTTAAGAATTAATACATGTACATTCCAAAGTGCTAGCGTAATAAAGAATATGCATAAAACATACATTTCATATAAAAAGTGTCCAACAACATTGTGCTGTGATAAACTTGTGCAGATCCACTGCAAGCTGTTTGCACTGACTTCAGTGTAACATCACCAAAACAGAGCACACACCATCTGCTTACCAAAACATTTGACTTTATAAAATCATGCGGTCGTGTGCTTGTCTTCTGCCGGATATTTACAGCCACTTCACTCAAAAAGCTCAATGCAGGTATGATGGCTTTTTCCCAAAAGTGCCCTCTAACCCCTTCGTCCAGTCCAGGACATACTGTGCTGTTTTACTTTTTACAGCAAACTAAAATGAGCCATTTCTTGTAAAAAAAAATCTTGATTAGAAATATATTTCAGCGGCACTTCAGGTTAATTTGTACACAAGAGACAAGGCTTTTGTCAGGGACTGTATGCTACTAAGAGAAGGATTGTTCCTTTTTCATAGTTACGTGGAAGAATTAAATGAAGTGAGAAAACACATGAAGACAAATATTCGAACGCCTGTGCTAGCTCCAGCCTTAGTCATCTGGAACATAACATTCCTGTAAACGCAGTTTTGTCCCGTCACTGGACACTTTAGCTGTTAAAAGTTTACTAACGTTTATGATCCACAGCTGTTTAAATATTGCATCCAGCCATGGTGTGACTCCGGGGTTGGCTTTCAACAGACGTTTGAGATTTAACACACAAAGGCAGTAATGTGCCCACACCGTCTTCAGGGGACACAAAAATAACACAGAGTTCCAATTAACAGGGCTGTGTCCTATGTGTAGGAACCTTTTTAAAGTGAGTTTTCAGAAAAGGGATTTTAATTTTGAAAGAAACTGCCATCATTTCCCACTTAATGCATGGAAGATCACAGACCATGAGTTAAGTTTTATGTTTTGGTGTTGGATTACGTTGTGTTCATCTACAATGGTTGTGAAGTTTATGGTATATATGTTTCTGAAGTGTCCTTTTAGGGAAGGGGTCTCAAAACCATTCTGTCCGAGGGCCAAGTCATCTATTTTACAAATATTTGTGAGCCAAAAAAAAATCAGTTTTATAAAAGAATGAATAAAATTTAGATGAATGAATGGACACACTTCAAGAAATAATTTAAAGTGGAAGTCTGGTCTAAACGTATCTACTGTAAGCCTAAACCTACTCCCACCACCATTCTAAGTCCTATTCTAACTACATTGTAAAGGAAAGATGTGTATACTTGCCTAAACTAAAGCCTCGTACACACGGTGCGACGGTCGTACGACCGGACGTCCAAAATCGTATGTTGCCTGTTGTGTCTCGCTTACTGACGTGCACTAAGCAATCGTATGACCAAGCCTAATGCGGTGATGTGCTACGAGCGTATAAAGAGGAAGTTCAGGTGAATGTGATTTAGGAACGTAGGCTTAGACGAACTGACACTTCCGGGCGTTCCTGACTTCTTTGCATATGTGTTTTGCGCATACAGCTTTGTTGGCCCCACTTCTCTGTACACACGGTACAACAGTCATACAACTGCTTGTTGTACAACAAAAGTTTTCTAGTCTACTCATCCAACTTCTGTTGTACAACCGTCGCACGTCGGCTGTTCTAATTGCGCGTACTAACGGTCGGACTGTTGTACAATCGTTGGACCGTGTGTACGGGCCTTAAGTGTGTTGTGGTCCAGTCACGCAATCTCCCCAGTGGCTGGCTTCAGGGAAGAGGTAAGAGTAGTGATAGCGGCTGCATAGCCTGGCAGTGACGTCACCCGTAGACTTACTATGGGGCATCCACTGGCCACTGTCTCTCCTCTACACCGAAGCCTGCCGATCACATGATCGGACCAGAGAACCCTGAAATTGGGTAAGTATAGATATTTTTCCTTTACACGGTAGTTAGTATAGGGCTTAGCATGGGGTCGGAATAGATTTAAGCTTAGATAGGTGTAGATCAGACTTCCACTTTAATATCAGAAGCCTCCCATTACATCAGAAGTTCCCCCTTCACATTAGAAGCCTCCCCATCACATCAATGCCTCCCCTTCACATCAGAGTCCATCTTTCACATCAGAAGCCTCCCCATCACACGAGTGCTCACCTTACATATTAAGGTCCCTATCAAAGTTTCTCCATACATCAAGGTCCCTATCAGAGTCTCCCAGTACATCATGGTCCTGAACAGAGTACCCCCTTACATTAGGGTCCCCATCAGAACAAGAGACCAAATAATCTGACAAAAGCTGTGAGAGTTTAGTGATTCTAGCTGCAAGCCAGAAAAAATCTCATAGCAGGCCAGACGTGGCCAGTGAGCTGTAGTTTGACCTGTGTTAGGGAAAACTTGAATTTCTTAAAGCTGAAACCAGTTGGATGCATTTGCAACAGTGATGGATTAGAACATTACCATTTTGCTGTTAGTGGCTCTGTTATGGAGATTTCCCTTGACTTTGTCCTAGTAACATAAGAGGAAGTGAAGGAAATTCTCCTTACCAGGAACACAGAAAGTTGGTTTGTGTTGAGGTGATTAGGTTGAGCAGCACAGAACTGTGAGGATTTGGTGCCCAGACATTTAGCTGTGATAAGTATAGGTTTTAAAGTGTTAACGTTAGGGGTTAGTTTAGGTTTTAAGAGAGCTAAAGTGGTTAGGTTGCAGGATCAAATAAATGGTTACGAAGTCTCTTACTACTTTGCCCTGAATAGTCAAAGTGACAGTCTATTTTAGGTCAGGCTGACTTAATGGTTAAGTCATGGTCAGGTTAAGTGTGTTAGGCATTGGCGTGCCTTACTTCTGGTATGTAAACAGACTTTTCTCAGAACTCCGGACCCCGCTGTAATCCTTCAGTATCCTGATCAGCCCATGGCTTGATATTTTGCATAACACCCACCCGGATCAAATCAGGGATATTCCTGGCACCAGAAAATTGTCAAATACGGGCCGAGTCTGGATCCATCGCCCGCTGAGAGGCTTGCTCAGTTCGCCCATGAGGCAATCCAAGATGGCGCCCGGAACACAGGAGAGCAGCCATGCTCCCCTGTCCCTGATGGCAACCCATGGACCGAGGGGGTAAAAGGACTGGATGGACGCCTCTGACCCTTTGGCAATTCCCCTGCCCTCTCCCTCACTGGTGGCAGGGGAGGGAGGCTCCGGTTCACAGGTAAATGTGCCGACATTGTCACAGATATTGAAGATTATTAAAAGCTGCCATGCCTTACTTACTACACAAACCGAAACCATCAGGGTAGACTTTGCACTGCTGAAGGACGATGTGCATAAGATCAGGCACAGAGTCACTAATGCAGAACAACGCATTAGTGCAGTGGAAAATGACTTGAACCCACCGATGGTGCATGTTATAGATATGGCGGCGGACCACACGTCCCCAGGAAACCAAACTGGGAGACATCGAGCACAGACTCTGCCACAATAATCTCAGTTTCCTGGGATTTCTGGAGGGATCAGAGGGCAAACACCTAGAAGAAGTCTTGCTGGCTTGGCTGAAGCTAACATTTGGGGAGGACTGCTTCTCCCACTTATGTGCAGTTGAAAGGGTCCATAGGGTCCCACTGAGGGCCCCTCCACCGGGCAGATACCCCAGACCTCTGCTGGCCCACTTCTTATATTTTAGGGATAAGGAGACAATTCTGCAGCAAGCTTGCAACATACCCGAAATGCTCTACAATAATAATAGAATTACTATTTTCCCAGATTTCTCTGCAGCCATGCAGAAACAATGTGCGGCCTTCCAGAGTGTGAAGCAACGCCTGAGACAAAGAAGCTTGCCATACAGTATGCTTTATCCTGCAAGGCTCAGAATGGTGCATAAGGGCTAAGCACAATTCTTTACTTATCCTAAGGAAGCAAGCAACGGGCTGCAATTTTGGGAGGTGACTGATCTGCTGCTCCTTTTTCTCTGAGGGTTCTCACATGAAAATGGATTGGAGGGGCTCCTCCTAGTTTAAGGTCTCATGTTGATGGCTGATTTATATGCTTTTTGTCATTGGATCTTTAACAGTTCAAGTACTATTTGGCTTCTCTTGATTGATCTACAATAAACACGGTTCAATATATGCTCTATTGACTGCTATATACGCACCCTTTTTTTCCCTGGACTGGGAAGAATTCCCCCACTAGGGTGACTTTATGGTTCTAAAATTTGGGGCAAAAGCCTGCGATGTGTTTGGGACTGCGGATTGGGGGGTGGGGGGTGGACAGCCGAATTCCTATGTTTTTGACCAGT
>BLSH010396938.1:696518-709681 GCA_018402905.1 Glandirana rugosa
GTTAGGGGTGGACAGCCGGATTCCTATGTTTTGGACCAGTGATTCTCTGTTTTTTTTGTTCTACAGGTTGTATCAACTGTGCTGTTTCATGCTATTTATCTGTATACTAACACTTGCCATAGGAAATGTATGTGTGCCTTTCAATACTGCCTCCTGGAGGGGGAGGCGCAGCACTTACCCACTACCCACTCTGGGAGCACTGTGCCACTAGCTTGTGCAATTGAGCGTTATGCTGTAACTCTCTACAGTATTGCCTACAAATATGCCTACTCCTGATCTCTTATCTTGGAATGTGAGAGGTCTCAATTCCAAGATCAAAAGGTCCTTAGTCTTCAACTATATACAGAAACGTAAGCCCCATATTATATTCCTCCAGGAATCACATTTAGTTTGCTCTAAGACCCTGGCCCTCCAGAAAGCGTTTGTGGGCCAAGCCTTTCATTCCACCTATTCCAACTACGCCCGAGGCGTATCCATCTTGGTGGTTAAATCATTATTGTGTACCCTTAGAACTATTGTAACAGATCCCTTTGGTAGGTTTGTGATTTTGGTACTTAATGATTGATAATTCACCCTATACCTTTGTGGCGGTTTATATACCACCCCCATTTAGTGTGAATATGTGGGAAACATTAATGGCAAAACTCCTTCCTGTGGCAGATGGTACACTTATTCTAGTGGGTGATCTGAACGCTGTGCTGTCCACTGAGATGGATCGGTAGCTCTCCCTGGAGGCATGTGTGAAGCAATATAATCTGGTGGAGGCCTGGAGATGGAAACACCCAGATATCAGGGCATACTCATGTTATTCCTCAACTTTTAATGCCTTGTCCAGGTTAGATATTTGCTTTATGTCCTGGGAACTGTTGCCAAGGGTGGTTGATATCCAACATCCCCCGAGGGCCATCTTAGATCCCTTCCCCCTGCTACTAAATTTGGCTATGGGGAAGTCAAATGGCTATGTTTTATGGCGGCTGAGTGCCCTGTGGTTAAAGGAGGAGTGCTTTGGGCGGTCCACAGCTACCTCGTTGGCTAATTACTGGCTGGAAAACAGAGAGGGGGTCCCGTTGGGGGTTACTTGGGATGCATTTAAGGCCACGATGAGAGGATCCATTTCGAGCACTGTTAAACAACTGAGATCTGATAAAGAATGGAAAGTCTGTAACTCTGAACAAATTGCCACAGAAGCTGAGGTGGAGTATATTAAAAAAAATCCTAACCCAGACACCTATAGATCTTGGAGGGACAGTGTCCCTCAACTAGATTTAGTGCTGGTGGAAAAGACCCAAAAGAAGATACTGTACCAGACTCAACATATTTTTGAATTTGGGGACAAAACAGTAAATTATTAGCATATCTGGCCCATTCTCAACAAGCTCTGGCATCTATTCCCTGTATATATAATGCACAACAAATACTTTGTACTGCACAGAATGATATCGCCCACACCTTTGTTGACTTTTACTCAGAGCTATACTCCTCTAGAGTAACTTATGGGGCACTTAAGGAGATACGTAGCTACTTGGCCCCTATCCCTCTTTTTGAACTGTCAGGGGAGGTGGCTGGAGATTTGGAGCACCCCCTCACAGCTGATTGAAATTATGTCTGCAGTGAGTTCCCTTAACCCAAATAAAACCCCTAGGCTAGATGGGTACCCAGTAGAGTGGTACAGCACTTATAATGAGACCTTGGCTCAGAAATTACTAGAGGTATATAGGAATGCATTTGATAAAGGAATACTTCCTGATTCTTTGAGGGAGGTGCTCATTGTGTTGATTCCTAAGCCGCACAAGGACTATGACCTATGTGAATCGTATAGGTCCATATCACTAATCAATGTGGATGCAAAAATATTAGCCAAACTTCTAGCCAAAAGATTGAATAAAGTGATTACATCTATCATTCACCCAGATCAGACTGGATTTATACCCATGAGATCTACAGATAAAAACCTTTGTTGTCTTTTTACCATTTTGCAATCTTCAGGGCCCAGCCCGGATACTCGGGTGGTAGTGTCCTTAGACAACTATAAGGCATTTGATTCTATCAAATGGCCCTACTTAGTGGCAGTGCTTGAGCAGCTGGGTTTTGGCCCTAAATTTATAGCCTGGGTGAAACATTTGTATGCCAAATCATTAGCTCGTCTAAGAGTGAATAATAATATTACAAACACTTTTGAAATCGCTAGGGGCACTTGGCAGGGGTGCCCGTTGTCGCCCCTCTTGTTTGCCCTTGCGATAGAACCACTGGCAGCCTTGTTGAGGATGGACAAGGAGATTAGGGGATGTAGAATAAATGCCCTGGAAGAAAAAACATTGCTGTATGCTGATGATATGCTGTTATACCTGGCGGATGCGGAGGGATTATTGTCCACGGCCCTGGATAGGATCTTAACTTTTGGAAATTTTTCGGGATTTAAGGTCATTTGGAATAAGTTTGTAATTTTCCCCATAAATATGAATACAATCTAAGTTTACCCCCTGATATTCCGTTACAGATTGTTTCTCACTTTCAGTACCTGGGGGTTGAGATTCAGCTGCCACTAATTACATATCTATCTAATAATATCTATACCCTGATGTCCCATTTATGGGATAACCTGCACACATGGTCTAAGCTGCCTCTTAATCTCCTGGGTTGAATTAATATATTCAAAATGATCTATCTCCCCAGATTCCTATATTTGTTTTGGCATGCCCCAAGTTATATCCCTAAAAAACTGTTTTCAGAAATCAGTACATTACTTCTCGTTTCTTCGGGGGCCCCAAACCATCAAGGATATCATTGGACACACTATTTTTACCCATTCAGGCAGGTGGGTTGGCGCTATCAAATCTACAGTGTTTTTACTTGGCGGCCCAGTTAACGCATATCCATTGGTGGTTCTTTCCAAAAATGGATATAGCTTCGGTGGCCACCCAGGGAGCCCAAGTCCACTTGTAAGAAGCTCTTATCAATGTCCTGTATAGGAATGGACCATACCCTGAAAAAGGAGCAGGGATTCTTACCTGACCTACAAGATATTTCACATGTGTAATGGTAAAGTGGGAGGTTCAAGTTTGAACAATTCCCCAAATGTCCCTTTATGGCATAACCCTCAGCTCGGGGAAATACAAAAGATCACAATTGGGGTATGTTGGGCGCAGTATGGAATTACATATTCTCACCAACTGTTCAAAGACCGGACCCTTAGATCATTTAAAGATTTGCAGATAGAATATAAGATCCCTAATATCTTTTTCTTCCGGTGGAACTTCGGCATGCAGTGGCGGCGCAATTCGGTTCAAAGGAGGTGGTACACACTCCTATGGAAAAAATGCTATTCAAGGAAGATCACTTAAAACTAATTTCCAGGTATTACTTTACCCTGCTGACGTCTTCCTCCCCTAGGATGGAGAGGGTGGCTGCACAGTGGAAAGCAGATATACTATCCCTTACGGAAGAATCATGGTCTGAGATAGAATCGCTGTTGCCTTCTGTGTTCTGGGCCAGAGACAAAATGATACAGTTTAACTATTTACACCAAATCTATTATACTCCTGCACGTCTTCATAAAATGGGAAGGGGGGACTCACCAGAGTGTACACGATGCAATTCCACAGTAGCAGACTTTTTTCATATGGTCTAGTTATGCCCTGTAGTGCAGAGATTCTGGACAGCAGTTTTGAAATTTTTGGAGGACAGATTAGCCCTTCCAAGCATCTATTTCCTAGCCAGATGCCTTTTTGGGGATCTGGAGGAGGAGGAGATACATAAATCTCAGAAGACCCTACTGAGTGTAGTCTTTTTCTACATCAAAAAACCGTTGGCTCTTAGATGGAGGGACCCGATCCCCCCATTTATACAGAGCTGGATTGAACTGGCGTTACTGATGTACAAACTAACATACACGGCTAGGGGATGCCCCAAGAAGTTAGAGAAAATTTGGGCTGGATGGCTAAAACCGGTGTCGGGTGATATAGAGGTGTGAAGTGGGATGAGGTGTGAGAAACATACAAGTGCTAGATTGAATAAAAGAAGGCTACGGACATAAGCATGAGTTTTCATTAAGCATTTACAGTATGGTGAAACTTAAGATAAACAAAAGGTTTTAAGCTATGTTCATTTGGTTTGTCAAGTCTAGTTGTTATTATACAGAAGGTGTATAATATGTTGTACAAAAATGTGTTCATACGTATTAAGGCCATGTAAGGCTGATGTCAATGTTATCCTTCATGTAAGCAAGTATGGTAAATTGTATTTGTAAATTTTCCATTTGAAAACATGAATAAAATGTACCCTTTAAAAAAAAAAGTGTGTGAGGCATTACATTCTAGGATTAGGCTGTTAGTGGAACATTGGGTATTAAGGGTTAATTTGAAGGTTTAGGTAGGTGTAGGAAAGGGTAGGTGTTTGATAGGGTCAGGCTAAAGGTTAGGTATCAGGTCAAGCCAAGTATTTATTGGTTGAACTAGATGGACTTGTGTCTTTTTTCAACCTGTCTAACGAAGTAGAGAGATTTTTTAGATATAAACACTTTACCAAATACTGCTGTTGCTGGGCTCTTGGCACCATGATCTGGCATACATCCGTAAACCCTTTCAGTGGATGAGGAAAAAGCTGGCCATAGATGGATAGAATTTCAAACAAAATTTCTTAGGAAAAATCCTTAGAACATTCCAACATCGTTCGCAAGATTTGGTTTGTGTTTAACATTTGATTTTGGAATGAATGGACTTTCGTGAACAAAAAACACATACACAAGGTTTGGTTGTTTGACAAAAATTTTCCATCCTGCCCTTCGAATTTGACTCCACTAATGATTAGAAAAAGCTTCATTCAAAATTCTATCCATCTATGGTCAGCTTTAGATCCTGGGCGAGTTGCGTCACTATTGAGAGATTTTCCTTTACTTACTGTTGTACCAGCAGACAGCAATATAGTCGCTGAAGTTTTACCCCCGCTTAACCTATACATAACTAGGAAACAACAGTAAAAGTTCTCCTTAAACAGAGCAGTGCACTCAATCATAGTAGTTGGAGGGCCCTGTTGTGCTCCCTGTAGGGTACTCTTTATCAACCTCCATGCTATAGTTTAATTCCCTCACACACATTGGTATCTTCATTTGAGGCTTGAGGGATTGGGAAACCTGCAGGACACTGACTCTTGGGGGTTGATTTACTAAAGCTGGAGAGTGCAAAAACCGGTGCAGCTTTGAATGCTAGCCAATCAGCTTCTAACCTCAGCTTGTTCAATCAAGCTTTGACAATAAAACCTTGAAGCTGATTGGTTTCTGTGTGGAACTCCACCAAATTTTGCACTTTCAAGCTTTAGTAAATCAACCCCTTGGTGAGCAGCTGACAGTCACTCAGTATAGCATTACACGCTACAAATCAGAGTTTATACGTGCTTCATTTATGCATCAGCCTGACAAACCTGTACACCTTCTAATTATCAGCTGCTTCTCTGGAACCAGAACTTGAAAAATGTTTGCTTTTTTATCCAGTGATTCTGTTACCTGAAAATAAAAATTCTTATACAACATCTCTACAAAAGAAAACTCCTTGTACATCTTTCCAGAGAACTGCACTCTCTTTTAAAAGACTTCCTGCAGAATCTTCAGCATCCAATACTGAGTGTGTCTGATGCTGGATGCCAGTGTCCCCTGCTGTGTGACGTGGTTCCTCCTGCGGGGCTCTACCCCACTACAAGACGCTTAAAGTGACCAAAAACACTATCCTTATTCTACGAGAATAAACGAGCTGCAAACAAATTGAAAACGGGCCACAAACACCCCTATGGTGTTTACAGTGCATTTGAGATGCGATAGAAAGTGTTACTAGCTGGCATGATGATACAAAAATCCATACAATAGAAATCAAACTCAGAGGTTTGGGTTAGGTGCAGCGTTGTGCGGAGGGCAGAACATACACACAGAGTTTGGCAGTAACAATATATTGCAGAAAAGTTCAGCAAGTAAAACAGATCCAAGGGAGAAGCACACACAACCAGAGCCACTTACAACTGAGACAGCGGTGGACCCACAAAATGAAGAATGGAGGATGTTGACAGCATCTGCCACAAGGAGTGGAATGCGGCCTGGCTGGTCCACATTCAACAATGGGAGGCTTCCTGGAAGGCAGACCGAGTCCCTGCACTGTCCTCCTCTGGAACCTTTCCCTAACTGTCCCTGACAGACAGGAATCCTTTCCCTACTCTAGTTTCTTGCAAAAAACGCTCCCAGCCCAGGAGCTGGAGTGTTAAATAGGCTCTGCTTGAACCAAGATGGCTGCCAAAGTTACATGGGAATCCAGTCGGATAGCCACCTCCCTGTGACCGAGGAAATCATAGAGGAACCAAGATCCTCTCAACTTCCTCCCCACCTGCATTGCCTTTCAGGCCAAGCTTCACCTGTAGTTGAGAATACAGACTGCGCCTGCTTACAGAGGGGACATCTGGCAAGTGTTTAACCAGAAACAAACACATTGAAAACCTGTCTTAACACATTAGGTGCATTAATGGGAGCTCAAATTACTTTGCACATCTAAATGAGCCATAAATTGATGGGTTTAGATCAGTGGTTCTCAACTTCTGTCCTTGTGACCCACTAACAGGCCAGGTTTGCAGGATAACTGAAATACATCACAGGTGATATCATTTGCTGCTCAGTGATTGCAGTATTCTAGTCTGCATCTCCCCAAGGTAATTCTTCAAATCTGGCCTGTTGGTGGGTCCTGAGGACCGGAGTTGAGAACCAGTGGTTTAGATGCACTTCGAGTAATCTCTGCGCCCATGTTTTAAGATTTTGCCGCCTTCCTATTTTAGAGACTGTATAACAGAAAAAATTTCAATGGCAACAAAAATGGTAATAATAGCCCAACAGGCGTCAACCCCTTCCCTGTCCAAAACTAAAAACTTTGGCTACAAGATCTTGTAGGGTTTCATGTTAACCTCCCTGGCGGTAATCGGGGTGGAATTTCAGTACCATTAGCGGTAACCCCAAGCCACACTCAGGATTGCATCGCTGGATCCAGGCTGGGTTACTCACCTTGTCCCCTGGATCCAGCGATGTCCTCCCGCGGTGTCAGCGGGTCTGTCCCTCTGGCCGATGCCTCTATGTGCCGGGCTCCGTTCCCTGCGAGCGTCACTTCGCATGGGGACGGAGACCGGCGGAAAATTCAAATAGTGAAACACACAGCACACATACAGTACACTGTATTCTTATAGATTACATTACTGTATGAAATAATTTCACATCTCCTTTGTCCCTAGTGGTTTGCCCAGTGCCCTGCATGCACTTTTATATAATAAATGTCATTCTTTCTGCCTGGAAACATGAGAATGTCCATAGCAAACAAAAAGCGTTCCTTTACTTCAAAAGTGTTTTTTTATCAGCTAGAAAACAGCGATAGTAAATAAGAATCATTTGCAGAATTGAGTGATACTGATTTTTGGGGAAATTCATCATCAGAAACTGAAAGTGACGACAGCGACAATTCTGCAAATGAGCAAATTTCAGTGTTTTTGGTTTGATTACATTATTGAATAAATGTTATTACTATTACGTTATTATTTCTGATAAATATTTATAGTTATTTATTATATTATAATTTATGATTTCATGTTTCAAACTTTTTCATACCCGGGATGTCTACTAGACTCTTGTTTGGACAGATTTAAGTGAGTTATTGCTATGAATTACAGGCCTACAATATAAAACGCCAAATTTTCATGCAAAATAATTGTACCGCTTTCAGCACCAAAAATCTGAAATAATCATACCGCCAGGGAGGTTAATCACCACTGTTCTCTGCCTTCCCTCACATTTCAGAAGTCCACACTTCACTTGGTGTGAAGGCTAGGATGGAGGTGGAGGGAAGGAATTTTTGTAGCAGGTCCTCAGGATCTCCATCACTCCATTGCAGGATGGTATAGGACAGACTATGCCCTAACAGCAAACACTGTATAGTTTGATTGATGGAAAGAGATTTTAATACAGTCTTTTTTTTCAACCTAGAATATAATAAGCAACATTAAAATCTTTGTTGCAGAAAATGTGGACCACGTAGTTCCATATTTATTAATGTCGTCTGCTATTTACAGCTCACATCAGTCAGTCATGCAAGCAAAGCAAGAGTCATTGATAAAGGTCATGTGAAGGTCTCCGTAGTGTATATTGCACATATTGTAACCGGCTGCTTTATTTATTGATGAGCGTTCAGAGAAAATGATGTTTTCAATAAGCAGAGCTGATATGACAGACAAGACGGATGGAATAACCTGCACTGTAACGGATTCCTCATCCCAGCATAGTTTTATTCTATGCGTCATTCACAGCTTTAATGTCATATGAAAAAAAAAAATTACTTTCATTTATATTCATGATCGGGAGCCATGTTTTATTAAAGTCCTAAAGGTCTGCTGTTGTGTTTTGATAACTACACGCATTTAATACATGTAATGATAGTATTCATTGCATTAATTCCTGTTGGTATTTCAAGTAACATTTATTTCTTATTGTTCTTCACATTTATATGCAGGCCAAGCAAATGTGGCAGTGACAGGGGATGGGACAAATTTGAATACTGTCAGTGGTCCTTGATCAGTTGCAGCCACAGTTTTCTTTTAAAGAAGGTTTAAACCATGGGAATTAACCCCTTCCTTACCGGGCACTTAAACCCCCCTCCTGCCCAGACCAATTTTTGGCTTTCAGCGCTGTCGCATTTTGAATGACAATTGCGCGGTCGTGCGACGTTGTACCCAAATAAAATTTGCGTCCTTTTTTCCCCACAAATAGAGCTTTCTTTTGGTGGTATTTGATCCCCTCTGCGTCATTTCTGATCGCCGCTATAAACAAAAAATGAGCGACAATTTTGCAAAAAAGAACAATATTTTTTACTTTTTTCTAAAGTACAAATCCATTAAAAAAAAGATTCATCAGGTTTGGCCGACATATATTCTTCTACATATTTTTGGTAAAAAAAAAAATTGCAATCGGCGTATATTGATTGGTTTGCGCAAAAGTTATCGCGTCTACAAACTGGGAATTGATTTCTGGCGTTTTTATTATTTTTTTTTTTACTAGTAATGGCGGCGATCTGCGATTTATATTGGGACTGCGATATTGGGGCGGACATGTCGGACATTTTTTACACATTTTTGGGACCAATGACATTTATACAGCGATCAGAAATTTAAATGTCCACTGATTACTGTATAAATGTCATTGGCAGTGAAGGGGTTAACCTGCAGGGGGCAGTGAAGGGGTTAAATATGTTCCCTGGCTGTGTTCTAACTGTGGAGGGGGCAGGGCTGGCCGGGACATAACAGATCTAACTGATCCCAGTGACAGGTATCAGTAGATCTGCTTGTCCCCTGTCACAGAACGGGGAACCGCCGTGTTTACAACGGCGGTTCCCCGTTCTGAGGCTCCTAAAAGTGATCAGCGGGTCTCAGGCGGACATCGAGTCCGCCCGACCCACGGGCACGCTCGCCAGGGGGCACGCTGGAGCATGCGCAGTGGAGGACGTCCATGGACGTCCTCCCGGCATTTCAGATCCACACTGGAGCCGTATTTTGGCAATAGCGCGGATCTGAAGTGGTTAAGGGTGCATTCCTTGCAGTGATATAGTGGGGGTGATTTACTAAAGCTGGAGAGTGCAAAATCTGGTGCAGCTGTGCATGGTATCCAATCAGCATCTAACTTCAGCTTGTTCAAATAAGCTCTGACAAAGAAACAAAGAAGCTGATTGGTTTCTATGTAGATCTGCACCAGATTTTGCACTCTCCAGCTTTAGTAAATCAACCCCAGTATGTCTCCTGCCTCTGAATAAAGTCTTCATAGAGTTTGGGCTGAAGCAATGAGTGGCAGTTGAGTGGAGGAAAATGCCTTGTTGATATCAGAGGAGAATGGTCAGACTGGTTTGAGATGATAGAAACTCAAATAACCACTTGTTACCACCAAGGTATACAGAATACCATCTCTGAATACACAACACATCGAACCTTGAAGCAGATGGGCTACATCAGCAGAAGACCACACCGGGTTCCATTCCTGTCATCTAAGAACAGGAAACTGAGGCTACAATTCGCACAAGCTCACCAAAATGGAACAATAGAAGATCGGAAAAACGTTGCCTGGTCTGATGAGTCTCAATTTCAGCTGCGACACAATAGCTCTGCGGGAGGGATTCCCTCATCAACCCGTGGTTGTAGGAAAGAAAATCGCATCATGTATGGCCTGCCTTAGACAAACTTGCAATTCATCCTCCAAAATCACAAAAGAGACAATAAAGTCACGTTTCATTCGGTTTCTAAAAGCTTACAGTCACTGCTGCTATGGGAAATAAGAGGGGAGGATATTGGATTTCCGTACCTTTGTGAATGTGGAAGATGCATTTCTCAACAATGCTTTTAGCTTTAGAGGTGAGGATTAGTTTGAGTAGTCTGGGCACAGGTATACTTCGTTGATTAATACAGGGCTGTTGTTTGAAAAAGCCCTTCTGGGCTTTAACACTGCTCTGTATTGGGTGGATAAGCCAAATTGTTCATTATTGCCTGGAATATTATCATTGTAGGATTTTATTATTATTATAACACAGGATTTATATAGCGCCAACAGTTTACGCAGCGCTTTACAATATAAAAAGGAGACAATACATTTCCAGTACTATAAAATGCAAGAGGATTAAGATGGCCCTGCTCAGAAGAGCTTACAATCTAATAGGGTTCTAACTCTGGGGAATGAATTGATGGAAGTGAGAAAAGATTAGTTGGAGGTGTGATAGGCTTCCCTGAAGAGATGAGTTTTCAGGGATTGCCTGAAGGTAGCAAGAGAAGGAGATAGACGGACAGGTTGAGGTAGAGAGTTCCAGAGGATGGGAGAGGCTCTGGAGAAATCCTGGAGACCCGCATGGGAGGAGGAGACAAGGGAGCTCGAGAGCAGGAGGTCTTGAGAGGAGTGGAGATGAGGGTTTGGGAAATATATGGAGACAAGATTGGTGATGTAGCTTGGGGCAGAGTTGTAAATGGCTTTGTATGTTGTAGTTAGTATTTTGAATTTTATTTTCTGGGCGATCGAGAGCCAATGTAGGGATTGGAGGAGAGGGGTGGCAGACACTGAGTGGTTGATAAGGTGGATAATTCTGGCAGCAGCATTCATGATAGACTGAAGAGGGGAATGAGGTGCTTGGTGGTTTCATTAGTTAAAAAGGGGCGTATTTTAGAGATGTTACAGAGGTGAAGTCTACAAGCTTTTGACAATGATTGGATTTGAGGCTGGGTACCACTTCCAGCTTTATGGGGGTTTTTTTTTTGACAAAATACATACACCAACATAACATCTCTTAAAACAACAAAAAAAAAGGTGGGGGGAGAGCCACACACCAAATGAAATTCCCTCTTCCTTCGTCCTCTCATCCCGTCTCTCCGCTGCTCGCAGACACCTTTTAAATGGTGTATGGTAAATGGTGTATGGTAAATGGTGTATGGTAAATGGTGTATGTGCTTACACCCTAATCAAACCCAACGAGGGGTCAGAGTCATTTCTGGGTCTTCAAATGTTAGGCAGGTTTTCCATACCCCATTAAACTTTTCCATGGCATCATTGTTTTCGGCTACCAGTTCCTCCATGGGCATGATCCCATTTAAGTTCTCAATCCACTCTAGAAATGAGGGAATGCTAGATGTCTTCCAGTACCTAGGGATTAACTGCCTAACTGCTGACATAAAAAACCCTAGGAGAGATTTCCTTGCTCTAGGCATTGTATGTGGTAGAAGAGATAATAGAGTCACTTCTGCAGAGTTAAAGTGGTAGTAAACCCTCCTATCATTTTTAGCCAAGGAAGCTGCCATCTTGGCCTCTGTTTAATATCCAACTGCCATGATGCTGCACATGTGATCAGCTATGAAACCAGCCATTGGATGGTTTGGCAGTTTGGTTTAGAGCACAACCAATGGGAGTGTTACATTTCCGGCACGTGCCGGAAATGTGACTGGTTTTTAACCTGTTATATGGATGGGTTTACTACCGCTTTAAGCACCCTCTCACCCGTAACTAAATTAAAAAGATTTATAACGCGTTCCCATAATTTATGGATCGGTGGGCAGGCCCACCATACATGAACAAAATCTCCTTTGGATATATGGCATCACCAGCATAGTTCCGAATGAAAAGGAAAGATACAGTGTAAATCAGCTGGCATTCGATACCATCTCGAGAGCAACTTAACCACTTAACAACCGCCCTATAGACAAAAGACGTCTACAGAGCGGTTGCTTAATTCTGGGAGGACGTCTATTGACGTCCTCCCAGAATCGCGCTTCCCGCGCGCCCCCTCCTGGGGCGCGCATACGGGAACATCCGTGACCGTCGGGTCTGGGGGACCCGACTGATCACGGATCCTGGTGAATGGCCGCTGTGAGCGGCCTTTCACCACGTGATCGCGCCGTCAAATGACGACGTGATCACATGTAAACAAGCCGGCGGAAGCGCCAGCTTTTCTCTCCTCTCCGCACCGATCGGTGCAGTGTGAGAGGAGAGAGGGGGGAGAGAGGACGCGCTGCAGCGCTGTGGGCGATGTGTAATGCCCACAGCGCTGCTAGGTGACAAAATACACCACCCACCATCTATTTACCAGCCACCCACCACCCACCCAGCCATCATCAGCCACCCACCACCCACCCAGCCATCCACCCCCCACCCATCCTCACCCAATTCATCCTCACCCACCCACCCATCCATCCATCCATCCATCCATCCATGCTCACCCATCCATCCATGCTCACCCATTCATCCATCCATGCTCACCCATCCATCCATCCATGCTCACCCATCCAGCCATGCATGCTCATCCACCCAGCCGTGCTCATCCATCCATCCATCCATGCTCACCTACTCAGCCGCGCTGAACCATCCATCCATCCGTGCTCCCCATCCATCCACCCATCCATCCATGCTCACCCATCCATCCATGCTCACCCATCAATCTATCCATGCTCACCCATCCATCCATCCATGCTCACCCAGCCATCTATCTGTGCTCACCCACCCAGCCGTGCTCACCCATCCATCCATCCATCCATGCTCACCCACCCAGCCGTGCGCACTCACCCATCCATCCATCCATGCTCACCCACCCAGCCGTGCTCACCCAACCATCCATCCATGCTCATCCATCCATCCA
>BLSH010396938.1:737989-753281 GCA_018402905.1 Glandirana rugosa
GCAAACAATGTTCATTCGCTAGTGTCACACAACTGGGTGAGCTTCGGGTACACTGCTCTGCGCCCCAAGCCCACCCTTTTTTGAAGCCTATTAGAGCCTCTGGCTCTAATCACGTGCTTCAAAAAAATCCATGCGTCCGGTGCCCTGCGTGTAGATCAGGGGGCCCGACACATGGATTTGGCACCCGTGCGCCCCTAAAGGACAGGCTGCCACTGGATAGTAGCAATGTAAATACCAAACCGCTTTCATTGCTTTTTTAAATTAATTTAAAATATATAAGTCATACTTAACATTTTCAATAATTGTTTACATATAATTATGGCAATGTTAAATATTATAAAATTTTATTTTAATGTGTTTTATTTTTCAGAATGATGAAAGCAATCAACCAGTGGAGGTAAGGATACAATTTTTTTTTTTTGCTTTAGCTTTTGTTAAGTACAAACATAAAAAAGCCCAAATATATTCTGTCACAATGTTGTTGATGTTATTATTATTATTATTATATTTAGAATGGAAGTGATGCCCTACTCAGTATTAGTGAGGAAGTCCAGAACATCAAACTAGTAAGTAAAGATTTAGTCTTTTTTTTTTTTTGCTACATCCTACTATATACGTTGACATGCACTTATATTTTGAAATATCTCTATTAATAGAAAGATACACAATGATGGTCTGAATTTTGAATTGGATGATATGGAGTAATGTTCACTTGCAATTTAATGAATTGGATCCTCTAAAAGTCAAGTGCAACATGTGTTGCCTAGTGATTGCCAATGTGAACAAGCGTGACTGGAAGAGCTAGCCATCGCAAAGGCCATTGCCAGATACTTTGGATGTAGGCTTTTGAACATCTACTTGTTTGTGATGTAGGAACAGGAGGCCATAGATAACTTTGTACTACGAGTAAAACAATTAGGCCTGTTTGACACGGGCTTCAGCTTGTATAGGAGCAGTGTGATCAGAGAGCTTTGACAAAGCATTTGCAGAGCTTTCAGCAAGCTTTATTGAAGCTTTTCAACATTTACAAACTGGAGCTGAATGGCAGTTTAAAAGCTTCGAAAAAGCTTGCTAAAAGTTCTACAAATGCTTTGTGAAAGCTCGCTATTCACACTGCTCCAATTATTAATGGTATGATCGAGTGGCACAAGTGCTTTAAGGAAAAAAAAATGTTATAGGCTTGCCACCTCATCACTTTAAAACCAAACACATATTAATTACACAGGCTAATTTAATGCAGATAAGGCACTAAGCATCTTTAATTAACACCTTAATCAGCCACAGAACCTGTGTAATTAATATGTGTTTGGTTTTAAAGGGATGAGATGGCAACCCTAACTTTTTACCATTCAGACCATGATCCATGCTAATGTAATTTCTATATTGGTTGATACACCTCGTCTATCTCTCAATTTATGAAGAACTGCAAATATTTTTTTGTTTAATGATAATCAAATAAAATGTAATATTGTCTTCTCATGTTGGTTTAAAAGCGAACCTGCACTAAAGTGGGCCTTGAATTAAAATGCAACATCCACTTATGTGGCTGCCCCACACCATCTGCTGTCAAAACTTTGCATCATGGAAAGAAAACACCTTAGGAAAAAAATGTAAAAATACTTACCTTACTCTCAGGCTGGGCTCACACTATTGCGAATTGGATGTGAGTTTCACTGCATCCAATTTGCATGTCAGGAGCCTGTGACCGGCTCTCAATGGAGTCGGTTCACACAGCTCCGGGATGGCTGCGGAGCCAATTGCATAGGAGTCCTGTGCGTCTTATGGTCCGTTCTAGGTCCGAAATCATCCAAAAATTTGGGCCGGCGTCGGACCTAAAACGGTTACAGGGAACAGGGACGCACCAGACCCCTGCTGTGAGCCGCTCTGCATAGAGATGTAAACCCAGTCTCAAGCCTCTGGTGGTCTCACCTAGGCGAGGTACGATCAGTGGATCTTTTAGTGGGTTCCTGGAAAAGGATTCCAAATCAAATGAGAACACACTTCTATGCAGTGCTGTAGCATCCTTTCTCAAGAATTGGGAGAGCTTTGCCAAGATCCCTCTGTAAGACTCAGTGACAGGAAGCAGAAATGCAACTGGAACTCAGCAGTAAGGTGAGTATGTTTTGCTTTACATAATACAGCGTTTTATCATCAGGGGGTGGTGGCAGCCACATACAGTATATGCAGACCTTGCATATTAAGAATGAAGCTGGTAAACTACCATGAAGACTGAAAAGCAGACAGTTTGTAGTGCAGCTCGTAGGAGTTCCAAAACCTAGGGTTCTCGAACAGTTTGTGGACATCTGACCAACAGACCTATATTTGCTTGTTGGTCATCCCATTCCAAAACCATGGACATTAATATGGAGTTGCCCTCCATCCCCATCACAGCTATGACAGCCTCCATTTTTCTGGGAAGGTTTTCCACAGGACTTTGGAGCATGTCTGTATGAAATGGCCCCATTCAGCGAGAAGAAAATTTGTCAAGTCAGGTACTAATGTTTGATAAGAAGACCTGGCTCACAATTCACATTCCAATTCATACCAAAGAAGTTCAGCAGGTTTGAGGCAAGGGGTCTGTGCAGGCTATTTGACTTCCTCTACACCAAACTCATTAAACCATGCTTTATTGATCTGGCTTGGTGCTTAGGTGTACTGTCATGCTAAAACAGAAATGGACCTCAAGGCTGAACATAGACAATTGTCTAAAATTTCTTTGTATGCTGTAGCAGTAGGACTAGTCTTACCTGAAAACACCAGAATTTAGTAAATTGGTGGAAAGGGCACATTTAGCAAGTATTATGGTCGGAAGTCCACAAAGGTTTGACCATATAGTGTCGATCATGAAGTCATATTTGGGCCCATGCCTTGTCATCTCCCAGACTTCTCTATTGGTCAGCAGGCCATCCATCAAAGCTATAGACTAGTATAGAGTCATTTCAGGATCTGAAGTCACTGTATACATAAGCAAACTCCTTGGGTTTTCAGAGCCCCTGGAGTGGCTTTGTGAGCTCACTGCACATGTAGACACCCTTAGACCCTTGTTTTCAGTCTTGCTGGTAGTCTGTAAGCTGTTAACTGCATACAAATTGGCATTATTAAGTGCAATCTGTGAAATGTAATAAGCCATTTCAACCTATCCATAATTACATTTCTGATTGCTTTGAATTCATGAAAATTGGAATTGCAATCTTATTTGCATATCATTGTTGCTCTTTGCACTATCACCCTATTAAATAATCCAGAATTTGGATGAATTATAAATAATGGAGAATATAGATCTAGTGCAAATTGTCTATGGCAACCAATTCGATTTCTCGGTTCATTTTGCAGATAGAGAAAAGTGAAATCTAACTGGTTGATGAAGGTAGCAGCTGCACTTTTTCTGCAGTTGTCATAGTTGATCGATGTCATGTAAACCATATTATAGTAACCAGTATGTGAAAGGGGCCCATCATATGACTCATACAAGATTTCGTTCGAATTACTTAGAATGACTTTGTTCATGCATACGATGGTTCCACTTTACACATCTGTAATACAATACTACAAGCTCAATAATAATCTACATATGTGCTATTTTGAAAGAAATTCCATTTGCATTATTGAATTCAGAAACGCATTTATTTTAGGAATTTGCAAGGATACCAAAGATGAAATGCTTGCTACCTGTGAACATTCTAGGAAAGCAAATTTCACAAAACACAAAGATAAACTTGTCATGCTGTATTACTGCTATAGCACCTATCCTGCTATTGAATGTAACATCTCAAAGCAAGCTTACCAAGTGTATTTGAATAGGACTGGCGGTTAGAATACATGTATGATGTTTGAACCAAAGATTTTAAACCATAATCTGAGTCATTCCTGATAAAAATCTGTGGTACTGATTCTTGTCTCTTATGTCTTTCTCTCTGTACTAACAGCCTTCCTTTTCTTCTTTTGAACCTGTGCCATTAAAGGGGATTCCTTTTTAAGGATAAATATATTTATATACTATATACAGTGTGTATATATATATATATATATATATACACACTGTATATCTATAATGTATATATATATGTGTGTGTGTATGTGTGTTCAATAGTAAAAAATAATTTATTTCCTTTTAATTGGGCAAATGTGGACTATTATATGCATATTTATTTTAATGAATTACCATTTACAGCCAGCAGACAATGATCACCATGCTAACGCATTAATGTTCTCTTTGTCAGTTATGCTGTATAATAAAGCAGGAGAGATCAACTTACACATATTGCTGAATGAGTGACAGGAAGGATACACCTTCTCCCTCTCACCTAGCAGAGCAGGATGTGTTTGGTTTAAAGTGTTACTAAACCCAGGACCATGCATTCACTATATCATTCACTGATAGAAGGCCCGAGATTGCTATATACTGCTGATGAGAAAAGGTATTTAGCAGTTTATATTTACTAAAATAATTGCATTTCCATGCTCTGTGTACTGTGGGAGAGAAGATATAGTGAATGCAGGCTCCTGGGTTTAGTAACACTTTAAAGCCTGGTTGAAGTCTTACATATTTTTTATGTACTCCTCCGCAGCTTCTAATTAGTAATTTCTTTCCTTGCCCCAATAGATAAAGTGCTCATTAACCCCCCTGGCGGTATGATTATGTCAGATTTTTGCGTCTAAAAGCGGTACATTGTTTCGCATAGAAATTTGGCGTTTTATATTGTAGGCCTGTAATTATTAGGAATAACTCACTTAAATCTGTCCAAACAAGAGTCTTGTAGACATCCCGGGTACGATAAAGTTTGAAACACGAAATCATAAATTATAATCTAATAAATAACTATAAATAATTATCAAAAATTATAATATAATAATGATAAAATGTATTCAATAATGTAATCAAATAAAAAACACTGGAATTTGCTCAGTTGCAGAATTGTCGCTGTCGTCACTTTCAGTGTCTGATGATAAATTTCCCCACAAATCAGTATCACTCAATTCTGCAAATGATTCTTATTTACTATCGCTGTTTACTAGCTGATCAAAAACCGCTTTTGGCGTAAAGGACGCTTTTTTGGATGCCATGGACATTCTCAAGTTTCCAGGCAGAAAGAATGATATATATAATATAGAAGTGCATGCAGAGCACTGGAAAAAACACTAGGGACAAAAGGGATGTGAAATGATTTCATATAGTAATGTAATCTTACAGATTACAGTGTACTGTATGTGTTGTGTGTGTTTCAATTATTGAATTTGCCGCCGGACTCCGACTCCATGCGAACGATGCTTGCAGGAGACGGAGCCCAGCATCACAGTGAGTCCAGCGTAGGACACAGCCCACAGACACAGCGGGGAGGGGGGCATCGCTGGATCCTGGGAACAAGGTAAGTAACGCTGCCTGGATCGAGCAATGCAATCCCGAGTGTGGCTCGGGGTTACCACTTTTGGCAGTGAAAATTAACCCAGAGCCACACTCAGGAATACAGCCAGAGAGGTTAATCAAAAATAAATTAATAAAAGGCAAAAAAATCCCTTAACCCAACATATTTTGCCTCATGGTGAGGCTTTATCAGGGATGCAACATGTGTAATTGTGTTAAAGAAAGCACATGGCATTAATGAGAACTTTTTCTATTAGGGCAATGTGGACCATGTTGCAGAAGGATTAAGTGAGATCTTTGTGGAGATAGTGTATAATTAGGAGAGCATTTCCACCAGGCTGGAACAGGCACTGTGGTGTGTTTGGCTTTAGGAAGGCAGTCAAGCCTCTCAGTAGCCACAGTGACCCTTACTACTAGTCCATGCCTGTAGGTAGTGGGATGTGGTCAGCATCTCCATGTAGATAGTAGGAATTCTCAACAATGGAGAAAAACATGTCTGCTGTTTGTTGATATGTTTTGTTTAGCTCCCTTAAAGTGTTTGTAACCCTAAAAAAAAAAAAAAGAAATCATGTTCCCTTAAACAGCACTGCCACCCCCCCCCCCTGTAAACTGACCATGGTTTATCATGGCTGCTGAGCCCTGACACCATGGTCAGTTTACGTGCCTCCGTCATCCGCAGCCCTGCTCTGTCGTCCCTTCCCTCCTCCCTCCCTACCTGTCAGCTCCTGTGTCTGTGTGAGCCGTATCCGCCCCCCCCCCCCCTGCTGCTATTCATAGTACATAAAAATGTACAATAAAATGCCACTGGCAGCCTCTCTCTTTTATCGGCGATAACTCACAGTATAAGTGTTTGTTTAAATCTATGCCTCTAAATACCTTTTTTCAAGTATCTCCAGGCCGGTCATGTGACTCCCGGCCGCTCTACTACTACGATCCAGGGCTACAATGGGAGGTGCCGAGCAGCCAGCACAGCGGTCACGTGACCTCCCAGTTGACGTCAGAGGGAGATCTTGGCCCCTCCGGCTGTAGCCCTGGATCTTAGTAGTAGAGCAGCTGGGACGGCCTGAAGATACCTGAAAAAAAGGTATTTAGAGGCATAGATTTAAACAAACACTTATACTGTGAGTTTTCGCCGGATAAAGGAGAGGGGGTGCCAGTAGCATTGTTTTGTAAGGTAACAACTACTTTAAGATGGAGGTAATTGTACAAATCATCTACGAGTACTATATCATGCCTCTGCACTTATCTTACATTGCCCTATAAGGCTGGCCATACAGGATTGTTTTCTGGTTGCAGGAAAGAAATTTGCACAGTTCCTCCACCAACACAAACAGTGTTGACAGGGGAATCCCTCCTGCCAAGCAAGTGTCTGCTCTCGGCAGGGGCGGGCAGGGGAACCCGCCCCCGCCGGGAGAAGACAGTGATTACCGCTAGCGGCTATAGCAGCCGCACACAATAATCATAAGAGAAACCAGCAGGCTGGTTGTACCCAAGTTGATCCATTGATCAACTTGGTACATTCAGCTTGCCCATTAATGGTTTGAATCTCCTGGTTTCTGCTGAACCAGCCGAGATGCAAACCGTGTATGGCAGACTTTAGTTAGGTCACACACCTGGCAGTTCTCTATGACTTCCTTATACTCCCCATATTATGTGTTTTACATAGTTATTTAATACAAGTTAAGTTTTAGGCCACGGTGGGTTTGGTGTGTGGTTTCAGCACATCCCTGCTGGTACTAAATTATGAGTGTTTCCCATGCAAGGCCAGTCTTATAGTATAAGTATACATCAGGTTACCTTCTATTTTGCTGAGGATAGTATACATTATAGAGGGATATGCTTTGTTCAGTTCTCATTTTAAAGGTTTGCAACCATTTTATGTTTTATTAATGTATAATGTACAGTTGGGGTGTATTTTAGTGTGATATGTGAATGGATTTAGGTGAAGAACATTTATTAAAACAAATATTCATAAAATGGATATCCCCTTTAAAGGCTATCTCCTCCAAAAACCCATCTTAAAATCTAGTTATAGATGGAGTAAGAAGGGTTGAAAGTTCTGTATACATTTTTACCACCCCATGGGTTGATTTCTTTAAGGACTGGTTACAAGTAACTAACTCTTCATTCTCCATCCAAAATAATGTGGGTCATTTGCGAGGACTGCAATATAGGTGCTGTCATAGCTGGCTTTTTTTAAGGCGCATGTTCCTGTGTTGGCATCTTGTCTCTGACTTAACTATCTAGTGAGTCACTGACATGGAACAAGAATGTGGGATGGGGGATTCCTGACTTTTCAGACTTTACTGGCTGCATGCTTGTTTCAGGAGACTCTGTAAATCCTTGTGCACACAGGTTTCAGTTTGTATTAGAGCAGTGGGTATAGCAAGCATTTGCAAAGCTTCCAAGAAGCTTCGGGCAGGCTTGTCGAATCTTGTATAGCAACCTTCAGTTTCAGTTTACAGGGTGTCAAACACAGATCTAAGGCCGTTACTTTAAACAAGCTGCTGGCAGTCTTTAGCAGGCTTTAATTAAGTTTCAAGTAGTGTGATGCTCATTAAAGCTTTATTAAAGTGACAGCATGTATTCCCATTAAGATCTGTGTATATAACATCTCCAAACTGGAGCTAAAGTTTGTAAATGAGTTTAGTAAACGAGGCTATTCACTGTGCAAGGTAAGATGCATTTTGCAGAAGAATTGGCCCCTAAGCTTCATAAATAAGGCTATTCCCTTTGCAAGGTAAGCTGTATTTTGTAAGGGAATTCGCCCCCGAGCTTAGTAAGGGCTCATGCACACTGCAGCTCAAGAAAATCTGCTTTTACAGGCATTTGAGCCTTTATTTCAGCTTGAAGAAGCTTGTGCTTTATTGTGCTCTTTTGCAAGTTTTTATAGAGCTTCTTTGAGTTTTTTTTACAAACCCTCCCCTCAGCTCACTTTTTCTATATTTTGTGTGTGTTTTCAAGCTTTTTTGAGCTTTGTCATGCTTTTTCACACATATTTGCATGTTTTTGGGCACTTAGGCATTTTTTCTGCTCGAAAGGCCCTCTCAAAAACACGAGTTTGGTAGGGTTTTTTTTATGCCTGTAAGCTTCTAAAAAAAAAGCCATAGTGTGCATGGTCACATTGGCTAACGTGGAGGGGAGATTCCAGGCAGGCAAAATTAGAGCTCAAAAAAGCTCAAAAGCCTGTAGGAGCTGCTTCTTTGAGATGCAGTGTGCATGAGTCCTAAATTTGGTGAAGCTCTGTTGACTTTCGTTATCCAATCATGTACAAGCAAAAACACTGTTTTCTTTCTTCCTTGCATGTGATTGGACAATTTTGCAAAGTGAAATTTCACAACAGTCACTAAGCTCTGGGACAAGTTCCCTTGCAAAGTAAACAGCCTATTTGCCTTTAGTACATCAACCCCCCAAATCCTCAAAGCTGCTTAAAGCTGGCTGAAAGCTCTGGAAATGCTTTGTGAAGGCCTGCTGTACACATTTCTGTTATACAAGTTGAAGATCTTGTGTAGAAGTAGAGGAAATGGGATTTGGATCCCTAGGATGACACATAAAGAACCTGTGCCTTTAAAAACTGATTGATAATGCCAGCACCTGTATTAAACTTAACAGGTTCACTTCAATGTTTCTTTTACACTATTGTCCCCCTCTTTTTACTAAATTCTCATCTCTCCTTCCCTTGTCAGACCAAAAACAAAGCTTGTTAAGGCTGCAGCTATGTGTCGGTAAGTGTAACTGTGTGCAGTGCAATAGTGACATAACTGCAACAAGTGATTATATTCCATACATTCAAATTTATTCCCAAAGGCAATCTTTCCTGACAAGCTAGAGAACCTCAAGAGCAGGACACACTTTAGTAACACAAGAGTAAGCTGTAACAGAAATTGTGTGAAAATCTCCCCAAAAGGAGGAAAATTCAACTTCTGACAGCTGTTATTTGACATAATCCTGCTCAAAGGAGACAACCGTATAATTTTGGATTTGCTTTTTCTATTTGTTTTAATGACAGTGGTCCCCAAAACAAGGTCAGATCTTCCCAAGGGGGACACAGGCAGTAATAAAGACCTGACATGACCTAACCTAACCATTCCACACCCCAGAATTAAAAACAAAAAAGGTTTGGATGGAGGTGCACTTTAAGGTTATAGAAGCATGTGAATCCACAGGTTGTAGTATTTTGTGCAACCTTAATATAGAGAAAATTCTAAAAGCAGAAGCTTTTGAGCACTGCAATGGGTAAATGTTTTTTTTTTAAAGAGCATTTGCTATCTAAAAATGTGTTCCATGTTAGGTGGTGTAGGCCAGGGTTTGGTCAACTGTTCTGCAGTGCAGGACATACATGAGGAGATCCTGTCTTATCCTGGCCTTGTCAAGTTAGCATTTCAGTCAATCTAATTGTGTCTACAAGTTTTACCTGTATTCCTATGGAGAATGCACTGGAGCTGGAGGGTATAGAAAAGGAGGACATCCCATTTGAAGGTCTGGATAGCATTGTGGCAACAGCAAATGGATCAGACCAAGACACTAACCAACTCCTGTTTTTATATAAAATGAGGACAATGTCTAGACAAAGGGAATGAAGTATACATCATAGACTAGCCACACTGGCCTAGGGGTCATGTCACATTAGCAATCCTGCCACTGGCAGCATTTTGACAGTCTCAGGATCATCTCAGAGCACTTATGTTTTCATGAATAGACACTTCTCAAAGCCACTTCGTCAAGCGTCAAGAAAATACCCCAGCAAACATGTATCGTCAACACCTTTATCCAGTCGCCTTGTTTTGCGCTACCCGGATCAAGGTGTTGTGCTACCCAGATCAAGGTGTTGTGCTACCCAGATCAAGGTGTTGTGCTACCCAGATTAAGGTGTTGTGCTACCCAGATCAAGGTGTTGGTGCTACCCGGATCAAGGTGTTGGTGCTACCCAGATCAAGGTGTTGGTGCTACCCAGATCAAGGTGTTGGTGCTGCCCGGATCAAGGTGTTGGTGCTACCCGGATCAAGGTGTTGGGGCTACCTGTTTGGTATAAATTTTCCTGAATATTCATTAGAACTGAAGAAGTCTCTTGAATAAGTGTCTAGTGTCTTGTTCAACTGGAACAAGTCCAGTTGAATGTGACTTACTACTACAAGACATATTATGACCTGGCTATATGAGAACCTTTACAAAAATTGGTGAAGATTCAGATTTTTTTTTTTTTTTTTTATGTGAATGGAAGCATTTTTGTCTGGTCTGGAGAAGACTCATACTTTTCCTAGATTGCTTCATTCCTGCATTTTAGGATTCCCAAAAGACCAGACAGAGCTGTGTGCAAATGTTCAGGCCAATCTGACATTTGCGAAATTGTATAATTTACAGCAAATTTTCCAAACATAGGACCAGTTTACTGTCCTTTGGATTTTAAGGGGCCAGACTATGGCCAGTGGGAGTAGAAAATACCCCAGCCTCAGAGGGAATAAACAATACCTCTGGCTTGGTGGTCAGTGGGAGTAAAAAAAATGACATAGTGCTTGTGGTCAGAATAGTGCCCCATCACTCGTATTAGTGGGGGGAATAGTGCCCCGTTGTTGGTGTCAGTGGAAGGAATAGTGTTTCATTGTATATATCAGTGGGAGGAATTATGTCACATTGTTGGGTCTGTGGAAGGAATAGTTCCCCATCATTGGTGTCAGTGGGAGGAATAGTGTGCCATTGTTTGTATCAGTGCGAGGAATTCTGCTCCATTATTGGCATTAGTGGAAGGAGTAGTGCACCATTGTTGGTATTAGTGGGAGGAATAGTGTCCCATTGTTGGTATTAGTGGGAGGAATAGTGTCCCATCGTTGGTATTAGTTAGAGCTGCACGATTCTGGCCAAAATGAGAATCACAATTTTTTTGCTTAGAATAAAGATCACGATTCTCTCACGATTCTCGCAGCGTAATATATTAAATATACAAAAAAATTGGGCTAACAGCACTGTTTAGTTTTTTGAAAGGGTAATTTTTCCAAAAAAATTGCGTTTAAAAGTCCGCTGCGCAAACAGAGTGTGACATAAAATAGTGCAACAACCGCCATCTTATTCTCTAGGGCCTCTGCTAAAAGTCATTTTCTAGCACAAAATAATGGATTTTTATTTGTAAACAGCAAGTGTCAGGAAAGATTTAGTCTTTAAATGGTTAAACCAAACAACTATACAAGGGGAGTTCAATCAGAGTTCATTTCTTTGAAGTAAATTACTTTGTATCTGTTTTAGTGTCTTTTATCAATGGTGACTCAGAACTTGGCTCTCTGCCCAGACTTGGAAGTCTCCCCTGAGACTCAAGTCGCTCCGACTTGAAAAGGCTTCAGGCACTTGCATTGACTTTTATTACTGTCAAGTCGCGCTGAGTCACCCCGCAAGTCGGACCCCATTAACTGCACTGAAAATCGCGGTAATGCCCAATGGAGATCGCAGGGGGGGGTGGATCAAGATCGCGATTTTAATCCGTTTAATCGTGCAGCTCTAGTATTAGTGGGAGGAATAGTGTCCCATTGCTGGTATTAGTTGGAGGAATAGTGCCCGATCATTGGTATCGGGGGGGGGGGGGGAATAGTGTTCAATTCTTGGTGTCAGTGAAAGGAATAGTGCCCCATTTTTGGTGTCAATGGGAAGAATTATGCTTCATCACTGGTGTTAGTAGGAGGAATATTGTCTCCTTTCAGTGGGAATAGTGCCCCAGGGGCAGGATAAATTCAAGCAAAGGGCTGCAGGCCGCACTTTGGAGACCACTAATTTAAAGAACAATAACATGCAGTGAACCTTATTAGACAATGACAATTTAGCTGTCTTCAGATTACAGCAGTAACAGCAATAATATATGATCCCTCATTCGTTGTTTGAGGTACTGTGCTTTAATTTTTGTTTTTTGTAAAAAAAAACCTGCACTGCATTATCATAGCAACTTAAAAAAAAACAGCAAATTGACAAAACTCATATGGTTACATATTACAATATTAGATACAGATTATACCGTATATAGTCTATATTGAAATATACTATCCTTCTTTTATGTCACTATTCCACTAAACACTCTTGTGTATCTCAGGCCTCACCTTCACCTGTTTTATTTTTAATTTTGGCCACTATTCATCTTCTTTTAGAAAGATGCTTACAAAGACACTTTTTGTGTTAATTCTGTGTGTTCACATTCCTAGCCAAAAGCATGTTAAGACCATTAGGTCCAACTGCATTTGTACTTAACGGGGGAACATTCGTAAGTCTAGCCGACTAAAACAGCAAATATACAGTACGTGTTTTACAAAGAATGTGCAACTTATTTTTCTCTCCAAATATAACTTGAATCAAATAGATGACATACAGAAACTGCAAATTTGTCTTTTGTGTGTTTCCTAATATATGTGTCCCCCGTTTTTTGTACACAGCAGGGGCAGCTATTTTGTGGCTTTGTAGGTCAGGCTGAATAACAATTAAAGTATATATATTTTTCTATTATTATGTGTTATTACATAATTCTATAAGGATCTGCCCTGTGCCGGCAGCACACTGGATTGCCGGACTGCTGCTCTCACACAGAGCACAGTGTTAATGATCTCCAGTGGTTCGACACCCCCCTGCACAATATGCTGCTCAGAGAGTTGATTGGAGCACTGTGCATAGGGCACGTTAGACCTATCAATAATCACAGTATATTTAAATGCCTACTTTTTTAACTGCAAAATGGCTGCCCATTTAGGTGTAAGCAATGTGTACAGTTGAAAAGTCCCAAACTGCAGTAGCCAATGGCTAAAAACATAGTGGCAAGCAATCAGGGTGCTGCAAATTAACTTCTAATTCTAATTTGCATTTGTTATTTTTTTAATAAAGTGAACAGCAATAACCCATCAGCCTAAAATCATTATATATAGATTTAAAGGATAAGAGTACTTATAACAATTTGTTGCTGAAATAGGCAGGTGTTGTGCTGTAGTTATAGCCATGCTTGTTTCTTTTACTAGAATGTGTGACTTGAACTGGCCAGGCCTAGTGTAACATTAGGTGTACTCACACTAGGCACAGTTACCTTGTTCTGTGGCCAAGCATGATTGTTTCCTCTTCCCACTCCCCCCACTGGCCTGCCACACCTGAGCATTCTTACAGCCATGGCCAAAAGTTTTGAGAACAACAGAAATATTAATGTTCACAAAGTCTGCTGCTTCAGTGGTTTTACATCTTTTGTCAGATGTTACTATGGTATACTGACATAGAATTACAAGCATTTCATAAGTGTCAAAGGTTTTTATTGACAATTACATTAAGTTTATGCAAAGAGTCAATATTTGCAGTGTTGACCTTTCTTTTTCATGACCTCTGCAATTCGCCCTGGCATGCTGTCAATGAACTTCTGGGCCACATCCTGACTGATGGCAGCCCATTCTTGCATAATCAATGCTTGGAGTTTGTCCAAATTTGTGGGGGGTTTTTGTTCACCCGCATCTTGAGGATTGACAAAAATTCTCAATGGGGTTAAGGTCTGGTGAGTTTCCTGGCCATGGACCCAAAATTTTGATGTTTTGTTCCCCAACCACTTAGTTATTACTTTTGCCTGATGGCAAGGTGCTCCATCATGCTGGAAAAGGCATTGTTCCTCGCCAGACTGTTCCATAATGTTTGGAAGAAGTTTGGTCTCGGAGGATGTGTTTGTAGCATTCTTTATTCATGGCTGTGTTTTTAGGCAAAATTGTGAGTGAGCCACTCCTTTGGTTGAAAAGCAGCCCCACACATGAATGGTCTCAGGTTACTTTACTGTTGGCATGACACAGGACTGATGGACTAGTTCACCTTTTCTTCTGTGGACAAGGTTTTTTCCAGATGCCCAAACAATTGGAAAGGGAATTAATCAGAGACAATGACTTTACCCCAGGCTTCAGTTGTCCAATCTATGTACCTTTTGCAGAATATCTGTCTGTCCCTGATGTTTTTCCTGTAGCAAAGTGGCTTCTTTGCTGCCCTTATTGACACCAGGCCATCCTCCAAAAGTCTTCTCCTCACTCTGAGTGCAGATGCACCCACAATTGCCTGCTGCCATTCCTGAGCAACCTCTGCACTGGTGGTGCCTCAATCCCGTAGCTGACTCAACTGTAGGAGACGGTCATGGCGCTTGCTGGACTTTCTTGGGCGTCCTGAAGCCTTCTTCACAAATGTAGTGGAAAGGTTTTTTATGGGATTAAGTGCATTTTCATGGCAAAGAGCAACTTTGCAATTCATTGTTATTCATCTGATTATTCTTCATTACATTCTGGAGTATATGCAAATTCCCATCACAAAAACTGAGGCAGCAGACTTTGCAAAAATTAATATTTGTGTAATTCTCAAAACTTTTGGCCACAGCTGTACATAATCGCCTCTGCCTTAAAAAGAGTTGCACTGTGGCAAGCTCAACTGAGGTGTGCCTGAGCCCACTTCTCCAAGTGGGCCAGGGAATAGTATGGTTAACCATGCCCGAGCAGGGTAAGCAGTAATCACATTAGTCAAACGAGTCGGACTTTGGGGGTCAGACATGCGCAGGCAATGCATAGATAATCTAGGATGAGTACACCCTAAATCTGCAGCAGTCCGCTCTCACTCAAAGTGGACAGATACTTCAGTAAAGCCAAGGGGGGATGAGTAGGATCTAATAGATACGTAACGGACGCGTACAGACTGGGGGTTTCAGGCTGAGCAAACTGATTACACTAATGACGAATGGGACGAGCCCGTACCAATTGGTATGATAAGGGACCGGGTGAACCTCTTCACCCGAGTCCGTGTGGAGTCAACTCGAACGGTGTCACGTTGAGAAAAATTCCGTCTCCGCTAATACATGTCGACACCGGTTTTCAAAACTCTTAATGTGTTTATAATTAAAAACGTTTCAGACGACGGAGTCAAAAACACTACCCTTAAACGTATATGAGGTCTTACATTACT
>BLSH010396938.1:760188-773616 GCA_018402905.1 Glandirana rugosa
CACTTCACTGGTGATCTCGGGCAGAATTCACCCTCCCCGCTTCACCAGCTCAGAGGTGGAGAATTGGGGGGGTGAAGAGAGAATCCCGAGGAAAGAGGAAGATTAGAGACTTCCTCCTGCCTCGTTCAGACCCCCCAACACATTAGCCATGTCCCCCTGCCCTATATATGTGTATATATGTACATACATGTATATGATGTATGTGTGTATATACATGTACATATAATGTATGTGTATATATGTGTATATATAAGGTGTGTGTGTATTTATATATACATATATAGTGTAGGGATGCTAATAATTTTATTTACTGTTTGGGCGGGCTCCTCGGAGATGTCCGTTACTGAGCAGTGATAATTTATCACTGCTTAATAAATGGACATCTCTGAGTTTCTGTGAATTTCGGTGCTGTAATCTCGTAATGTCTCACGAGATTGGGGAGTTCTCCACAGTTTAAAGTGTTTGTAGATCACTTCACTTCACCAACTGTGAAGTGATCTACACACCTTTATAAGCAGGCACACAGGGGAGAATGATCTCCTCTGTGAATGCCGGAGAACTGTGCAGTGGATTTTTTACACTGCTTTATAAACGTACACCTATGTCCTTAGAGTTGAATATTGAGGTGGCTCACCCTTTGCAGCTATAACAGCTTCAACTCTGCGCATTTGTGAGGTCAGGCACTGATATTGGATGAGAAGGCCTGGATTGCAGTCTCCACTCTAATTCATCCCAAAGGTGTTCTATTAGGCTGAGGTCAGGACTCTTTGCAGGTCAGTCAAGTTCCTCCACCCCAAACTCTTTCATCCATGTCTTTATGGACCTTGCTTTGTGCACTGGTGTGCAGTCATGTTGGAACAGGAAGGGACCATCCCCAAACTCTTCCCACAAAGTTGAAAAAACATCACCACACCATAATCCCCCCTCCACCAAATGTTTTGGACCAGTCACAAAGCAAGGTCCATAAAGACATGGATAAGCGAGTTTGGGGTGGAGGAACTTGAAGGGCCTGCAAAGAGTCCTGACCTCAGCTTAATAGAACACCTTTGGGATGAATTAGAGCAGAGGCGGCGAGCCAGGCCTTCTCACCTAACATCAGTGCCTGGCCTCACAAATGTGCTTCTGGAAGAATGGTCAAACATTTCCATAGACACTCCATAACCTTGTGGATAGCCTTCCCAGAAGAGTTTAAGCTGTTTTAGCTACAAAAGGGTGGGCCAACTTCATATTGAACCATAGTTACATTAAACCTACGGATTAAGACTGGAATGCCATTAAGGTTCATGTGAGTGTAAAGGGAGGTGTCCCAATACTTTTGACAATATAGTGTATACCATGTTAAATCAGATTTTTTTTGCTGTTGGATATACAGTAGCTCCAGTTTTCAACAGTGTCTGTTAAGCTGACAATACACTGATAAATTTACTTACAGAGGTTTATACAAAAAAGTTTGTCATTGCATTTGAGAATGCCATTAGAGAGTTGCTAAATGTATTTTAAGGCTGGCTCCCAGCAGGGGTCCGGTGCGTCCCCATTCAACGTTTCAGGTCCGATTTCAGCCCAAATTTTTGCCTGAATTCGGACCTGAAATGGACCAAAAGACGCACAGGACTCCAGTGCAAATTGCACTGGACCCGCTCCGGAGGTGTGTGAACCGGCTCCATAGAGAGCCGGTCACAATCTCATGACATGCAAATAGTATGCGGGGAAAACCACACCCAATTCACATTAGTGTGAACCCAGCCTTAAAGTTTTATTTTAATATTTCATTCTGGAATGAATTACATTTTCCCCAAAAAAAAAAACCACATTTATGAATTTCATTCAAAATTTCACACTTAATTCATACAAAGGTGTCTCTATTTTTTATGTAGTACCCAACGTAATAAGGAAGGTCTTATTAAGACTCAGTTCACCAGCTGTTTAAACATGAAGAGCAAGCTAAACAAATCTTCAGAACAACCTTAAAAACACACTCATTTGTACAATTATAGAAATTGTGGCTTACAGCTATGTGTTTTCCATCTATGTCAGCAGATGTTACATTCTAGGAATACCACCATGACCCAGCTACCTGTCTTATATGGAAAATATTCTCTTTTTAGTTAGACATTTTCCTTTTAAAGTACTTCATTGAATCCAGATGTATATATAAATGTTTTTCTTCTTCTTTTTCATTGTAGGTAAATAATGGATATTAACTTACATAGGTCACATGTTGGTAAAGTAACTCTTCCTCTATAGCAGGGATCCTCAAACTACGGCCCTCCAGCTGTTGCAGAACTACACATCCCATGTGGCATTCTAAAACTCTGACATTCACAGACATGACTAGGCATGATGGGAATTGTAGTTCCTGAACAACTGGAGGGCCATAGTTTGAGGACCCCTGCTCTATAGTAACTCTTCTTCTTTCTTATTGCAGGTAACTAATGGATTCCAAGCAGAAGCAATGTGCCGTCACTGAGTTCTTGATGAAGGAGGGCTGCAGACTGTCCAACGTCTACAGAAGGATACAGAATGTTTTTACAGAGATGACACTGTTGACAAAAGTCACCAGTGACAAGACATTGCTCTTGTCAATGGTGTCATCTCCATAAACATTCTGTAGCCTTCTGTGTATGTTGGACAGCCTGCACCCCTCCTTCATCAATAACTCAATGATGGCATGTTGCCTCTGCTTGGAATCCATTAATTACCTGCAATAAGAAAGAAAAAGAATTACTATAGACTAAGAGTTACTTTACCAACATGTGGAATTTGAATGACCTATGTAAGTTAATAATACGATACAGCCCTGCATACAGTATATATAAATGTAATATGTCGTTTTATATATATAAAACTCTATATAATTATTAAAACTATTATATATTCAATATATATAATTATATATTTTATTTTTTTGCATTAAGCCATATATTGAAGGGTTACTGCAAAAAGACTTTGGTTGTGACTGCCTACCATTTCATATACAATTCCTTTCCTGCATTATTTATGTTCTCCATTATATGTTTTAAAGCATAAATCATGTTTTTTTTTTTTTTGTTTTTTTTTTTAGCTTTTAAGCGATGAGATAATGCAAGGCAGGAATTTTTAATACAATTTGTGTATTCATCGCTTCTTTATCAACTTTTGAAGCATTGTTTGTGCCTAAAGGGAAGATATTTCAATTTTTGTCGCTGTCATGGCACATTTCCCTTATCAAATCCAGCAGCATCTGAACATTTTTCACTATGGACACAATGAATGCTTTAAGAGTCTGCACAGAATGAAGGAAACAAGATGAGTAATCAGAATTGTTTATAATGTTGATTACTTGTCTACGGTGCCCGAAAATATCGCTTTTGTTGAGAAGGTATAGTTATTATGTTCTAGAGTGGCAATCAGCTTGTTAACATGCTTGTTCTTTTTGAAGGGTGTTGATCAGATGAATTTATTTGGTGATATGTCCACACCTCCAGATCTCAACAGTCCAACAGTAAGTATGAAATGGCAATGTCTGCTGCCAAAACCGCCTAATGAGAATCTGAGCGAAATGTTACAATCAAGCTTGAAGTGGCAGAGTGAAATACATAAAGATAACATGAATGTGGAATTAATAAAATGCAAGTGGATAGTAACATATTATAGAAGGATCTTGACACAATGGCACATTGGGCAGTTAAATATTGGATGAAATTTAAGGTGTATCTAAACCCACTATATTGGAGGTTAGCAGTCCTTAGATGTGATGGCTGATTTCGTTTTCTTTTTTTATGGTTTTTCCTTGTTTTTTTAACCTGGTGATCCAGACTTTTTATGGTTTTTCCCCATTTTTTTTAACTTGGTGATCCCGGGAACACACTTTGGAGTTGATTGACTAAAACTGGAGAGTGAAAAATCTGGTGCAGCCCTGCATAGATACCAATCAGCGTTCAAGTTTTTTTGTGGGTTTTTCTTTCCAAAGCTTAATTGAACAAGCTGATTGGCTACCATGCAGATTCTCCAGTTTTAGTCAATCAACCCTTTTATGTTTTTGGGCAGCCTATCTCAAACAGGGTTAAGTGGAACCCTATGGTTCCTCCAGGGGTTGCTTGAGGTTCCTTAAACAATGAAAACTGTCTGCCTCTTAGATAGTTAACCACTAACAACAATGCTTGTTTAAGCTATCTGTAAATTGGGGATTCAGGCATTGACCGCAACTGTAAGAAACATTGTTCGCAGTGACCATCACACTAATGTATTGTGAGCTGTACATGTAGTAATTATTAGTAGGTGTCCCTGAGACTAGGAAGTTATTTTTAAGGCGCTTTCATGTTAACAAGGTTGAGAAAGGCTGTCCTAGGGTGACAACACTCCTTCTATGTACTGTAGTTATGGAGGAGCAGCATTACCACCCTACACTGTTCACTAGTGATTAAAGCACAGAAAACATTCCAATTTCCTCAACTTCATAACATAGGGAGTAGTGTTCTGTATTGAAAACAGAAGAATCAGTGCTACTACCCATATAACATGCTGATAATAGAGCTCTTGAGAGCTCGATCCACACTTGTTTAGCTGAGTAGATAATGCAGAGAGAAGACCCTCACGCCAGTTGTTCTTAAAAAAAATCTTAATTTTTATTCAAAAACCACAGTGTACAAATGCAGGTAAGATCAGTTGAAGCGTTTCAGCCTATGAGGCCTTAGTCATAATTATGTTATGGCTAAGGCCTCATAGGCTGAAACAGGTCAACTGATCTTATCTGTGTTTGTACACTGTGGTTTTTTAATAAAAATTAAGATTTTTTAAAAGCGACAATTGGTGTGCTGATCATCTCCCTGCAGTAGTGTTCTGTAGTCCAGAGAGATGAGAAGTGGGCAATGTTGATGAATCTGCTTGGGACCACAGTGCAGCAGAGACAGAGAGCACAGGAAGTTAGGAGGCCATGGAAAGACCAACAGGTATTTCTTCTGCACAGGTAGGTGTAAAAAATATGTTTCAACAGTATGTTAGGGTTTACATATACACTACTTTAATGTTGATAAATGTAAGGTTATCTATTTATTACAGGCATTATATAGCACTGACAATTTACCCAGCACTTTATATTCACATCAGTCACTACCCTCAAGGAGCTTACAATCTAATGTCCCTATCTCACATGTGTATATATATATATATATATATATATTAGAGAAAATTTAGACTGGAGCAAATTAACTTACCAGCATTTCTTTGGAGTCTGTGAGGAAACCGGAGTACCTGGAGGAAATACATGTAAGCACAGAGAGAATATGCAAACTTCATGTAGGTGATCTCATAGTTGGGACTCAAACCAATGACCCTAGTGCTGAAAGGCAGCAATGCTAACCGCTAAGCCACTGTGTTATACTTCTAGTCCTCATCAATGAAATCACCCCATCTGCATTACATGGAATGCCATTAGAGAAATTGACCTAAGTATACCGGTTTACAGTAGGCTAAGCAGCAGCATCCATTGCTAAACAGAAGCTGTAAAAGCAAATAACACTTTGAGGTGTATAAAAAGGAGAAATAAAAAAATGTAATAGAAGTGCAGTGTTGCCCCTGTCACTTATAATGTTGTATCAGGAATATGGAGAATAATTTGGAACTATGTGCTGTAAGCGCATAGGAAATTTTGGGAGCTAAATTGGTAAAGGGATGGGGATCTCAAGTTTATGAAAGGCTAAGAACTCGGCTTTTCTAATTTGGAAAAAAAGCATAATATAATAAAATAATATAAATAAAAGTCAGACAAACATTTGATTCCAAAGACAGAACGCAAGACAAGGGAGCATCAGATTGATATGGAGGAAGAGAGATAATACCATCAGTATTGGAAGAAGTTCTTTGTATAAAAGTAAGCTGTGTAATACCCTGCCACAGAAAATAATAACAGCATGGTCAGTATTAGGAGTATTAAGAAAAAACGTTGAGAAGATTTTCTTATAATTGTGTCTAGAATTATAATTACTAAGGATAGTATGTCTGGCTTTTCCTTTGATCCAAGAAACTAATCTTACTTTCCTTAGGGTCAGGGAAAGATTTTTATCTCCCTGAAAGGCAAAATTTGTTTATAGTGGTCCAGGGGGGGTTGTTTAGCCTTTCTCTGATCCAAAACCATTTAAGAGTGTTCATGCTTAGTAGACCTTGTTTTTTTATTTAAACTAAATAATATATTTAAGTTAATTGGTCAGCTAAAGCGAGGTTGACATGGCCATACTCCACTCTCTCTCTTCCCTATATTAATAATGTATAAGTCCTTTTATGATTTGTGAGCCAAACATACAGTATATATGAGGCTGGCATAAAATCCCCTCTCCCAGGCTCGAGAAGAAAGAGAATAGAATATTACGTTGTTTTCCCTTCTCGCTCTTTGCAGTTTGATTCACATAATGTCCACAATGACAACTCCATCACATGTACATAGAGAGGTGTATTTTTTTTATCCCATGTACCATCTTAATGGCTTATGTACATTAAAATATTTGTGAGTTCACAGCATTAAAAGACCATTGTAATTAGACGGCTCCAAACACATTTATGTTCCTATTTCTTTTTTATCTTTTATTTGGCTGTCACATGATCACACAGCCTCATCATGGTGTAAATGTTAATAAACCCACAAAACGTACTAACCAGCAAGAGCTAGGAGGGGGTCATGGCCACACAACTGACCACGGGAGATGGAGGCATGCCGTGCATCTGCACAACATCCTGTGACTCCCAACAGTGATCACATGTTTGTAAAATGACCTTGGCACCACAGATCTGTTTATGTCCTTGTTGTGGTCAGTTTGAAACAGGAACCTAGGAGAACTGGCATGATCATCATGCTTTTTAAAGGGAGAATAAACAGGTTAACAAAAAAAAAGCCTATATACATATATATGCTGTATATTTAGTCATTTTTCAGGGATAACATACTTTAAAATTAGACTCAGAAAAAGACAAGCTTTTATGTGCTTTCAGGGATACATGGGTTGGCATTGAGGTGCTCTTATTATATTTTTACAATTTGTGTTTTTTACATTTTTTTTTTCATATATTTGAACTTCCATGGTAGCCATACAAAGTAGATATTTTTATAAGAATGTTTTTTACAATTTGTTTATCAAATTTTTAAAAGGCATTTACTCTTAATTTCCATAAGTAGAAATAGAAGCAATGTAAAATGTTATCACCATATTCCATCTCTTTCGGAAATGTTTTACCCGAGATGGACTGTTGCAAAGCACAAATGCATTTGTAAGCACACCCTAGTTTGAAACGTTCCTCCTCTCCATTAGATGTACCACTAACACTGAAAGCTTCCAGGGGTCTTTGAGGACACTGCTCTTCAGAAACATCAATTACCTTACCTTTAGTAATCTTTTACCTTAGTCGCTTCAGATAGTGCACACCCCCCCATCATCTCCACTCTATATATTTCTCCAACTAATGTACTGTTGATATCACTTCATACTCAGTCCTCCTGCTTACCTAATAGACAAAAGTTTTTAATTCACTTAGTTATTATATTTTGAGCATTATAAGATTGTCAAAGGAAAAATACATGGAGAGGTCATTGTTGATCTCTGTGTGAAAAGGGTGGTTGCCCAAACGGATCTCCTTTGCTTAAAGCCATCCTGAGAGATTCCTGGTAGATGCCTGTTGCCCACCCCCCCGTTGCTCGCTGTTTTTCCTTCCGTGGCCCTTATATCACTGCAAGACACATTGTTGAATATAGGCCAGTAGGGGGATCCAGACCACATGACAGGTAGACCAGCATCTGACATAGATAAAAGTGTGTTGTATGCAAAAGTCACTGCGTACCAAAGAGTAAAGTCATCTTTAACTGCAGGGTGCTTTTAAAAAAATATATGGCGACAGGGTCACTTTAAACATAGTCTAATGGTGCCCACATATGCTTCAATTTTTTACCTAACTTATTTAGACTTGATTTAGATCTCATATTGATCAAACTGAGCTGATCAGCCAGGACAGCAAATTAATGATTGTTTTGCATTGATCGGCAGCGCCAAGATACTTTGTTCATGAATGCAATCGTATTTGATTGATCAGATACTGTAATGCGATGATATAACTAATATGAAAATCAATGATCACAAGTTACGATCTTATCTTAAAGTGGTTGTAAAGGCAGAAGGTTTTATTATCTTAATGCATTCTATGCATTAAGATAAAAAGCCTTCTGTGTGCAGCAGCCCGCCCCCTAATACTTACCTGAGCCCTCTCTCGATCCACGAGCACCTCGGCTGTCCAGGACTCTTCCTCCTGATTGGCTGAGACACAATCAGGAGGAAAAGTCCTCAGCCAATGAGGAGAAAGAGGGGGTGGGGACGAACCGGGGCTCCGTGTCTGAATGGATACATGGAGCTGTGACTCGGCTCGGGTGCCCCATAGCAAGCTGCTTGCTGTGGGGGCACTCATCAAGAGGGAGGGGCCAGGCGCTTCAAAAAGGTACCCGGGAAGAGGAGGATCCATGCTGCCCTGTGCAAAACCACTGCACAGTGCAGGTAAGTATAACATGTTTGTTAGTTTAATAGAAAAAAAACAAGACTTTACAATCACTTGTGTGACGTATTGATTAAATGGGTTGTCATTTATAGATTGACCAAAACAGATCGATCAGAAAAAGGAATTAATCATTTATCAAAGCGTATATGGCCACCATAAGTCATTTACCTTAGGAGTTCTGAATTGTTAATGTCTCATAAATATTGAAACAGGAGATCAACCAAGGAGTCTTTTCCAAAAAAATATACACTTATACTAAATAATCTCAGCACTACAGGTCATATATCACATCAAACACTAGGTGAGAAATAGAGACTCCCTCCCCAATCTGAAATAAGTCACAGTATATACACAAGTGCTTTCCATAAAAGCCTACTAAAATATATCAACATTCCCAATATTGATTGAATGAAAGAAATACTAAATATAGAAGTAAATAATATACAGAGGGTAAAATAAGTATTGAACGCGTCACCATTTTTCTAGGTAAATAGATTTCTAAAGGTGCTATTGACATGAAATAAGTTCAGAAATGAAGTTATGTGTAATAAAATGGAATGACACAGAGAAAAGTATTGAACGCTAACTGAAATGTATTTAATACTTTGTACAGAATCCTTTGTTGGCGGTGACAGCTTTAAGACGCCTCCTGTATTATGGCATCCAAAGAGTTCAGTTTTGGTCTCATCTGACCAGACTATATTCTCCTAGTATATCACAGGCCTGTCTAAATGTTGTGCAGCAAACTTTAATCAAGCTTAAAACATGCTTTTTCCTCAGCAATGGAGTCTTGCGTGGTGAGGGTGCATACATGCTATGGCGGTTCAGTGCATTACTTATTATTTTCTGTGAAACAATTGTACTTGCTTATTCCAGGTCTTTCTGAAGCTCTCCACAAGTGGTCCTTGGCTCTTGGACAACTCTTCTGATAATTCTTTTCACTCCTCTGTCAGAAACTAGCAAGAAGCACCTGGTCGTGGCTGGTTTGTGGTAAAATGATGTTCTTTCCACTTCCGGATTATGGCCCCAACTGTGCTCACTAGAACATTGAGAAGTTTAGAAATCCTTCTGTAACCAATGTCATCAGTATGTTTTGCTAAGGTTACAAAGGTCTTTAGAGAGCTCTTTTACCCATCATAAGATATTTCTTGTGCGACACCTTGGTAATTAGACACCTTTTTATAGGCCATTAGTTGAGACTCAAACAGCTGATATTAATTTGCACTGACAAGGGGCAGGATTGCTTTCTAATTGCTGATAGATTTCAGCTGGTGCCGTGCCTTTCCATGCCTTTTTTGCACCTCCCTTTCTTCATGTGTTCAATACTTTTTCCCTGTCTCATTCCATTTTATTACACATAAATTAATTTCTGAACGTTTTTGGTTTGGTGTCTTTGTATGTATGGATAGCATGGGTTGTTACCTACATGTAGTGAACATGTCATGTCAATAGCACCTTTAAAATTTATTTACCTAGAAGAATGGTGATATGTTCAATACTTATTTTATCTGCTGCATAAAAATGGAATACAATAAAAACTGAAGCACACTGGTCTGTTCCAGTTTTATGTGGCGTTTCCAGTTTAAATCTCCACTTTAAAAAAGAGGAACAGAAGGACCTAGGTCAGACTTTGTATTTGTAACAGGTAGGTACTGCCATGCGAATGAGCTCTATGCAGAGTGTAACTAGTCTTTATTCATGTGGTCAGATGCTGTGCTGGTCCTTCACCCCAGTTGGTAGAAAAGGTATATTGATGACATTATTTTGTAAAGGAACTAAACATAAAGAATAGCCCCAACTTTAAAACATGGTGAATAACAATAAAATAATAAAATATCATATACAATTGCCATGTTGTAAATTAATTTTATTAAAATCCCTTTACTTCATGAAATATACAGTCTAGCATAAGCTTAAGAGAGTGCTATCCCACTTCACAGCAATAAGGTTACTAAGGTTCCACTTCAGATACAAGAAGAAGCCATAGGCTCAGTCCAACTTCATTTTATTAGAACAGCTCTCTTCAAAAGTCCATTAAATCAACATCCTCTCAATTAATCATTCAGCAGTTAAGTTCAAATGGTGGTATACCTTGATGTGCCCAATAGTAGGGGGTGTCCTTCCCTCATGTACTAAAGAAAAAGGTTTTCTCTCCTAGGTCATGGCTCTCCTCTCAGGCAATGCTCTTCCCATCAGCCAGCTTCTCCATGGGTTAAACTCTACAACAGTCTATTATAGCATCCATCCAAGAAGAAAATGAACTCATGTATCTAGTCTTAAGTATCCTAGAGCTGAGTCCCATTTAGAAAGGCAATAAAAGCTTTGATTCTTGTTACACATCCCGAAGTATCTAATGTCAATATTATATTTATTTGTGATACGTCTTTATGAGTCCCTTATACGGGTGTTGGTCCTAGGGGAAAATGTGCGCAGTAGTTTATAGAATGGGCCAGCAGCAGTGGAAGCTCAGGGGCGGAATAATATTCTTTATACTTAACGAGTGCGAAGGCCTAGGCCCAAGACATTGAATGGGTCGCTCAGGCTACTAAACCACGCGACAAGGAGGAAGGGATGCGCCCCCACCCTGACACAGTTTGTTCCCACTGGGGGTGCCAAGGTGGTCTGGAGGCGCATCCAACACTCCTAGGAAAAAGGTGGAACATGGCATGCGTGTCTTACAAATTCCCTAAAGGGCCTTGGACGATCCGCAACTGAGCTCCAACTGCAAGAATAACTACGGTATAAGTTTTAACTAGTATGGCAACTGTTATATCTACGTTATTACCACATGTACAAGCTGGATAGGACGGGAAGTGGAATTGTTTGTACTTTGTATTTCATAAACTCAATAAAAATCTTAAAACCTAAAAAAAAAAACCCTCCTAGCCTCAAATAAACTTATAAATAATAGTGTAATGTAAAGAAAGGCAATAAAAGGTCACCTCATTGGACCTCAATATGATATATTTTATAAATTCACAGCTGGTTCAGTGTCACTGGCCACCCAATGTGGGGAAACCACAAACTCCAGAGGCCCTTCCCCCCCTCTGCTCCAAGCTCTCCAGACTTCCTTCCTATAACTCCCCAGGCCCAGAACATTTAAAGCGACTTGTATATTAGATATTCTGGTCCAGTAAGTGCTACGCACAAGATCGGTAAGTTGTACGATTAAAACCTAAGCAGCAATTTTCACATATCCAAAAGCTGACAAGTGATTCTTTAAATCTGGTTTACCTGGTAACTTTGTAACAAGAAATGCTATTGATTAACCCTCTGCCATGTGATTTATGGTAAGTCAGGAGTTTGTTTACTAGAGATTAGCTATCAAAGTTCACCTATGCACATTGCTCAAGATGTATGCGTAATGTGTATTCATAGATGTACAAGCTGGCCTCAGACATTGTAAGGAATATTTATGAAAGAATTCTTAATGTTTGTATCAAAAGCGTTCTCGACCTTGTACCAGCTATTGTTCAACAAAGTCTTTATTTCTCAACAGTACCAGCAGGCAGTATGCAGCGTGTCACATTGCAGATGTTCTAGAAAATAAATGGGTTCTAGAGATAAGCAAATCCATTTGCCTGACTCAAGGTTCAATTCTTATTGTGTAAACTGGCAGGTATGCATATATAAGCATTAAACTGAAGAGAAAACAGAATTGGTAAATTTGTACATTGGACCCATGCCAGTCCTCTCTTGTGTTCCGGGAACCTTTGCGTGGGCTTCATGATTTCTCCCCCTCTGGCATCCAATCAGGCAGTGGGAAATCCAAAGGGGAATTACTATTTAAAGCAGTGAGGTGATTGTAGCCTTATTAGTGCACTTGGGACAGAAACAATTGAGTACTGTCCGTGATACTTTTTTATATTTGCACTACCACACAAGACAAGCTTTTGGGGTATTTCCCCATTTTCAAGGTGTTTTTAAAAGTATCATGGACAGTACTTCTGTTTTCTTCAATAAATCATTAAACATACAGTATATACTTTTTAATTGCAGCTAGTGTACGTACCTGAACCTGACTTAGTGGCAGTCTCTTGCAGTCTCCCATACAGCGGCACTCAGACTGAAAAAGGTAGCATATGAAGCCAATAAGGCATACATGCAAATGTGCTGGCAAGGAACATGCTAATAGGAGAAGACAGTACACTGAGCAGAGGGTTCACCTGCTCAACTGCTGCTCTTTCACTGTCTAGTCAGCAGGCTAGGGGGTGGAAAGAGGACACCCCTGTATACCGTTAGGCCTGGTTCACACCTATGCAGTTTGTAGGTTCCAGGTGCATTTGCGTTTTTCAATACACATTTTTGATCCATTGAAATCTATTGAACCAAAAACCAGAAAAAAAGTCTCTGGCCCTTTCCATAAAATGAAAGATGTGAATGTCACCCATAGGAAACCATGTTAACCACTTGACCACTGGGCACTTAAACCCCCTTCCTAACCAGACCAATTTTCAGCTTTCAGTGCTCTCACAGTCATACTACACGGTACCCATATGAAATTTTTGTCCTTTTTTCACACAAATAGAGCTTTCTTTTGGTGGTATTTAATCACCATTGGGGTGTTTATTTTTTGAGCAATAAATGGAAAAAGACCAAAAAGTTTGTAAAAAAATGCATTTTTCTTTATTTCTGTTATAACATTTTGCAAATTAGTAATTTTTCTTCATAAATTTTGGCCAAAATTTATACTGCTATATATTTTTTGGTAAAAATAACCCAAATTAGTGTATATTATTTGGTCTTTGTGAAAGTTATAGAGTCTACAATCTATGGTGCCAATCACTGAAAATTGATCACACCTGATGTACTGATGGGAATCTCATTTCTTGAGGCCCTAACAAGACAGAAAAGTACAAATACCCCCCAAATGACCCCTTTTTGGAAAGTAGACAGTCCAACGTATTTAGTAAGAGGCAT
>BLSH010396938.1:773626-807410 GCA_018402905.1 Glandirana rugosa
TCTGCCATATGTCCCCACAGGAGAAAGGTGGGGGATCGGACGACTGATCTGTCACTTTCTCGTCGTCAACTCGTCCACTTGGGAGACGAGTCTTTCACTGTCTAGTCAGCAGGCTAGGGGGTGGAAAGAGGACACCCCTGTATACCGTTAGGCCTGGTTCACACCTATGCAGTTTGTAGGTTCCAGGTGCATTTGCGTTTTTCAATACACATTTTTGATCCATTGAAATCTATTGAACCAAAAACCAGAAAAAAAGTCTCTGGCCCTTTCCATAAAATGAAAGATGTGAATGTCACCCATAGGAAACCATGTTAACCACTTGACCACTGGGCACTTAAACCCCCTTCCTAACCAGACCAATTTTCAGCTTTCAGTGCTCTCACAGTCATACTACACGGTACCCATATGAAATTTTTGTCCTTTTTTCACACAAATAGAGCTTTCTTTTGGTGGTATTTAATCACCATTGGGGTGTTTATTTTTTGAGCAATAAATGGAAAAAGACCAAAAAGTTTGTAAAAAAATGCATTTTTCTTTATTTCTGTTATAACATTTTGCAAATTAGTAATTTTTCTTCATAAATTTTGGCCAAAATTTATACTGCTATATATTTTTTGGTAAAAATAACCCAAATTAGTGTATATTATTTGGTCTTTGTGAAAGTTATAGAGTCTACAATCTATGGTGCCAATCACTGAAAATTGATCACACCTGATGTACTGATGGGAATCTCATTTCTTGAGGCCCTAACAAGACAGAAAAGTACAAATACCCCCCAAATGACCCCTTTTTGGAAAGTAGACAGTCCAACGTATTTAGTAAGAGGCATGGCGAGTTTTTTGAAGTTGTCATTTTTTCCACAATTCTTTGGAAAATTAAGATTTTTTTTCAGTTTTTTTCTTCACAAAATTGTCATATTAACAGATTATTTCTCACACCCAGCATATGCATACCACCAATTACACCCCAAAACACATTCTGCTACTCCTCCTGAGTATGGCGATACCACATGTGTGAGACTTTTACACAGCCTGGCCACATACAGAGGCCCAATATGCAGGGAGCACCATCAGGCGTTCTAAGGACATAAATTACACACATAATTTCCTGACTACCTCTTGCACTTTTGAAGGTCATGGAGCACCAGGGCAATGGAAACGCCCAAAAAATGACCCAATTTTGGAAAGTAAACACCCCAACGTATATTCTATGAGGCATAATGAGTCTTTTGAACAGTTCATTTTTTCCACAAGTTTTTGGAAAATGTGGAAAGAAAATGAAAATGCATTTTTTTTTACTCAAGGTTGTCCATTTATACAATATTTCTAACACACAGCATGTACCCAGCAAAAATTTCACCCTAAAATATATTCTGCTACTTGTCCCAAGTATGGTGATACCACATGTGTGACACTTTTACACAGCCTGGCCACATACAGAGGCCCAACCTGCAGGGTGCACCATCAGACGTTCTAGGGCATAAATTTTAAATCTAATTTGACTACCTATTACATTATTGTGAGGCACTGTGGTGGCACTGATGGGCACTGTAGTGGCACTGATGGGTGCTGTAGTGGCACGGATGGTTACTGTAGTGGCATGGATGTGTCATTGATGAGAACTGATGTGGTATGAATGAGCACGAATGAGGCATAAATGAGCACGAATGGGGGTGAATAAGCCGTAGATGGGGATGGGTGAGCACAGATGCATTGGTGAGCACGCATGCATGGGTGAGTACAGATGGATGGCTGAGCATGGATGGATGGTTGAGCACGGATGGATGGGTGAGTGCGGATGGAGGGCGGAGCATAGATGCATAGGTGAACACAGATGAGACTGGATGGGTGAGTACGGATGGAGGGCGGAGCATAGATGCATAGGTGAACACGGATGAGGCTGGATGGGTGAGCACGGCTGAATTGGTGAGCATGGATGAGGCTGCATGGGTGAGCATGACTGGATTGGTGAGCACGGATGCATGGGCGAGCATGGCTGGATGGGTAAACACGGATGCATGGGTGAGCACAGATGGATGGCGGAGCACGGATGCATGGGCGAGCACAGATGGATGGCTGAGCACGAATGCATGGGTGAGCACAAATGCATGGGTGAGCACGAATGCATGGGTGAGCACGGATGGATGGCGGAGCACGGATGCAAGGGTGAGCACAGATGGATGGCGGAGCACGGATGCATGGGTGAACACGGATGAGGCTGGATGGGTGAGCACGGATGAGGCTGCATGGGTGAGCACGATTGGATTGGTGAGCACGGATGCATAGGTGAACATGGCTGGATGGGTAAGCACGGATGCATGGGTGATGGATGAGTGAGCACGGATGCATGGGTGACGGATGGGTGAGCACGGATGCATGGGTGACAGATGAGTGAGCACGGATGGGTGAGCATGGGTGATGGATGAGTGAGCACAGATGCATGGGTGACGGATGGGTGAGTACGGATGAGTGAGCATGGATGGGTGGGCATGGATGCATGGGTGATGGATGGGTGAGCATGGATGGGTGAGCACGGATGCATGGATGACGGATAGGTGAGCACGGAGGCATGGGTGACGGATGGGTGAGCACAGATGCATGGGTGATGGATGGGTGGGCACGGATGGGTGAGCATGGATGCATGGGTGACAGATGGGTGAGCACAGATGCATGGGTGACAGATGGATGAGCACGGATGGGTGAGCACGGATGTATGGGTGAGCATGGGTGACGGATGGGTGGACATGGATGGGTGAGCATGAATGCATGGGTGACGGATGGGTGAGCACGGATGCACGGGTGACAGATGGATGAGGCTGCATGGGTGAAGCTGGATGGGTGGATGGGGGTCCCTGCCTGGCACATAGTGGTGCTGTGGGCACTTCAGATCCTGCCCACAGCACCACTGCATCTCCTCTCTCCCTCCTCCCCCCTCTCCTGTCACACTGCACCGATCGGTGCGGAGAGGGGAGAGACAAGCCGGCACTTCCACCGGCTTGTTTACATGTGATGCTCCGTCATTTGACGGAGCGATCACGTGGTAAACGGACGCTGCAAGCGGCCATTTACCATGATCCGTGATGCGCCGGGTCTCATGGACCTGGCGGTCACGGATGCTCCCAGGTGCGCACCCCAGGGGGGCGTAATAGTACGCCCTCCAATAATAATGGATCCCACTTGCGGCCGTGTATATACATTACACGGTCGGCAAGTGGTTAAATGAGCTGTAGTGTGTTTCTGCAAAACGGAAAATGCACTAAAAATGCATAGCTGTGAACCAGGCCTTACTCTAAGGCTATGTTCATACTAGCCTGCATGATAAAAAAACATTATTTTCTATGTGCCTTAGTAGCTAACTGCTTTTTTTTCAGTGAAAAAAAAAAGCAGGTCACCACACTTAGTGTGAATGACCCCTAGGTGGTGTTATTATGGCTGTGCTGTCTGGCAAAACTATGTGTATCTCAGGAATGAACTAACAGAAATGCAAATCCTTTGGCAGATAAAACAGCTCCATTGGATTTCATCTGTGTATTGAGCTGTTTGCCTTATTATATAATTTACAAAAGGAAAGGAGGTGGTATGTAAAGTAAATTACATCATTACAATGAGATAATTATGTAACTGCTAATGAAATACAATATGGGGTTGATTTACTAAAGCTTGAAAGTGCAAAATTTGGTGCAGCTCCAGACAGAAACCAATCAGCTTCAAGGTTTTATGGTCAAAGCTTGATTGAACAAGCTGAAGTTAGAAGCTGATTGGCTAGCATGCACAGCTGCACCAGATTTTGCACTCTCCAGCTTTAGTAAATCAACCCCTATACCTCTCTGTGCCCCAATTATTTAATTCCTTACTGTTCTATGAATTCTTAGGCCTGTGAACAGATAACAGAGTCTTTACCCATTACCTAGCACCATTACCCATCAAAGTGCCTGCTAGAAGGCTTGGTTTGGTTGCCCATTTTAAACTAGTTTAACTCTTAATTTTTAGCTTATCAGCCTGGAAAAATGGAAAAAAGAAACTGACTGGTTGTTCTAACAGCAAAAACAGTTCAAAAAGCGATGTGCAAATTCATGATGTGCTTGCAGCACTAGGATCCTTGTATTAAATTCTGACCAGGACACTACCTGCATAGAGTTTTCATGTTCTCCCTGTGCTTGCATGGGTTTCCTGTGAATACTCTGGTTTCCTCCTACACGCCAAAGACATGTTGGTAGGTTAATTGACTCCTGTCTAAATTGCCCTTAGTAGTATTTGTGTATGCATGTGAGATAGGGACCTTAGATTGTAAAGGAGACTGTATAGAGATTCGACAGTTAAATTGTAACATATGTGGCCAGTGTTACAATTGGGAAAGTTATGAAAGATATCTCATTAGTTGCTGCCGGACACAGCGCATTTTAAAGTGGAACTCAACTCTCCCCACTCTTCAAGTTTTTTCTTTATTTACCTGTAGTGCTGTAGTGCTCTTCAAAGCACATATCCACACAGCAAATGTAGCTTTGTCCCGCTGCAATCCGCTGTTCAGGTGCCACATAGCAGGTTCTGTGCCGTCATCATGGTCCTTTTCAGCTAGCTGCCTCTTCCAGGTTTAAGCAGCCAGCTCCGATGATGCAATGGACCTCCCCCAGACCCACCCTGGTCCAGGCCCAGATACCAATTTCAGAACACACCGACAAGCACAAACTCAATCTAGGGTTGTCTTTTTTAAAGGTTTATTGTAATTGCTGAACATAGGTGAGTAGAGGGCTGATGGTGCATGATACTCCAAAACACACTCAGGCATTAGAGGACAGATAACCAGGGAAAGTACTTTGGTAGCAGCCTTAGGTAATGCTGGAGGAGAGGGGACAAGCTACTAGTCTGAAACTTTGTAAGCACAGTCCTTGTAGCAACCTCTGGCTTTTAACCCTCAAAGCACAGGCACACCTGCAGCTCTAGGCAAAAGATACTACTCACTATGTCCAGAGACAGCCAGGATCCTCCAGGCACTCAGCCAAGCACATGCTGAGGCCTAACAGCAACATCTCTTCGGTAACACAGACTGCTTTCCAGGGGTAGAGGCCCCAGAGAAACAGACCATCCCACACATTTATCTTCTCCCCAGTCACACCTTCTGGGCCAGCCTCCCAGGGATTGGCTGAAGTTAGATAAATATAAAAAACTGACAGCCACCAGATCTCTGCTCACGGAGAACTGAGCGATTAGCGGTCTTTGATCACTCAGTTCTCAGTCTTAAAGCCGATGCAGCATCCACCTAGGTAAGTATGATTTCTAAAAATCTAATTCTCCACTTAGAAAGCTATCACCAAAACAAGTGCCTTCTTTATATATGTTATGGTGAGAAATAAAACGGTTGGATTTTCCCCTATTTTCATTCCAAGTGACAATGGATAAAAGGACAAACAGAGAGGGTGAATTTCATAAGCAGGAACAGAGGTTCTGTTCCTTCTTCACTCTGTCAATTTTTTAAAAACTAAAAAAAGATTTGTCTTTAGGTAAGTCAAGAAGTGCTCAGGAGTTTGTTATTTTACATTAGTAGGCACATAATAATGAGTTTATCTCAAGTATTTGTAGCAAGGAGCAGGAAGCTTTTGTTAGGGGTGGAGTTGAGGTTGTAGAGCCTAATGTATCCCAGAAGTAAATTATAGGCACAGTGGAGACCATAGCCTTGATGCTCAGCTAAAATTCAATGGAAAGAAGAACCTCAAAAAGAGCTATTACTGATAAATGCTGTAAATATGTTATACCTTACCCTAAACTGTTTATTATAAAAATGCATTTCAAAAGGGACAGTTGACAATCCTTTTTTATAGTAGACAGCCAACTCTTCAGTGGGTTAATGAAAAAAGTAAATGTGAGTTTCACTATCTCTCCTACATCTTCTGAGGAAGGTAAAAATATGATCTTTTTTCCTACCCAAGGCTACTTTGACGCTTTCAATTGTGCTTTTTACAGGTTGGAAGTGAGGAAAGATCTGTTTGCTGGAGTTCACAAGAGCTTAAACCTCCCACCTTGTGATAGGTAGTGTTCTGTTGTGAGCTGAACAACCTGGAGTTCTTCTTCCATAAATTCCTAGGACAATCCAGTTGGAGTCTACACCATTTTTAATGGTGACTATTGTTTTCCAAGGAGTATATGGAAAATGTATTCCAGACAAAGAAACCAGGAAGTCTAGTTTCCCAGTAGAGCCCTGACTGCCATGCTCTGCACCAATTGTAAAGGAGCTCTTCTTGTCGTAAAGGGTAGAGTTCCAAAGGTCTGCTTTAATTGCTTTTTTGTCTTGACTAAAACAAGTGGAATTTGTGTTGATCTATGTGTATATTGTGCTTTGTTCTGCTTTCTTTGATGATTTGCACTTTTGCCTTGCTAATGTTTCATCTCATTTCTTCCTGCATTGCTAGGAAAGTAACGATATCCTGTTAGTGGATTTAAACACTGAAATCGACACCAATCAAAACTGCATTAAAGGAAATCCTTTCACCCACTCTTGTTCTTCTGTTCCTCATCCCAAAGCACGGTCACCTTTCTCATCTGAAAACCCATTTTCCACCAATCTCAACTTTTTTCCTGCACCTAATCCAGATCCTTTTAGCGATGATCCTTTTGCAACTGCAGATCAATCAACTTCTTCTCCACATGATTCTTCTAAATCTGTCAATCGTGAAACTGAAAATGCAAAAAGCCTAAGGAACGGGCCCGACAGCAATGGGAATCTAACTGACGACATTGAGTTTGGGCAGCAGTTTGACCAAATAACCAGCCATTCCGGTACACAGGAGCAAAAGTTAGACCAGTGGCCTTTTAATGGTAACCAGTCTGCTCCTGTTGCAAGGACTCAAAATGGCATGCTAGGACACAAAGAAAATGGTTCTCTAAGCAGACCTAAACCAAATCCATTTAGTGACTGCTCATCCAAAGCGGGGGATGTGCAAAATGGCTTAAGAAAGAACTCAGAGGGGAATTTCACTCACAAGAACGGCAATGTCAGCCCACATTCTTCTGACCCTATAACTATTAGTCCTCCACCTCAGAGCACCAAGCCTGGAAGAGGAAGGAGATGTGTAAAGGTGATTTTATTTTTTAATACACTTTTTCTGTGGTGAATAGCAGATTTCCACAGTAAATGGAAACACCTGAAAAATATGTATTTGGTGCATACATATTATCAGTGGTTCAGGATAATGTAGCTCCCATCATTAAGGATGATGTGCTGCTCTATTCTCTGTGTTGTCCCTGAACAATGACAGTTTTTATACAATTATTTTTTTGGGAGAAAGGGCTCAGTTTCACAAGCATATCCATGCTGGGAATATTTTTTTGAAGCTGTGACACTCTAGTTAACTGAAGATGTTCTTCCAGCTTAGACAGCAATAATAAAAGTTGCATATAAGAAAAATAAGACCCCTGATTTCAGTTAGATGTGAAGGGTTGACATTGCATATATTAGTAGTTCTCAGTTTTTGAGTTCTTTTTCCTTTATATCTTTAAAGAAATACTGTTCTTTTGCTTATTCACGTTACAACCCCCTTCCATGGACCAACTGATACCTTTACATAATCCTCCCCAGCAGTATTTGACCTTCTCCCATGTAGCTAGACCCGGCACGGTCACGTCATCACTCCCTCTAGGCTCCAAAACCAGCTGACACTGGGCATTTTACTATAGCCTACAATGGAGGTAGAAGAGGCAGGGGATTGCTGATGAAGAGAGTGTCAATGACTCCTTTTCACAGACATTGTCACTTAAAGTGGTACTAAACTCAAGATACCTTCCTCAACCATCTGGCGATGCAACTGTAACATCCTTTATCGGCCTCAGTTATCTGCCAGGTGCTGTGTTTTCAGCTTATTGGCTGGTGGGGGATGATGTGATCCCACGCATGTGCAAGGGAGTCAGTCATTCCAGCACAGTCATAGTGTGCCAGGAATGCATACTGAGCTGCACATGCACAGCTCAGTGTACCTTCTGTAGGAGACTAAGGTAGGTAAGTGCGTTGTATTGTTGAAGAGATATAGCATGTCTCTTCTGCAATAAAAAGCTGACTGCTTGCAGTTTTTTTAATTGTAGGTTTAGTTCTGCTTTAAGTGAGAAGTAAAGTAGAGCAACTAAACATTGGCCCTAATGCTGAATCTAAACATTAACCCTCTGAATCCCGCAACCTCATGCTGTACTCATCCGAATAGTCATGCATGTAGTGAAAAGCCTGGAAAGAAGAGTCAATGACCTCATCTCTAAAAGTACAAGTATGTAGGGAGAACAGGTCTTGGTGACATTTGAGAGCAATCGGATTATTTCTTGTCAAACTGCAGTTGATACAGGAGATTAATAATTATTTTCTTGTTTAGGGCAAAAACCTTTTTAAGGTCCCAATGGCAATATTGTTTTTTTGTTTTTTCAAATTCAAACAAATGCCATTGAATATTCTACTACTTTTATTTATTAAAATATAGAAATAACCTTATTTTAGTTCACCATAAGCTGGGTGGACTACCAAAATTCATCTGCAGAGAAAAATGTAGAATTTGTTCTATCAAACTGCTGTCTCTGCAAACCCTACTCATTCCTAGTTGTAATATAATTGTTTTCTTCTATTATAATTTGTTTAACCAGGATGCAGTAAAAATATACAGTATGTTTATACTATTCAACAGAATGATATGTAATATGTAGATTATAAAATGCAAAAGAGGCAATACATTTTCCTTGTGTGATATCTAGCTATTCAGCTGGCAGAAGACAAAGTTCAAATCAGACTGGGAATATCAGACAGTCCTGCCATTTAAACAGTTACCCACATGTATGCCTTTAACCCAACTTTTAATTATAAAGATATTTTTTCTTTTAGTTTCGGATACATAGGGGTTAACCAATCAGTTTTGTTTTTTTTTTTTGGGGGGGGGGGGGGGGATAAGATCTGTGTCCCATTCATGAGAATATCCCTCAATTCCTGACCTGTATTTCCTCTCTATTAATGTTTTGGGACAAAAAAAGTTCTATCTCACTTTAGTCCTAGTGACAATGGTACTTAGGGCAAATATACATCTAGAATTAGATACCCTTTAGGTTAATTGGTAAAAAAAAAAGCCTTTAGAGTTACCCAGTAAAGTCCTGGTAGGAGTTTTGCAGGATATGTACACAATGCAGTAAACCTTTAATTGCTGGGCAATCCATGTGATATCTAGATATAACAACCCATATGACAGTTGCCAGAGTTGCCATATCGCCCTTTTGGGGCTACCCTAGTTTGTTTAATTTAATACAAGTGTTTACAAAAATTCTAACTTTTGTTACTTCTTTGCTTCATGCTGCCACCTATGTGTATTAATGGTAAGTACAAACTGTTTGCAAACCATTCCCATTTTTTTTAATTAATTAATTTGTTTTCTGCGATAATCAAATCTTTTAAAATCTGTTCCAGAATAAAATAGGGATGTATTACACAAACAGCTGAACTAGGTATGCCAGATTTCCAGTCCTTATGTAACTGAGGCTTTTTTAGGTAGTAGATATAAAGGACACAGATGCTTTTTATCTGAGGGTCACACCACCAGGAAAAATAACCTTATCTGTTTAGCTAATGTACAACTCACATCTCTGTACCTTGGTGTCTGACCCAGAAAGATGAGTGACACCTAATTAATAGTTAGTTTATCTAAAACCAATGTTCAGTTTTGAGAATCTTGAGATGTTGCACTTGAGTTCCTGGGTCTGAGCTCTTGCTATGACCATTGTGAAGGGTTCCCAGTTTCCATGGATGGTTATTAATTAGTTTGTTTGTTTTTTTCATTATTTTATATTATTGAGAATGCAACAAGGGGTGCTACAATACACTAAGATGAGTGCCCAAAGATACCTAATGTAACAAAACATGAGTCATGGCAATGTGACCACTCTGTTGGAGTGGGGTCGACTGTTACTTGTGCCAAAAAAAAAAAAAAAAAGAAATCAAATGAGCATTGTTTTAACCATAACACACACAAACTGTTTTGTGCTCATTTTAATTGCTATATTCTTCTTCTTGATGAAAAAATGCTTCTTTAATATATAGATGTTGCCCATTGATCCAATCTTTGCCATGACATTTTTTCTTAAAAGGGTGCTGAATGAGGAAACACCAAAGTAGTAACAACTATGCATCTATAAACGGTTTTGTTACAAGGTTTACATACCTGTTGTCTTTCTTTTTATGCAGCCAGCTACTGATGACATATTTGGGTCAGACATATTCTCATCGAACTCTATAAACCCAGAGCCGGTTTTATCAGTATCCGTACCAGCTACATCAACCTCACTACAGCTAAACCCATTGGATCTTTTCAATGCTAACAACCTTTCCACTATACCACCTATAGGAGGTGCTGGTGAGTGAAAGCAGGGTCTTCAAGGAATTGTTAAGCTAGGGTTCTATTACAAAACCACCATACTAGCTAGCTGTAGTTACACCTTACCTATTACCATGGCTATGCTTATGAAGTATCTCTTCCTCAGATCTTCTTCCCACATTCTTGTGTGTCCAAGCAGGGTTCGGTCAAGCTAAAGTGAACTTTGTTGGATTGACAAATAAAGTTGGGTGGGGGATAGTTGTTGAAGAACTTAGTATCCAGTCATTGAAATTTTGTGCTAGATTTTTATGCTAGAGGCCAATGGTAAAGGCTCAAATAAAGGCAACAACTGTAATTTGGTATCTAGCCTACAGCTCTCCTTTAGTTCATTATCACCTATAAATGTAATACAAAGTGAGTATGCCAGGTTATTCTTTTAGCCTATCATTCTGAAGTAACAATACCAGACTAGCAACAGTAGCTATTGAGCTACTCTTATAAGCAATGCCAAGCTATAAACAATGGGAAATAACTTGTGTATATTTTCTTAACAACTAATGGAATCAGATCCATTTGTAAGTAGGTTGCAATTTTGTTATGTATATTTTTTACTTTTAATTATCCTCTGTTGGACCATTCCTATTTCATCCCACATTCACAGCTGTCATACCAATTTCACTGAAAAACTCAGCAAGGAAAGGCTGGGCTCTGCCAATCCAATGTGCCAGCTCTCCCACCAGCTCCATCTTTATTAATATAGATTGAAGTTCTCCTGCCTTGTTGTCCTGCCAAGTAATCCTCTTCCCTAGTGGTGACAACTGCCAAAGTCTGCAAAGATCAATCGGATTTAACATTTCTAACAGATGTGAAATCATTGTAAATGGCTTTTCAAGAAGCTGGAGGATTAGCTAAGTGCCTATTGATCAGTAATATATTTTTACTAAAACCTTGCTTAGGAGGTATAATTCAATGTTAGTTACTAAATCTCGTTTTTTCTGCTGTAGGTACTCTACCACTAAATTCATCTCAAACTCAGCAATGGAATCAACAACCTCTACTTTTTACTCAGCCAGCTGCCACGCTTACCAATCCGGTATTGGGAGCCCAACCTAGCTTTAATCCTCAGACTGTCCTTTCACCCCCGTCATCAATGGTGTCCTGGAACCAGCCAGCCCACTTTGTAGTTCCTCCACCTGTACAAAATCCCCCATTATGGAATCAACCAGTATCTGTCCAACCACCAGGCTGGACCCAGCCATCAACTAACCCTTTCCAAATGAACATTTTTCCACCTAGACCACCAACATTACCCTCTGGATTAATTCAGTCAGGACCAATTCTTTCAAGCCCTCCCCAGCTTCCACCAAGGCCAGCTCCAGTGAAGGAGTCACCTAAGAAGGAAAGTGATGCTTTTACTGCTCTGGATCCTCTGGGTGAGAAGGAAAAGAAGAATGTGAAGGATATGTTTAAAGACTACCAGCTGGCTAAGCCTCCTGCTGTTCCTGCAAGACGTGGAGAGCACCAGAACAGCTCAAGTAGCACATCGGGAGCCTTTTCAAATTACTTCAATAGCAAAGTTGGAATTCCCCAAGAAATTGCGGACCATGACGATTATGATATCAGTCAACTCTCTTCTAAAGTTAACGGTAATGTGCTAAGTGGTTTCTAATTTAATGGAAAATATTATGCTGATAAAAAGATACACTTTGTAAAGCATAAATGTATGTGTTTATGGAAAGTATGCCCAGATATGGCCTTTGATCACTGGGTGTGCATCTGTTATTATCATATTTAATACAACAACATCACCATGTTGGACCTGAAGACACTGCTTGTCAGTGTTGTGGTGAAGTGGTAGTCATTTTGCATAGTGACATTTTTTGGGAGAGGCAGTAGTAAAGTTAAAGAGTATTAAAGTATAACTAAGAACTGTTTTTTTTTTTAGTTTTGGATAGAGTTGAGAGGGATTAGAATCCCTGTCAGTTCTTATTGTTGTCTGTGCCCCCATTATGGAGATTCACCCTCTCTGTCTGTCCTGTTTACCATTATCATTGAAAGTGATAGTAAAAGAAAATCCCAAATTTTGGGTTGTCCCCAGAAAAGTAATAGAGGGGAAATCTTCCCATGGGGACACCAGTTCTGGTGACCTAAGTGGCCCAAAGGGATTCCCTTAATTTGCAGGGATTTCCTCTCACTTCCTTCACTTTTGGCTATGGGACAGGAACTGAAGGTAAATCTCCCCCAGGGGACACAGATGACAAAAAAGAAACTTACAGGTATTATAATCCTCTCTTACTCTATTCAAAATGAAAAAAACATTTTCAAAATAGTTCTACAGTACTTTACGTTACTTACATATTCTCAAGGATTCAGTACAAAGTGTTAATAAGGTATTATATTGACCCTTGCAGTTCCTTTTACTATGCCATTTAACAGTGCCTGTGCATAGAGGATCAGTTGTCTAACAATCCATGAATAGCATCTATGAAAATGGACTTAACCTTCAAAAGTCAGATGAACACGAATACAAATTGTGCCTTGGTAGTAAGTCTGTCTGTCTGGATATTTTGGCAGTGACCCTTCTAAATGAATCATACAGTACAGGGCACAACTCATACACCATGGGTTATAGGCACGTGCCTTCAGGTAATTGGACACTGGCAGAGCTTTAGAGGACATGCCCCTAGGGTGTCTCCCCTATAACCCAAACCACCCTGTGGGTGCTCAGTTTTGTGCTAATGTTGAAGGTGATGGACCTTTTTTTCCTTTGTGCAGAAACTTCCCCCTAGCTTAACTTTATTTAACTTAACTTTATGCTTTGTTTTCTTTATTATTTTATCATTGGATTTTTCAATCAAGCCCTCACATTCTTATACTGCCAGTCTGAAAGCAGTGTATCTCAGTCGGCACTAGTTCGGTAAAACCTTGAGTAGGGATGGCCTGTAATGTTGCTTTGGCCACTGGATCCTGCATGTGTGCTTACCTTGCCACTTGGTGCAAGGTGTCAGCCTCAGAGTGCAATGCAGGTCCAGGGCCATGGTCCAATGCTATGGAACCCAGTCTCTAAACACCCTTTCCGGGGTATGTCCACCGTGATGAGAGAAGGTTACTGCCACTTATGCCTAGAGCCCTTATATATCTTTGGTGGAGAATCTTCCAGGTCCATGTGTTTTAAAAGGCGGTGTTTAAAGTCTGGTACACACTAGTAGTTGTTTTTTTTTCATTCAACCCAGTGGCTGAATAAAAAAAAAACGAGCTCAGGAGGAGCTTCTGTACTAACTATCCCCCACCAGAGCACACCAGCCATTGGCTGAGAGTACTGATCGGATGCCAATTGGCAGACCTTTTTTGGTCATGCCCCTTCCATGCCGAATATCGGACAGTTTCTATTGAACCGGCCGAGGCCGCCCTATATTCGGCTGGTGTGTACGGCCCTTACTTCTCACCCAGAGAACATTTGCTTAAAAATCACATTCACTGCTTTATAAATAGCATATATAACATGCGTTTAATTATTTATGATAATGTAACTATGTACATAACTCTGTATAACACATTGATGCACATTACAGTAACATGCTGTCAAGCCTACATTTTACAGAGGGTTACCATAGTGCAGTAGTGTGAATAGCTGAAGTTTAGGTATGGATATTTTTGCATGGTTACTTATGTAGCAATTTCCTGACCCCAGAGGCATGGTGGCACCTCCAAAGACAGGGGTTTGCCAGCATTTCTCTCCAGAGTCCATGGCTAAGAAGTCTTGTCTGTCTTTTACAAGTTTTTTTGGACAACACACAGGTGAGGGTCAGGAGTCCTAGATACCCAAGCAGATCCCTTAGAGATGTATTCAGATCCATATCCCATTTTTACAGTGTCAGAACCTTTAAGCTGGCCTGACAACACTGTAGGCAGCATCCTAGCAGGTTCATAGACTTCTTTCTCTGTTTCCTAGGCTCTGTGTGCCCCCAAGGCAGTCTACCAGACCCGTCTGAGAAACCAGCCTTCATGCCTTTCTCCAAAAAAATCATCCTCCTGGGACTCAACTCTGGTATCCCCCTTTGACTGGCAGGACAGTTCCAGGGACACTTCAGGCCTATTGCACACATTTGGTCCCACACAGGCTATTGGCCTAATAGCATAGTTCAGTCGAGCAACACCTCCCCAGGCTGCACCCTGTGGGAAGAGATTGATCACAAGGACTGTCCCAAATATTTATATCCTTTTCCAGCATGCACCAGTGGCATGAACTTCCTACTGGGTTGGCTGAAGGAAATATAAATACTCATAACTCTGTCTTGTTGCAAAATCTCTTTCTATTGCCAGTGCAACCAATGACACCTACTGGCAGCAGTGAGAAATCACAGTTCCACTGAGTTTAGAGGAAAACCAAGTGAAAAACGAAACTACAAATCAGTCTGGGCTGATGACCAGCCAGTAGAAGCTTCATTTGGGTAGTAGCCCCTATTTAAGACAGTGCTGTACATAGGTCCAGCTGGGGCCAATGTAAGTATGTGCGTGACATACCTAAAAGATACCCGGGAAAGCTGGTAATCACTGTGGTCGGCATCACTACTACAGTGATCTCTACTGGCTTCCAGGTCCCATGCCAAGTGACTGCTTTGCTGTTAGGTGAACACAGGAAGTCTCTCGCACAGCATCATTCAGGGAACACTTTGCATTTTCTCAATTAATGGAAAGTGTTCTCTGATTGGATGGATGAATAGGGTTTTTTTTAAATTTGCTCAGACATACACTTTAAAAGAGAAGTATAGCAAAAGCTTTTTTGATCATGGTTCTCTTGTGGTTCACTTACTTGTGCTCTACTCTGACCCAGAAGCAGCCAACAACGTGCTAAGGTTTGCTGTCGGCTGATGTCACAGACCCACTCGAATCCCTGGAAGGATCCCAAACATATTGGGGATCCACCTAGTTGCCGGATTAACAGCTGGCCCCAGCTCTCAGAGTGCGCCTGGGAGCCATAGCCACCTGCACTCGCCCCCTCTCTAGCGCTCCAGTGAGCTCTGCAAGGACAGAGCAGAGTAGTAGTTAACAATCACTGCTCTCTGCTCAGAGCTGACTGAGAACTGAGCGATCAGCAGTCATTTGATGGCTAAGTTCTCTGACTTAGAACTGGCGGGGGATAGCTGTAGCATCAGACTGGTGCTGAATTGGATTTAGTTCTGGACTTTGGGCCATTCTAGCACATGATTATGCTTTGATCTAAACCATTCCATTGTAGCTCTGGCTGTATGTTTAGGGTCGTTGTCCTGCTGGAAGGTGAACCTCTGCCCGAGCCTCAAGTCTTTTGCAGACTCTAACAGGTTTTCTTCTAAGATTGCCCTGTATTTGGCTCAATCCATCTTTCCGTCAATTCTGACCAGCTTCCCTGTCCCTGCTCAAGAAAAGCAGGTGTGTTCAGGGTGATGTGCAGTGTGATTTTTCCACCACACATAGCGTTTTGCTTTTAGGCCAAAAAAGTTTAATTTTGGTCTTATTTGACCAGAGCACCTTCTGACACATGTTTGTTGTGTCCCCCACATGGCTTCTCACAAACTGCAAACGGGACTTCTTAAGACTTTCTTTAAAGTGGTAGTAAAGGCACTACAACCACTTTAACCTACAGGCAAGCCTATATTAAGGCTTACCTGTAGGTACCCTGCATATCTCCCAAACCTGCATGGTTCAGGAGATATGCAGTGTTCTGCATGTGCCGAGCCATTTCTCCACTGAGACCGTGCCCTGACTGGCGGCTCCCGTGTGCATGCGCGGGAGTGACGTCACGTGGCTCCGGCCCATCACATCGCCGGAGTCCGTGGCGCCCAGAAAGCACCCCAGGCACCCATGCCTGTGAAGAAACACAGGCATGGACGCGGCCTGGAGCGAGGACATTGCTGGATTCCTCTGGTGGTAAGTGGCACATAATGGACTAGTATGCGATGCATACTAGTCCATTATGCTTTTACATTGCAGGAACTAAAGAGGAAGTAAAACGCATCAGGGTTTACTTGCTCTTTAAACAATGGCTTTCTTCTTGCCACTCTTCCATAAAGGCCAGATTTGTGGAGTGCATGACTAATAGTTGTCTTGTGGACAGATTTTCCCACCTGAGCTGTGGATCTCTGCAGCTCCAACAGTTACCATGGGCCTCTTGGCTGCTTCTCTGATTAATGCTCTCTAGATTTGCAGTTGTGCCATACTCTTTCCATTTTCAGATGATGGATTGAACAGTGCTCCGTGAGATGTTCAAAGCTTGGGATGTTTTTTTTATAACCCAAGCCTGCTTTAAAATCTCCACAACTTTATCCCTGACCTGTCTAGACGGTGTGTTCCTTGGCCTTCATGATGCTGTTTGTTCTCTAAGGTTCTCTAACAAACCTCTGAGGCCTTCACAGAACAGCCATATTTATACTGATTTACACACATAGTTGTACTCTATTTCCACTAGATTTAAATGCACGCCACACTTTTCAGATATTTATTTGTAAAAAAATTTGAAAACCATTTATCATTTTCCTTCCACTTCAGTTATGTGCCACTTTGTGTTGGTCTATCACATAAAATCTCAATAGAATAAATCACATTTTTGGTTGTAATATGACAAATTTACAGGGTTATGAATACTTTTTCAAGGCACTGTATATCACTTTGCTCTCCTGGAACAAAATATAATTTCACCACATCAAGTAACCAAAGATACACAAATGATTTTTGTGTGTCCTGCTGATCTTGGCTTCACTTTGTTTCTAGGGGCTGGACTTCCCTGACTTTGGGACTAAACCACACCCCACCTAATGAGTCCAATGAGTGCACCCTTACTGGCCACTAAGGTGCTCATAATGGTATGAGGCAGGGCTTAGCTCTGGAAAGAAAGATAAGCTTTAAAGATTCCCAGGAGCTTTGTTTAAATTGTCTCTAGGGGCTGGGCTTCCCTGACTTTGGGACTAAACTCCACTAACACTTATGGGCCAATAAGATGTTCATGGTGGTATTGGACAAGGCTTAGATCTAGGAAGAGGTCTACACCCTAAAGATACCCAAGAGCCTCTTTGTGTGCCCTTTGGTCTAGATTTTATATTGCCTGTAGGGGCTGAGCTATCCTGACTTGAGACTAAACCCCATCCACCTGCCAGCTTCTTATCCATTTAGTGCACACTTGAGCTGGGTACACACGGGACGAAAATCAGCTTTTGTTGAATTGGCATGTTGGAAAACCAGCATCTGATATGCTACGAGCATTAATAAGTGTATTCTGGCGGGGGGGGGGGGAGTCCCTCATCAGAATAGAATAGCACAGCGGGGCAGATTGTAGCACCAACCCATTGACCTACCATCTTCTTGTCCATTTAGTGCACACCAAAGCTCAGTACACACTGGCCGAAAATTGACTTCTGTTGAATGGGCATGCTAAAAAACCAGCATATGATCAGCTGCGAGCGCTAATGAGTATGTTCTGGGGGAAAGTCTCCTTGTCACAATACAATAGCACAGCGGGGGAAATTGCCGCACTAACATCGCTTGTGTTAGTATGATGATGAGGTTTTTTTTTTCTTTCAGTCTGCTGGGTTGAAGGAAAAAAAATCTTAGTGTGTACCCAGCTTTACTGACCAGTACGTTTCTTATGGTGGGGGATAAGGTCTAGCTCTGGGAAATGGGCTAAACCCTAAAAACACAAAAAATCTTCTTTGTGTGCCCCTCTGAACTTGGCTTCACATTATTTCTAAAGGCTGAGCTTCCCTGACTTTTGGACTAAACTCCACTCACCTACTATTTTCTTCTCCAGTGAGTGTAAACTTACTAAGGTATTAGTGGTGGTGAGCAGGACTTAGCTTTAGGAAAAGGGATAAACCCTAAAGTTATATACTGTAAGTCATATCCTGTGTAACAAAGTGATTTCATTTTTGTAAAGCGCTGCGCAAACTGCTGGCGCTATATAAATCCTGTATAATAATAATAATATAATAATAAGATTGGAGGGGGGGTGCACAGAACAAAGGTAATATTAATAACTTGATCTGCCTTCTTTTAGGTGGGACTTTTATCATCATGGCTGACAAGTCCATTTAACCTTAAAAATGACATAATGACAATGACCTCATAAACCTTGTATTTTGGTGATATTGGTTAAAGCGTATATTGTTTTTTACTTCTTAAAAAGGAAAAAATTATGTTTATAGATATATTAGTATGTTCAATTTTGTGATGTTAATAATGCAACTGTTTATTTGACTGACAGAGCCACCAAAGCCAGCCCCACGAGTGCAAACACTGCCAGTGACCAAATCCAGCGAAGGGTTGTTCGAAAGCCCATTTGGATCAGACTCCTTTGGTGCTCCATTACAAAACTCTGTAAGTAACAGTCTAGTTTTGTACAGTATGGAGTAAGGGCATAGTATCAAAATAGAACTAAAGCTCAAAATTTCACTGAACCTACCTTCCTCATCTGCTGATGAACTATACCAAAAAAAAGTAACTACACATTGTAAAATGTCTTTACTGAAGATAATAGTGATTTTCATTTCAATTTAAATTAATTGGTTTGTTTTACAAGGTGAGGGTTCACATATACTTCATTACATCTACAGAGGGAGCCTTAAAGTGGAAGTTCAGTCAAACACCAACTATACTTAACCATTGCCCAACAGCATTGCATACTTTTACTGCGGCAGTGTGGTTCGTTAACGCGAATCGCCGTTTATAAACGGCGATTTGCACATGCGCAACCTGCGGGCGAGCGTGCACGCTGGCTGTGCCTGCACACTCCATGAGCGTGCCCGCGGGTCGGGCGGACTCGATGTCCGCCAGCAGCCCGCGATCGCCTGTTACAGAGGAAGAACGGGGAACCGCCATTGCAAACACAGCGGTTCCCCGTTCTAGCAGGCGGCATGACAGAGGTCTACTGATCCCTGTACTCGGGATCAGTTTGATCTGTTATGCCCCTGCCATCCCAGCCCCCATACAGTTAGAACACGCCTAGGGAATGCAGTTAACCCCTTCATTGCCCCCTGCAGGTTAACCCCTTCCCTGCCAGTGACATTTATACAGTAATCAGTTTTAGATCTGATCACTGTATAAATGTCATTGGTCCCAAAAAAGTGTCAAAAATGTCCGACATGTCTGCCACAATATCGCAGTCCTGCTAAAAATCACAGAGCGCCGCCATTACTAGTAAAAACGCCATAAATTCATTCTCATGGCAACTTTTGGGCAAACCAATATACTCTGATTGCAATTTTTTTTTAACACAAATATATAGAAGAATATATATCGGCCAAAACTGATGAATACATTTGTTTTTTTAGATTTTTTTGGACATGTATTATAGCAAAAAGCAAAAAATATTGGGGTTTTTTTTTCAAAATTGTCGCTCTTTTTTTGTTTATAGCGGTGATCAGAAGTGACGCAGAGGTGATCAAATACCACCAAAAATAAGCTCTATTTTGGGAAAAAGTACGCCAATTTTGCTTGGGTACAACGTTGCACGGCCGCGCAATTGTTAATTAAAGTGACGCAGTGCCGAATCACAAAAAGTGCTCTGGTCCTAAAGTGGGAAATCCTTCCGGGGCTGAAGTGGTTAAATCTACTCCCGCCCACATTCAAAGTCTATTCTATCTACCCTGTAAAAGAAAGATCTGTATACTTACCTGTTCTGAGGGCGCTCCGCTCTGGTCACATAATTGGATCTCAGCATCAGCTTCAGTGTAAAGGAGAGACCATGGCAATGGCTGCAGGGCCTGGACGATGACATCACCCATAGGCTTATTGTGGAGTATCCGTTGTCAGCTGACCCTCTACAATGAAGCTGGTGCTGGGGCCTGATTATGTGACTGGACCAGAGCGCTCTCAGAACAGGTAAGTATACAGATCTTTCCTTTCCCAAGGTAAATAGAACGTGCTTAGAATGGACATGGGAGTAGTTTTAAGTATAAATAGTATTTGAATTTCCACTTTAAGGCTCCCTCTGGAGGTGTAATAATTGCTTTAAGCAGGGGTGTCAAACTGGCGGCCCTCCAGCTGTTGCGAAACTACAAGTCCCATCATGCCTCTGCTTGTGGGAGTCATGCTTTTAATTGTCAGCCTTGCAATGCCTCATGGGATTTGTAGTTCCGCAACAGCTGGAGGGCCGCCAGTTTGACACCTGTGCTTTAAAGTACATGTGAACCGTCTTCTTGTAAAACAACCCATTCAGTTTAAAATAGAAATGAAAGGCAAAACATTTGTGTGTGTGTTGTGGTGGTTAGCTTATATGTGGATCACCTTTCCTTGGGAAAAAGGCAATCCAGAGAGCAGGTATTTCTTAAAAGTTTGACTTGTAGCCAGTTTTTTTTAAAAGGTTGCATGGAAATCAAATAAAACAAAACAGAAAATAAATCCTTGCCATCCAGGTACAGAAGAGATTCCTATCTCACAGTAGATTAATCATTAAAGAATCGAGATCGCGATTCAACCCCACTCACGATCTTAACACAGCATTTCCTTGATTCAGTGCAGAGAGTTCTCTGCTCAAGCCGGCAGCTGGCAAAAAAAAAAAAAAACAGGCAGCCTGCCAAGTTTATCACAACATTGCTCAGGCAAGATAAACATTGTAACATTTCATTCTTTTAGATCAAAGGGATGAACTTCTGCCTGTAAACAAGGAAAGTTTAACCACTTAAAAGACTAAACTTTTTTCTGACACTTGTTGCTTACAAGGTAAAATCCGTATTTGTTGCTAGAAAATTACTTAGAACCCCCAAACATTATATATATATTTTTTAGCAGAGACCCTAGAGAATAAAATGACGGTTGTTGCAATATTTTATGCCACACATTATTTGCGCGGCGGTCTTTCAAGTGCAATATTTGTGGAAAAGATACACTTAATGAATTTTAAAAAACGAAACAGTAAAGTAACCCAATTTTTTTGTATAATGTGAAAGATAATGTTACGCCGCGAGAATCGTGAGAGAATCATGATCTTTATTTTTAGCAAAAAAAATTGTGGTTCTCATTTTAGCCAGAATTGTGCAACTCTATCTCACAGGTAATGGGCTTCTCCCGATCATCAACAAAACAAATGTGGTGCAAACCTTTTTTCTTTCTCTCACAAAGCAATCTCCATATCCATAGCTCTCTCAGGTTTTGGCTTCCTGAGTCCCAGACCAAAATCAACCTTTTGCTCCAGTCCTGCTTTATTTATACCATCTGCTGGTGGTCACCAGTGGAACACAAAATCTGGTCCGGAACCAACACTGCCAAGGTGGCCCGGAAGATCCGGACCGGACTCCACCTTAGTTTTCTACATATGAAGGCATGTGAAGTGATACATAGCATCCATCGATCACCTTGCCTTTCATAATGTCACATGTTCCTCCCTCCCTTCCTGCTCAACTATCCCACCAAGACAATGGACATGGGAAAGGGCATCAACATTATTCTGAAGTTTCCCAACTCTATGCTCCACTGTGAATTAAAATGCTTGTAAAGCAAGGAACCACCTTGTCACACGGCTGTTTTTCTCATTGTTATCACACATCCACTTGAGAGGGGCATGATCTGTAACTATTTTAAATTGTCTCCACAGCAGGTAATATTTGAGGGCCTCCAAGGCCCATTTGATAGCCAAACATTCCCTCTCGACAATTACATAGTTTTTCTCATGTCTATTAAGCTTTCTGCTCTGCGCAACCAGGGGCTCCTCCCATTTCTGATTTGGGAGAGAACAGCACCCAGTCCCACATTAGAGGCATCTGTGTGTACCACAAACTCGTTTGTGAAATCTGGGGTCATGAGCACAGGATGTGCACAAAGCTAGATTCAACATTTGAAAAGCCTTCTCTGCTTTGGAATTTTACTTAACCACTTAAGCCCGGAAGGATTTCCAGCTTTAGGACCGGAGCCCTTTTTGCGATTCGGCACTGCATCGCTTTAACTGACAATTGCGCGGTCGTGTGACGTTGTACCCAAACGAAATTTGCGTCCTTTTTTTCCCACAAATAGAGCTTTCTTTTGGTGGTATTTGATCACCGCTGCGTCATTTCTGCTCGCTGCTATAAACAAAAGAAGAGCGACAGTTTTGCAAAAAAAAAACAAATTTCTTACTTTTTGCTAAAATACAAATCCAAAAAAAAAATATAAAAAAAACTTTTTTTTTCATCGGTTTTGGCCGATTTATATTCTTCCTCATATTTGTGATAAAAAAAATCGCAATCGGCGTTCATTGATTGGTTTGTGCAAAAGTGGTCGCGTTTACGGATGATGAGAATTCATTTTTGGGTTTTTTTTTTTTTTTTACTATTAATGGCGGCGATCTGCGATTTTTAGTGGTACTGCGATATTTCAGCGGACATGTCGGAACATTTTGACACTTTTTTGGGACCATTGGCATTTATACAGCGATCAGTGCTATAAAAATGCACTGATTACTGTGTAAATGCCATTGGCAGTGAAGGGGTTAACCTGCAGGGGGCGCGCTAAGGGTTAACTATGTTCCCTGGGCGTGTTCTAACTGTATGGGGACTGCCCTAGCTGGGGAAGGGAAGTGGTCACAGCCTCCATGTACAGGAAGGCTGTGATCACAGCCCTTCTCCATTCACAGAACGGAGGTCCGTGTTTACATACACGGACCTCCGTTCCTTCACTCCGGGGGGGGCATCGCAGGTGGCCGGCGGAGATCGACTCCGCCGCACCCGCTCCCTGGCCCCCCCCCCCCGGACACAGTGAGCGCGCGCGCGCTCACTGTGCACGATCAGGCGGCCGCCGTCAGATGACGGTGATTCGCCTTACAGAGCCACTTTGCCGCCGTCAAATGCCGATCGGCGGTCGGCAAGTGGTTAAGCATGACCGATCCTCTACTTTTCATCAGATCTGTTAGTGGGGCTGCAATGGTGGCAAAAGTGGGGGAAAAAAACGCCTATAGTAACCTTTGATTCCAAGAAATGTCCAAACATTTTTATTTATAAGTTGGGGCCACTTTTGAATCGCCTTAATGTTTTCAATCCAAGGCTTAATAAGCCCCCAGCCAATAACATTGCCAAGGTATTTGGCCCCCTCCAAGCCTTTGACACACTTTCTGGGATTGGCAGTAAGTCCTGCTTTCCTAAGGGAATCTACTACTGCTTGCACCCAGGGCAAATGAGACTCCCAATTTGAGCTGTGGATGACTACATCATCCAAATAGGTGTCTGTGTATTGCAAATGTGGTCTTATAGTCTTGTCCATCATTCTCAGGAATGAGGCAGGAGCACCATGCAAACCAAAATGCACCTGCTTAGACTGGAATGACCCCTCCTGGGTAGAGAATGGCGTCTTCTCTTTTGCAGATTCCATTAGGGGTATCTGCCAATAACCTTTAGTCAAATCTAAAGTCGTTATGTACCGGGCAGTTCCCAATCTGTCAACAAGCTTGTCCACCCAAAGCATTGAATTTGGAAACGCTGTTCAATTTTCTGAAATTATGGTTCCCTCTGGCTTTGGAACTAACACTATGGGACTTGACCAGTTACTGTGGGGCTCCTCTTTCACTCTCAACTCTAACATGTTCTTTACTTCATTTGCAAATGCTTCCAGTCTGGCCTTGGGTATTCTATAGGGCTTTATGCTTACATGGACCCCCGGTTTCGTAATTATGTCATGTTGTATAAGTTTGGTCAGTCCGGGTAGGTGAGAGAAAAAGTCTCTATACTTTCTCACAAACTCTTTTACATCATTGTGTTGGGCCACTGGCAAAGTTTCAGTTATGGGCACCTTAGGTGTCATGGGGGCCGTGTCCTTGAGGGGTCATTACTGCCAGTAAAGTCTCTCTTTCCTCCAAAAGGCCTGCTTTGGTTTCCTTCTTCCTGGCTGGTGGACTTTATAGTTTACTTCCACTACTTTTTCCATAATTTCAAATGGATCTTGCCACTTTGCTAGGAGTTTACTCTCCACTGTGGGGACTAGTACCAGCACTCTATCCACAGTGTTTAAGGCCCAGATCTTGGCATCCTGATTATAAACCCTTCTCTGGGCCTTCTGGGCTTGCTCCATATGTTCCTGTACAAACGGCATGATAGCTGAGATTCTATCCTGCATCAGCGAGATATGCACAATGCTGCTTCTAAAGGGCGTGGTCTCTCCCTCCCACATTTCTTTTGGGACATCTACCATACAGTAGATCAAAAGGTGAGTAACCTGTAGATGCCCGAGGTACCTCTCGTATAGCAAACATCAGGTACAGCAACAAAAAAAAACAATTTCTCCCATCTTTGTCCACCACCTTTTTTAACATGTTTTTGAGCATCTTGTTAAATCTCTATACAAGACCATCAGTTTTAGGTTGGTAAACAGAGGTACGGAGATGGGAGATTTTGAACTTACACAATTCTTTAGTGACTCTGGAGATAAAAGGTGTGCCCTGATGTGTTAATATTTCTTTTGGAATACCAACACATCTAAATATCTGGACAAGCTATAGCCTTAGCTGAAATATTATGCAAGGGAATGGCTTCAGGATACTGTGTGGCATAGTCCAGCATTACCGGTATGTGCTGATAGCCCCGGGCAGACTTTACCACTGGTCCAACCAGATGCATGCCAATTCTTTCAAATGGCAATTCAATTATTGGTAATGGTACCAGCGGCCTGTGAAAATGGCGCTATGGTGCAGAATGCTGACACTCTGGGCATGACTCACAATATGCTTTGACATCTGCATGTAAACCAGGGCAAAATAATCTATGGGTTATTCTCTCCCTAATTTTCTCTATACCCAGGTGTCCACCCATTATATGTCCATGAGCTAAAACTAATACCAACCAGCAATATGGTTTGGGGACCACTAGCTGTTCTACCTCCTTCTTCCCTTGCTTTACTACTTAATACAGCAAGTTATTTTTAAGAGCCATGTAGGAAAAAGACAACCCAACGTCAGGTTCAATGGGTTCCCCATCTTTCATTTGAATACCTTCTCTGGCTCTAGTAAGCGTGGAGTCTTTTAGTTGTTCTGTACAAGAATCATATTTTCTGACTTCTAAGTCAGGCACCACATTCTGGCCACTCTCATTATTAGAGTCAGAGATAATTTCTTGTTAGTCATCCTCAAGCTGGGGGTTGGATTCCAGCTCCTCCTGCTCTCCAGCCATTACAGAGAGAGGAAAAAGATCTACCCCTTTATTGGACACACCAACAGTTTCCCCTCAGCTTTGCAACCAAAAGGGTCAGGAGAGAGTTCAGGCGTTTCCCCAGCATGGGGAGCTCTGTCCTGACTCATTTTGATTTCCCATAAACTCCAAAAATATGGAAAATCTCTCCCCACTAGGCTTCATGAAGTATTGAGGGTACTACTCCCACTGAATGTGTCACAGAGCCCCAGGGAGTATCAATCTCGACCAAAGTAGTCACGCACGTCACTATGTATACAAATCACCCCAATAGTGCTAGGGTGTAACTTTGCAGGGTTAACAAAATCTGCTTTGGTTAATGTCTCAACACTGCCAGAGTCTAGAAGAGCAGTGGTAGGCTTTCCATTCACTGAAATCATGCACATTTGTTTTTCCATTTGTCCTTGACATGATACAGTACATGCTACCTGTGCAAAAAATTGTGTGTTTTTTCAAATAAGCATTATAGCATTGCATTGGTTCATTATTTAGGAAACAGTTAGCAGCAATATCCAACATAAACAGATAAAATCTCCTGTGCTGTACGGTGGGCCTGGGTGGGATCAATGATACTTCTGTATGGTTGCTACTGTATGGACAATGCACGCCCTGCTGCCTTAGTCAACTTGGGGGAGTCCGAAGTGCTATAACATAGAGAGAAAAAACAGAAGGCGCATGGCCTAGTGCATTATTCTAGGTAAGAGATTTATTAAGTGTCAGAAGTAAATATTGTACTCACATTTGATAAAAGAATTAAAATCACATCATAGCATTCCTTTGGAGATGCCCATATAATACCATCCGCATCCCATAGGGCTGAAGGGTGTTTTGGCAGGGTGACGCATTACAAAGGGTTTTCCTTTTCCTTAGAGCCTTAAAAGGAAAAGTCTGGTGTGCGTATTATCCTGTAGTGCGCCATCTGGGTGGTATGATCATGAGGGAATAGTCCTTCAACGATAGGATTGGTCCTTTATTCATCTCAGCGCACCTGTGGTAAAGATTGTTAGCAGCAATATGACCTAACGCATGGCAACAAAAACATTTAAGGGTTCTGTACCCAGGCCTCTAAATGGCCTCAGGGACCTTCTTGACCTGTTTGGCCAGTCTCCAGGTCCTGAGCCCACAGTCTTATTATCTGTAGCAACAGTCTTGCAATTTTTCCCCAAGCCCTTTAACCCTGGAATAGTCTCAACTGGATCCTCTGGGTGGCTTTCACCCCTAGAGACATTGGGGTGGAGCACGGATGAGTTCAGCAAGTCCTCAGCAGCAGTATACCTCCCCACAAGGTCCACTAGCTGGTACACAGACTTAGATTCTCCATGGCTGACCCACTTCCTTAAGGTGGCAGAGAGTGTGCAGACATAGTGGTCTATGACCACACGCTCCACAATCTTAGGAGCTGACAAAGTCTTGGGCTGCAGCCACTTCCTGGTGAGATGTATCAGGTCAAATGTCTGGGAGCAGGGGTGGCTTGTCCAAACAATGCTGATGCACCCGCTGAGCCCAGACCACAGTTGTGACACCCAGGCATGCAAGAACTTCAGCTTTCAGTTTCTCATAGTCCTGGGCAGCCACTGGCCAGATTATAATAGTTTTTTTTGGGGTTCACCCATCAGAAAAGGTGCTAGCAGTTTCGCCCATTGCTCTTTTTGCCATCCTTCTCGAACAGAAACTCTTTCAAATGTTGTGAGGTATGCTTCCATACCACCTGCGGGTAATAACTGGCATGCACCATTTTCTGTTCCACCGGCAGCGGACCTGCAGACCTCTTCTTTAAATCACCAGGTGTTGGGCCACTTCCTTAAGGAACTCTAAGCAACATGCTTGTTGGGCCTCCGCAAACTGGCAATTTTCCTCTGCGAACTGGCAGTTAGTTTCCTGATGGGTTGCAGTGGCCTGCAGCAAGGCTTTTATCACATTCTCCATCTTCCCACTTACTCAGGAAGTTACTCGCCAAATCCACAATATGTGGGGGTGAGCTCAAATGGGGATCACCTTCCCTGGAAAAAAGGCAGTCCAGATAGCAGGTCTTTCTTAAAAGTCTGACTTGTAGCCAGTTTTATCTAAAAGGTTGCATGGAATTCAAACAAAGCAAAACAGAAAATAAATCTATGTGATCCAGACATTAACTAAACAGAAGAGATTTCTACCAGTCAGCAACAAAACAAATGTGGTGCAAACCTTTTTGTTCTCTCACAAAGCAATCTCCATATCCATAGCTCTCTGTTTTGGCTTCTTGCGTCCGAGACCAAGAGCAACCCCTTGCTCCAGTCCTGCTTTATTTATACCACCTACTGGTGGTCAGTTCTCTTTCACAGGCTATACACATCTAACTTCTACCCCTCCTCGGCTTTGACCTCTACACCACTATCCCCATTCTGCACCTCTGCACACATCTCCCTTCACAGCCCTCATTTCTATCCCCGCCACCAAAAGCATCCTTGCTTCTCACCTACCTGGCCTGGCTCTTGTACCTCTCCCAGCAGTGTAGGTTGCTCTACTTCTCTCTCTTACTTGCAGGGAGATCATTGGTTGGCATCTGTGCACCAGGGCGCAGATGGGGATCACAGTGCAGCTTACCATGTGATTAACCATCCTACACTGCACCTGCATCTATCTGGTCCCCTCCATGAGTGCAGGGCAGGCAGGGATTTGTGAGTAGCTGTCCTTGTAAACACAGATTGCGTCTGTGATTACAAGTGACAGTAGGGAGTGGAGGGCAAGAGCCGGAGGTGGTGGAATGGAGTTACTCCATGTTGCTGCTGAAAAAAAGCCCTGGGTGTGAGGGCCACATGAAATGTCCTGGCAGGCCAGATGTGTTTGACATGTGTACTAAGGGGTCTATGTATAAAATGTTTGCTGTCCGGATATGACAAACATCTGCACAAGAAGGGCGAACATTGCTGTATTTTCTCTAATATGTGTAGATCCTATTTTGTTAGTGGTCATAATGTGTTTTTTTTTTTTTTCAAAAATATCTCAACCAGGAAACAAAAATTGTCTGGTGGCCACTAGTTGGTGCTGGCAATGTAGAAACTACACATAATAGAGAAAATACAGCATTTTTTGTACTGATTGTGCAGATGTTTGTCATATCCTCACAATAAGCATTTTCTTCATAGAGCGTTGAGTATTCCTCCACATAATTGCATACAGATAAATTGTATACATCATGTTATATTACACAAAGCTATCCCAACCATCTGTTATCTGCATTAAATGATCTTTTTAATGCAGTATTCCCCAAAACAGAATACATTCTTATTTCTGCTGCTTTTAAACAAACACTTGCATTTGCTCTATTGATGGTGAATATGCAAGTGTTTGTTTAAAGCTGGCCATAGATGGATAGAAATTTGGCTGGTTCAGCAGGGACAGGGCAAATTTCGATCCATGTGTGGCCACCCCTGCTCGACAGGAATCAAGCATTAGAATGACTTCTATTGAATGGGAATACTGGAAAACTTGTCTCGATCAGCTGCTGCTACCGCTGAACAGTGCATTACGGCAACAGAGAGTCCTGCTGTCAGAATACAATGTCTCTGCAGGGGGAGGGATTCCTCCATCCACCTCCCTTATATGAATGGAGGAAACTGTTAATTTTATTTTTGTTCAGCCCACTGGCTGAACGAAAAAAAAATCTATGGCCAGCTTTACTGCAGAGTACATTGGGGAGTATCTGGTCCAGTACATTTTGGGGTGGGATTTTCGCTTCCGAAAAGAAATGTAATTTATATAATATGCACATCCCATACTCCTGACCTAAATTTCTGTACTAATTTATGATCTTTGAAAGGATAGATGCTTAAACCTAACTGCCCGGTTGCAAAGGGTGTTATTCTCATTTTGGCCAGGGAGGGAATGGAACCATTTACACTAAGAAGAAATTTCTTTTTTTTTTTTTTTTTTTTTTAGTTTATTAAGGTATTTATATGCAAATACAAGTTAAATGAAGAAAAAACAATGAATAATAGAGGTTCACCAGTAGGAAGACAACTAGTGGAGTTGTAGGCAAGAGAACGAAGGAGAATGGTGTTATTCTCACTAAAGGCAGGAGGGAAATGATTTTATCACCATAGCCAAGGAGAGAAAGGTGTTATTATCTCCAAAACCAGGTAGGAAATCGTGTTATTATCTCCAAAGCCAGGTAGGGAATGGTGTTATTATCCCCAAAACCAGGTAGGAAATGGTTTATTATATCCAAAGCCGGATAGGGAATGGTGTATTATCTCCAAAGCCAGGTAGGGAACAATGTTATTATCACTGTAGTCATGGATGGAATGGTTTTATTATCACTATACCTACAAAGAGAATAACCTTGTTCTCACTACAGCCAGGGTGGGAATTGCATTATTCTCCCTATAGCTAAGAAGGGAATGGTGTTATTGTCAATATAACCAATGAGGGAATTATAGGTTATTTATGCTATAGCCAGGGAGGAAATGCTGTTATTCTCTCTCTATCCACATAGAGAATAGCATTATCCTCATTATAGCCAGGGAGGGAATGCTGCTATTCTCAAGAAAGTAGGTGAAAGGATTGTGTTATTGTCACTATAGCCATGAAGAAATAGTGTTTTTCTCACTAAAGCTGTAGAGAAAATAGAGTTAGTCTCAAGAGAGGCAATGGTGTTATTGTCACTATAGCCAGGGAATGGGAGTGAGATTATTCTCACCATTGCCAGGGTTTCACGGTCTGGAGTCAGGCTCATAGTCCAGTAGCTATAGCAACAGAGAGGCTCCCCCTGACCAGCAGAACAGGTATACAAGCAGGTCAACCTGGCAGAAGTTGCAGGCACACCCAAGGTGCGGGGTATAAGTACTAACTGGTATTCACCAGAGCTTCTGATGGTGAATTAGGGTTTCGATGCATGTTAGTACCAGATCGCGATTCTCAAGATTGCTCCACCAGGAGGTGAACAACCAGGGTTGAGTAGCAGATATAACAAGCAGAAACATAGTCAGTAAACAAGGTCAGAAACAAGTGGTTGGGGGTTGGGATCAAGCAGAAGCGTAGTCGAGGAACAAGCCAAAGGTTGGTAGCAAATGGTAGCAAAGATACGGACAGCAGCAGGAGTGACAAGAGCGAGATATTGGCTGGAGAGAGCACAATAATCTGGCAAACAGGAAGTGCAGAGACATGGCTTGAATCAGGAAGTTCATGGGAGGAGCAAAGGGTTCAAAGTCAAGAGAAGCAAGGTTTAAGGCAGGATCATTGAAGGAATTGTCCAGAGAGTTGTCCAGCATCTCAAAATGCTTAGCAAGAAGGGTTACTGCCAGACACAGCAGAGGTCCCAGGCCCTGACACAGGGAGGAAACACGGTTATTCAAACTATAGCTAGGAAGGGAATTGTGTTATTCTCACTATTGCAAGGGAAAGAATAAGGTTATTCTCACTATAGCCAGGGAAGGAATGAGGTTATTCTCACTACAGCCAGAGAGGAAGCGGGGTTATTCTCACATTTGCTTTTTCTTCATTAATAGAGTAGAACAGCCTTAGAAGCTCTTATTTCTAGGATTCCTGTGAGATGATGACGTGAAGGGTGTGTTGTGGAATGTTTATTTTATTTCTAGAACACTGGAGGGGTAAGTAAGCTGGACTTGCTAAAATAGCACAAATCAGTTGTTATATGTATTGCTTCCTGACAGGTCCCAGTTTTACCTCCTTGAAATATTAACTTACAATGCATATTTTATTAGCGCTCAGACCACTTATTCATGTAAATGAGTAGGAACAGACAAAGGAACTTCCTGCCAAATGGATGTCCTCACTTTGTCTTCCAAAACAGTGAAAGGCCGAGACACAGCGTTATTGGCAATACCAATTCTTGGCACTTACTGCTAGCTTGTGTCTGTTCTCTTACTGGATTCACAGAAAAGGGGAAACAATACAAGCTGTTCACAATGGTTCTGAATCTGAAAAGAGAACAGATTGGTAGATTGTAGTGCCTTAGTGCTCTTAGCAACCACATCAGTTTCTAGTTTTCTAGACTATGTTGAAAAACAACAGCAAACATCTGATCATTGGTTTTTATTAAAAATAGCATTGTCTTGGTTGGCCACAGTTTATCGATGTGCTGTGCTCAACAAACGCTATTCAGGAATGATCTACAATAACACCATAAACCTTACAATTATTGTCAAGCAAATGCTAGTGATATTTTTGGGAGTGATAACCAGTGGGACAGTCTTTATAAATTGACTTTTACATACATTTTTTGGCGATGAGTATTAAATTAACACTCGATTTGGTAAAATACCATAATGCATACCGATAACGTGTTTTTTGTAAATTAGCCAATTAGATGTTTCACGACAGAAATGATGAAAGTAAAGGAAATAACCCATGCTTTAAAAATGTTGTGAATTCACCACAATTGTGAATTGAGCCCACAATAAATTTATAGAAAACTATGATTGGACTAATACTGCTTGTTGTGTCATAGGGAAAATTAGGGAGGCACTTGTATGAAGTTTCCCTGCAACTATAAAGCAAAACTGCTTGAGGCCATCTCCCTCTGCCAGACTACACTCAGCACAAGGATAGAGGAGGTAAAGGTTGAGATATCCCTTATCAGGCAGGACATTCACAAGCTGCAGGAGAGAGCGACTGAGACAGAACTCCAAGTCAGCCACGTGGAGGACGGCCTACCACCGCTGCAAGTAACTACTGAACGGCTGCATCCCCGACTAAACTTTGTTCTCAGTAAGCAGGATGATATGGAGAATAGACTCCGGCGCTGCAACCACCGCTTTGTGGGTCTCCCCGCACGGGCCGAAGGCTCTGATCCCCCAACGTTCCTGGAAAATCTACTGATAATAACCTTTGGCAGGGAAGCCTTCTCCTACACGCTCATGGTGGAGCCCACCACTTGGCAGCCAGGCCTCACCTAAGCGGCGCTCCTCCATGCACTTTCATCACTAAATTCTTAAACTACAGTGACCAGGGTGCTATCCTGCGGCTCACGCGCGAAAAAGGTAACATCCCCTTCGGCAATGCACATACAGCTGTGTTCCCAGATTTCTCAGCCGAAGTGCAGAAGAAGAGGGCGCAGTTTACCGAAGCCAAGTAACAACTCCGGATCCATTACCTGAAGTACGCAATGCTCTTCCCGACGAGACTTAGTGTAGTGTTTGAGGAGGAACCCTGCTGGTCGGTTATTTCTTATGTGTTGGCCCTGGAGCATCTAATCCTTCTTGAACCGTGAGTTGGGCACTGCCCGCCTACATCCCCCTGTTCCGGTGCTCTGAACTTGTCCGACAGGACTAAGGGATCTCCACACTTCATACCCCTCCTCCCCGGCTTAAGCCTTCATTATGTTTCCCCCTACCTATTAACGTTTTCTACATGTCTCGAGTGTTCTACCTGCCGTCCCCATGTTTTTTGGAGACTTATCGCCCTGCGCCGTTGTGCACTTTTCAGTAACTGGTCACCCCCAAGACCTTAGCAGTCACATGTTCCTTATGTCACTTTTTCAGTTTTGGTACCTATTGTTGATTTTCCAAGGTTTGTTTCCCTGGCCAGCCTCTGCACCCACAGCTATGGTGGACAGTAGCCAGATTGTCTTGCTATGTTGGTCCAGTGTCGGTAAAGGTTTTGTGTTTTTTCGCATGCTCATCTGACATACCATCGACATTTATTAGACTGTATGCACTGCTCGTTTTCATTTTTGGGTCATATGACACTCTCATTTGACTCATGTATAACAATTGTCTGCAGACTCTTGGCTTCTCCCAAACATCCATATGGTGTTGCTTTATGTCTATCTGTATTTTCTTCTATTAATACCATCACTCCCATGAAATGTTTCCTTATTTGTATGCTACTGTGTAGTGCTGCCCCCTGCTGGTCTGACTGCATACCCTTCTATTCCCACAAATATCATGGCCTCCCTCAAACTGTTGACCTGGAATACAAAGAACAAGAAAGGTGCGCCTCTAAGTGCAGTAGTGTAAAAAAAACAATTTTATTAAACAAGATTAAAACTACTCACAATGGTAGTATGCAGGTGCGCATTGCAGTGCTGGTTTCCTGTTGGTATCGGTCGTCACCGACTGTGACGTTACGCGTGGACGTATGATGGTAACACTCATCAAAATTAGAACAAATTATTTTAACAAAAAAAATGTGATGACGTGAATCTCCGCGTGGAAAGAACAAGAAACATAAGGTCCAGTTGTCAAACTCCCTCCGGTACTATAAACACCCTTATCTTCCCATACGTCAGTCTGGTCGTCCCCCGTCGTGATGTGTCATCGTATGTTTATTCCTTTGTAAAGTACCCTCACTACCATAATTATCTTCTTTTATGTCTATCTGTATTTCGTTGTGGTATACCTACAAACCC
>BLSH010396938.1:816294-832893 GCA_018402905.1 Glandirana rugosa
TGGAAAAGAAGTTCGGTTTGGGCTTGTGAAATCTCCACGGGCCGTACCGTGGGGTTGGCGCCGTGCTAAAACCGCAATAACAGCAGGCACCGTTTTAACGCGTTTGTCTTAACACCCTACGGACAGTGGGTTTTTCTTCAAAGCGAGGCGCTAACCCCACGGTAACTTTCATTTCCCTAGTACTCGTTCAGGACGCTAAACGCCACTAAGCCCTTAGCATTCGTCTTAAGTTCCCCACACATTACGTGTCACATCCCCATTCTTCTCACGTTGTAAAAGAGGTGGTCGTTATGAGAGGGACGAAATTGGAAAGTAATTTTTGGGGTGAGGGAGAAAACGTTTTTTTTTATGTCGTAGTTAGAAATAAGAGTGGGAGGTGGGGGGGGGGGGTCGTGTTTAGATAAGAGGGGGAGGGAAGATTTGTTTTTGTTTTTTGGGGGGGGTTGTTCTGGGAGGGGGAGAATAGATTTGTGCTGGGGGGGGGGGGTGGAGGGTGAGAATAAAGATTGATGCTGTATTTTTTTTTGCAAAAGAGGGAGTGGGGTTTTTAATGAAAGGTTAAAGCAGGGAGAGTATTGCTGGTGGAGAAAATGTTGCACTCTTCTTACCCCTACACTGTGCATTACACACCCCTTGAATTCTGCTTACGATTCCCGAATCACCGCAAATCGCAGGACTTGCTCATGATCCCTTTACTTTCAATGGCACCCCAATCGCGGAGCGAAACTTCTTTTTGGGTGACAGGCATCCCACAATTCTGTTTGCGCAATTTTGCCACGGACGACAATAACGCCAAAATCGTGCCGCGGTTGGGGTGCCATGCCGGGCACCTCTAAAGTGTTCGGGTTTGGCTTGAAGAAAAGGTGGCAACCCTAATCTAACGTCACACATATATGGGAAACTGGACAGAGTTGGAAGCCAGTTAAAGTATACTGTCAGAGGAGGAAGGATGCGACTGCATGTATAGGGCAGTGATCATGGGATTTTACCCGGATTTCATGAGGTGGATAGTACTCGCTCATGTCACCCTGTACCCATACTAAGGAGCATTCTGGTAGATGTATAAGAGTCTTGAGTATTGCTGTGTCACTGGAAATAATGTGACTTTGCTGACATCTTATCAGACTCAGATGTTGTTGAGGGACCAGAATATAAAGTAACTAGATCGACTTCTTATCTATATCAGATGGTTTGTTTCCATTTCCTCATTAATCCTGTTGGGAACCAGAGTATTAAGGCGGAAGATCCAATATGCTTCTTATCATTTGGCTGATAGTGTGGAATCGGATATGTACTCAATGGCTAGTACTTCCAACTTTGTGAAGTCTTTGTTGTGATATTGCAAAAAATGTTGCGGGACACTGAACTTGTCACATCCACCTTTGATGAAGTTCCTGTGCTCCCCTACTCTTTTTCATAGGCTGCGTATCGTGCGTCATAGAACAATTTGCAGGGGCATCATAAAACATAGACTACAAATTGAGTTGAGCAAGTGATAAATTGTTTTATACAATATGTGTGACCTTCTTGATCAGTAAAATTTGTGGTGCCATGATTGATAGATTGGCATGTTAAACATCTTCTTTTCCAACATTGGAATATTCCGACTCGATTGTCGAAATATGTGCGTATGTCAGAAGTGTGTGTTTTTTTTACATGATTTCAATTTACTGGGGGCAATGTGGTTTTTGATAGTTCTAGCTCTCTTGAAAGTGACTTGCGGGACATCGGTTATCAGCTCAGCCAACAGTGGATCTAGTTTGAAGAGGCTCCAATGTTTACGGATGATGTTGGTGATTTTTTTGTGTTGAGTATTATAACCGGTAATGAATCTTGCTGGATTGAAATTCTCAGAAAGGGGTCCGCCAGAATTTTTGTTGGGTAGGGTTTTATATTTCTGTAATGCTTCTTTGAGCAGAGATTCAGGAAAGCCTTTTTCTTAAAATATCTTGACAAGGATTTGGCCCTGTTCCATACAATCAATATCCTTGGTGCAATTTCTCCTCAACCGTTGAAATTGGCCACTGGGTATGTTTCTTTTCCAGGATGGATGATGGCAGCTTGTAAAGTGCAGATGAGAGTTGCCACTTGTTGGCTTGCAGTGGTTCTGGAAGACTATCCTATCTCGAGTGAGCTCGAGATCCAAGAATATTAGTTTGAGAGGGTCAAGGACATGTGTGAATTGGAGGCCCAGGGTGTTGTTATTACAGTATGAGGTAAAAGACAGGAACTGTTCTTCTGCGCCCTTCCAGATGATAATTATATCATCTATATATCGACCATAATAGGCGATATGTTCGGTGTAAGGATTCCGGTGCCATATAGCTTGCTCTTCCCAATACCCCATCGTAATATTGACATAACAGGGGGCAATGTTCGCCCCCATAGCTGTGCCTGTGATTTGGAGATAGAATTGGTCAGTGAACGGAAAGTAGTTGTGTTCCAGACAGAATGCTGTGGCTTCTATGAGGAACTGAGCTTGCTTTGGGTGAATGCTTTTGTTTTTGCACAGGAAATGTTGTAGGGCTTGGAGCCACCACACATGTCAGCCCTGAAATGCTGATTTTTGAAACTGAGCAGTGGCAGCCTCCAGCCAAGGAGTGGAGTCTTAGTTGTGCCATTTTAAAACCCATTCCTAGGTTGCCCATCCTTACCATTTGTAAAACGTTTAATTTTTTTTTTATATACATATTTCTTTCCATAGGTCCCTGGTTCAATCGCATGGTCAGGGACATTATGTTAGGGGTTGCAGGGGTTGCAATTCCAACGGGGCCCCATGGTCCAGGGGGCCTGTGTGCCTCCCTTGTACACCTGAATAGGAAGGATGGCGGGGGTGGCATTTAGAGGACCCAATCTCCTCCATTTTCCTCTATCCAATTTACTTGCCTGCTGCTGTTCCCAGGGTCCCTGTGTGCTTCCTTGGTCCCCCCCCCCCCCACAGAGTTGCTGTCTTCCCCCTTCCTCTCTCCTGCCAGCTGCTGTAGAAGTCATGATGGAGCCATGGGAACAGGTTGGTAAATTTGTCATTTACCGGCTCCTTCCTTTTCTGAATGAACAGAGTCAGTGATTGGTACCAATTGGTTAATTCATAACTGAAGTATAGTAAACGTTTTTTACTATACTTCCATTTCTGAATGAATGGGAGGCTTGTGGAGGCTTGGTGCACAGCTATTCCTGTCCATTCATTCTGTGCAGCTGAGGCTACACAGATGGAAATTGAGAGCTGAGGTTTGTTTAGGCCCCTGTCATCTCATCAAAGCCCCCCAACAGAGCTCCTAAAAAAAATTGTAAAAATAAATTTGTAAAAGAAATAAAATTAAATGGTAAAAAAAAAAAAATAATAATTAAAATAAAGATTAACAACTACTGGCACCAGTGAGGGAACTATCAGGATTGCAAAGGTTGCAATTGCGACCGGGTCCTTGCATTTCACCACCATTGGGATGCCCGAAGATGGCAGAAAGGGGGCCTGCTGCAGAACCTGTGAAAGGGCCCCGCTGCGGTACCGTAATAAAGGGACCTGCGATAGGAGTAAAGGGCCCCAGGATCAATGGGCAGAGGGAAGGGCCATGGTCAGGGGGGCCCTTCATAATTTCTTGCATCGGGGCCCTGAAGGTTCTAGTTACGCCTCTGTGCATGGTGTAATGGGTCCTCTACTTCCTCAATTGCTGAGCAGGTGACTGATACTGCAGAAATCAGCACCATCTAATTGCATGGCACCATTCTCAGCTTGGCAACCTATACCCAGTGGATGGGTCCTTAGCTCCCTGGGCTGTCAGAAAATGGGTTGAATAGAACCAGTGCTAGATCATAGAGTAGTGAGTCTGGGGGTGGACAGTGTCGGAGATAGGGTGAGTAATGCGGCTTGAGCTCCTTTTTATTATTACTGGAGCAGGCCAATGCTTTAAGGTTTACTTTCACAATTTCCACTTGTGCCATATTTATTGTACATTCTGTGTTTATTCAGTTATACATATTTACCTAATTCCTGTAGAGTCCTTCAACCTCTATGATTTATGGTTTCTCTTGCATTTATAAAAATGGGGGAGAGCAGCATGACTGGTATAGGGGGCCTTAAAGCACAATTACCCGATAATGCCGCTGAAAGTAATATATGTAATGGTAGAGAGGACTGTCAGAGCCTGCAGACATATAGAGGCAATAATGCTCAGAGACTGCAGACATGCTACAGCTGTTGTTGGAAATTGAAATCCTGCTTGGAGGAGACTGTGAGAGACTGGGGACATGTTATCAGAAACTGCGAGAGATCACTCCCATCGCTACTGCCCCTTTGCAAATCAGTGCTCCTATCCTAACTTTTGGGACCACAAATGGAGCATCAAAGGGTCAAGTGTGGCTCTTGGGTTGCATATATGGCATAAGGGCAATATACATTCAGTAAAGAAGTGTTTAACACTCTGGACAATAAAGGCACTTTTCTTTGTTCCATTTTTTGTATGGATTTATGTCCAAAACAGTTTGTAAAAGACATGCCAAAGGTTACTTTTTGTAAAAATATGTAAATATTAAAAATATGGGTTCAAGATAACATATACATCACAAAGTATAAAAATATATACCACATTGTATGGCTAAAGTCAAAATACGATTCATAACTGACCCACTTTTCTTGACAGCACATATAAGAATATTCCTACATTAGCAAAATATTATAATTCCTCTTCAGTCTTAATCCATGCCATTTACCCCATTTGAATAAAAAACCTTTGTCATGCAAAACTTCGAGCCACCAGAAAGTTTAAATTATATTTTTCAGACCATACTGTATTACAGATTTTTTTTCATCCCCTTATAATCTTTCCATGATTTTATAAGTAGATGAGTGAAAGCAGTTGAAACAGAATTAGCAAAATGTTTCCTGTGTCAATAGTTTGGCTTTTGTAATCATTCTGTATGTTAGCTTGTGCACACGGCCTGGACCTTGCATATAATCTCTTTTAAAGGGACCATGTGATCTCAAAAATTCACTGTACGATATCAGCAACAAACTTAAAATAAAACCGTACTTACTGGTACATTTATGATTTGGATCTTCATAAAATAGTTAATACTTATTAATTCCTGCTTAGTTCCCACCTTATGTTCTCCTAGAAAACAGCCTCATTCCAAATGGTGAAGGGTCAAAGAAAAAGATGGTCATTCCAAAGCTGAAAAGCAGAAATTCTCCAACTATCCAGCTCATTTTCATTTTTTTTCTTTTTTTTTTAAATCAGATCAGATAAAGTTTTATTGAAAAAAGCAAACAAACCAGCAAATAGACAAAGGTTTACAGCAAGTCCAAGACAACCTCTCAAGTACCTTGAACATCTTTGAAAAGCAGTACATACAATTTAATATATTTAGTAGTAAATAACTTAGCTTGCCTCTTCCACAAAAAGACAGTACAGTTTTGACGCAAGTAAACAACAGAGTAAATACCCATACCCACATACCGCTACAACTGCTGATAAGTGCACAGCAAAATTGTTATTCTCTCAGGGGGACATAGCTCAACCAATGAGTGTTCTGTCCAACACTAATTCTAATGGGCTCGGACCCGGGGTATTTAGCCAGGGACCCCAGAGATTTTCAAATTTGCAGGGGCACCCTATATGCTGGTAAATGCCTTTCCATTCTAAGAGTTTCACCCATACATTGTATCCACTCCTTATGGGATGGAGAATTAGTAGACTACCAATACCTACAGTGCCTTGCGAAAGTATTCGGCCCCCTTTGAACTTTGCGACCTTTTGCCACATTTCAGGCTTCAAACATAAAGATATAAAACTGTAAATTTTTGTGAAGAATGAACAACAAGTGGGACACATTCATGAAGTGGAACGAAATTTATTGGATATTTCAAACTTTTTTAACAAATAAAAAACTGAAAAATTGGGCATGCAAAATTATTCAGCCCCTTTACTTTCAGTGCAGCAAACCCTCTCCAGAAGTTCAGTGAGGATCTCTGAATGATCCAATGTTGACCTCAATGACTAATGATGATAAATAGAATCCACCTGTGTGTAATCAAGTCTCCGTATAAATGCACCTGCACTGTGATAGTCTCAGAGGTCCGTTTAAAGCGCAGGTTGTAAGTACAACCCTCCGGGCTTGAAAGAGAGCTCTAGCGCTTATGATACCTAGCATCACTTTAAAAGAAGTCTAGAAGGCTATCCAAGTGCCGGACCTCCACAGTTTACCAGTACTCTAGATCAAAAAGTTTTCTGAAATAATTGCCCCCATTTTGCCATCTGATAAATTTGTTTAATCAACTCAAAACATACTCAAGTCTACATCCTTGTTAACATATTTGCTATGATCCCCAAACATGAAAAGAATCCCCTGGAGGAACCAGAGAACTACAAGCCAGTATCTCTTACTAATATCAATATGCTAGACGCAATTTTCGATAACAGAATAATAAGTGAGATAATTTCCCCCATTTTGCCATCTAATCAATTTGTTCCATCAACTCAAAACTGACCCAAGCCTTACATCCATATATTGCTCTGACCACCAAAGAAGGAAAGGACCCCCTGGCGGAACCACAGAACTACAAGCCATTGCTTATAATATGACCTCAATCTACTAGATGCAATTTGTATTATCAGAATAACATGTCCCTGAATTCTCTAATTTATTAAGACCAGGTAAGCTTTGTCTCACAACACTAAATAAATGATCAGGATCATAAGTGATCATGCAACCAAACAACATCCAGTGTCTGCTCCCTGGGCTAAGTACTGTATTCATAAGGTGTTTGCTTCTATCTTTTAGTATTATCTAAAATACATTATATGTAGATGAAGCTTTAAAAACTATTTCCTTCCATACCTGGAAACCTCCGATTAGTGCCGAGCGGCTAGAGTAGAAATAGTCTGAAGCCTTCAAAATTGTAAGACTCAAGGCATGGGGTTTTTTGTTTCTCCAATCCTCATTCATATTAGCTGTAAAACCCTTAGTACATTTATCAGACTAAATCCTGGTGGTAAAGTAATTGGTTGCACACCAAACTGCTTATTACTTTGCTTTCTTACTGATGGCGTTGATGTTACTCTTTAAAATTCTGTACCAATGTGTTATATATCTTATGCAAAAATTTCTTTGTCATTGGCAGTGACCAAAGGGCAGTTGCGTTAAACATCACATTTTTAAAATGACTTAATACCCGCAATGCAGCTGGTCCTGCTTCTTCAACGGCCTGTCCCATGTTTATGACTGCTGCTCTGTACTTTTGTTCAGCATGTCTGGCTAATTGTAGTCTCAAGTGCAGTACAAATTATTGTAGCAGATCGCTCACTCTGCACCTCCTCTATTCAGAAAAGGCCTTGATTCTTTTCACTGGATGCAAGGTTTTCTGTGGTTGGAGGAGGGGACGATGAATGTCACAAATTCCCCTCCTCCAATAACAACTTTGCATTAAATGAAAAGAATACACAGCATTTTCTGAATGGAGAAACTGCTGAGCATGCGGCCCCTTGTGATATCTTTACTACAGCCAGAACTACAGATCTCAGTGCTGGATGCTCAGTGCTTTCAGTAACGTGGGGGCTGAATGAAAGCAAGTTTTACTGAACAGATAAGCTGCTAAATGTGGGACAGGCATTAATAACAGTCATTTATTTTTACATAGCAGATGGTCCAAAACTGATTTTTTTTTTTCACTGAATTCCGCTTTAAAGCAGCATTAAACCCAAAACCAAAAATGTAATATATTGCAGCTTACCAATCATTAGATGTGGTGGCTGCATTCGTTTTCTTTTTTCTTGAAGCCAAACTCCAGCCGACACTTTTTTAAGTACTTACAGCAACAGCAAAATTTTTTAATACATGAAAAAAATATTTTTTTTCTAAATCTGCTTGAAGCTCAGTTAAAGTGTTACTAAACCCACAACAGTAAAATCAGTCTGTATATGTAGTAAAGCATGCTTGTTATACTCACTGTGGAACCTAAGGGGTTAATCCTCCACATTGTGTTTGATCCTGTCTTCTCTGATCATCTCCTTCTTTTACTGTCCCCAATCTATTTGCTGATAGCAAAAAGCCCTAGGAGGCACTCTGCACATGCTCAGTTTGGTGTGTATCGCTAGAGTGTTTTTTTCCTCTGGGAGGGTGCATGTGACCAACACTGTCCAGACAAAGGGTCAGGGGTCCTGCAGCCTCATAGGACAGTCAGCGGAGAATGAAAACTCCTCCTACAAGCTTTAACCAGACACTGATAGAAGTCACAAGACTGCTTTATACTGTTGATGAGAAAAGTTATTTGGCAGTTTATATTTACTAAAACCATTTAATTTTCATGTTCTGTGCGAGACCGGATATAGTGAATGCAGGGTCCTGGGTTTAGTAAGGCTTTAATATTTGATTGAATTATAACTGATGATGTCCCTTCAAATTTTTCTTTTTTTCAGAAACCCTTGGCTCATCAAATAACATCTTCTGATCCATTTGGGGATCCATTTGGAAATCCGTTTGCTTAAAAATGTGTCTGTACTGTTTGTTGTAAGTAATTTTGTATTTCTTAACTCTTAAGGCCCGTACACTCGATCCGATTATCGGCCAACAACGGTCGTCCAACAGCCTGTTGGCCGATAATCCGACCGTTAGTACGCACGATATGACAGCTGATTTCCGTTTGTCATCCAACGGCCAACTGGCTGACAAGACTAGAAAACTTTTTTGGCCAACAAGGCGTTGGCCAGTTGTTGGCTCGTTTGCACAGAAGTTGGCCAACAAAAAGTTGGAAGTGCAAACACGCATGCTCGGAATCCAGGAAGTGTTCGGTCGTGTAACCTGTGTTCCTAATACACAAATTACATTCACCTGAACTTCCTCGTTATACGTTCGTAACACGTCACTACGTTCAGCTTTGTTGGCCAATTACTTGGCTACCGTCAGCAAGCTAGACACAACCGCCAACAGCCAATTTGGACAGAAGTTGGACTTTCTGTTGGCCAACAATCTGTGCGTGTGTAGGCTTTAGTACAGCCTTTGTTCACTTTGATTTTTTTTATTTCTCTAAAGAAGTAAACCAAAAACAAAAAAGAAGACCTGTTGAGTAGTCTGGGATCATTTTTTATTTGTACTAACAGTTACATTTTCGGGACAAGATTTCAGGACCGGGAACAAGGAGGGTAGATCCCCAAGACCTTGTCCTCAAAATTGAGCTGCTAGTGCAAATAAAAAAATGATCATGTACATTTCTCAATTATGATGCTGTAAGTGCATTGGTATGGGTACAATCACCTTCAAGTATAACTAAAGGCAAAACTCTTTTTTTAGTTTTGGATATAGTGGAGAAGGATTAGCACCCCTGTTAGTTTTTATTGCTGTCTGTGCTCTTGTTAGGGAGATTCATCCGCTCTATTTGTCCTGTTTACTATTATCATTGAAAGTGAAAGTAAAAGAAAATCCCACATTTTGAGTTGTCCCCAGAAAAGTAAGAGAGGGGAAATCTTCCAATGGAGACACAAGTATTGGTGACCTGGGGGTGCCCAATGAATTCCCTGAATTTGCAGGGGTTTCCTCTCACTTCCTGATTTTTCTATGGGACAGGAAGTGAAGGGAAATCTCTGCAACGGGACACAGATGGCAAAAAAAAATCTGACGGGTCTATCCAAAATTAAAAAAAAATTTTGCCTATGGTTCTACTTTAAGCATATAAGACCTCCTCACAGTACTCTCTACTATGTACATAGAAGTACAGATAGTGGCCCCAAAAGAGCTATATAAAATGATGGCAACCACCCCAATTTATAGCTAGCCTTTGCAGTAAGGTGCACTTGGAAGGGCAACACACATCATAAATAAACAAAACTTTCCCAGCGCACTTACCAGCTAGCTTGCATACACACCAGATTGACCCTGTCTAACAATTCAAATAAGGATTTAGTTGCACACATTTGCAAATATATGTGGAAGCTACAATGTCCATGTCAAGGCTTCTCTGTGTACTGTGGTCCCAACTATGCTTTTTGAGAATCTCCAAGTTGGAGCATATATAGCATTGGATAGTTGGGTCCCTCCAGGCAAACCTGCCCTTAGTTTATTCATTGCTCCAATGTGGAGAGTCTCAAAAATATAGATGTAGGGCATCCCCTGTAGGAGCCGCTGGTGAATAGGGATCCCCCACCCTGTACAGCCAGGCACACCAAATTTTCCACAGGCTCGCTTGAGAAAGGAAACAGTCTAAAAACATTTTCACTTAGGGGTGTACGCGCTTTTGTTGCCAGCGGTTTAGACATTAATGGCTGTGTTTCAGTTATTTTGAGGGGACAGCAAATTTACACTTTCATACAAGCTGTACACTCACTACTTTACATTGTAGCAAAGTGTCATTTCTTCAGTGTTGTCACATGAAAAGATATCATAAAATATTTACAAAAAAGTGAGGGGTGTACTCACTTTTGTGAGATACTGTATGTATGGTAGGATGAATGTGCTATGGATCACGCTATCGAATGACCTTTATATGATGGACATTATATCCCAATATGATCCTTGAATTTGCTAAGTGGATACTCCTGTGAGGGAGGGAAAATACAGCACAATAGACCTCTTCTGGACCAGGAGCATTAAATATACAGTATCTCACAAAAGTGAGTACACCCCTCACATTTTTGTAAATCTTTTATTATATCTTTTCAACACTGAAGAAATGACACTTTGCTACAATGTAAAGTAGTGAGTGTACAGTTTGTATAACAGTGTAAATGTGCTGTCCCCTCAAAATAACTAAACACATAGCCATTAATGTCTAGATGGCTGGCAACAAAAGTGAGTACACCCCTAAATGAAAATGTCCAAAATGGGCCCAATTAGCCATTTTCCCTCCCCGGTGTCATGTGACTCGTTAGTGTTACAAGGTCTCGGTTGTGAATGGGGAGCAGGCGTGTTGAATTTGGTGTTATCGCTCTCACTCATACTGGTCACTGAACGTTCAACATGGTACCTTATGGCAAAGAACTCCCTGAGGATCTGAAAAAAAGAATTGTTGCGCTACATAAAGCTGGCATATGCTATAAGAAGATTGCCAAGACCCTGTGGTCTGATGAAACCATGATAAACTTATTTGGCTCAGAATGTGTCCAGAGTGTGTGGCGTAACGAGGTGAGGAGTAAAAAGACAAGTCTGTCTACAGTCAAGCATGGTGGTGGGAGTGTCATGGTCTGGGGCTGCAGGAGTGCTGCCGGCACTGGGGAGCTACAGTTCATTGAAGGAACCATGAATGCCAACATGTACTGTGACATACTGAAGCAGAGCATGATCCCCTCCCTTCGGAGACTGGGCCACAGGGCAGTATTCCAACATGATAACAACCCCAAACACACCTGCAAGACGACCACTGCCTTGCTAAAGAAAGCTGAGGGTAAAGGTGATGGACTGGCCAAGCATGTCTCTAGACCTAAACCCTATTGAGCATCTGTGTGTGGGGCATCCTCAAATGGAAGGTGGAGGAGCGCAAGGTCTCTAACATCCACCAGCTCCGTGATGTCATCATGAAGGAGTGGAAGAGGACTCCAGCGGCAACCTGTGAAGCTCTGGTGAACTCCATGCCCAAGAGGGTTAAGGCAGTGCTGGAAAATAATGGTGGCTACACAAAATATTGACACTTTGGGCCCAATTTGGACATTTTCACTTAGGGGCATACTCACTTTTGTTGCCAGCGGTCTAGACATCAATGGCTGTGTGTTTAATTCCTTTGAGGGGGCAGCAAATTTACACTGTTATACAAGCTGTACAATCGCTAATTTACATTGTAGCAAAGTGTAATTTCTTCAGTGTTGTCACATGAAAAGATATTTACAAAAAAATGCGGGGTGTACTCACTTTTGTGAGATAATGTATATATTTATGTATAGGTGAAGTAAGGCCAGCATGGAGGAGATACTGAAACAGATGGCTCTGGCAAATGCAAATCAACAGCAGGCAAATGCCGGTTTGCAACAGAGCCTTGCAGCCCAACAAAAGGCTCACCAACAGAGCCTTTCAGCTCAACAATAGGTAAATGCAAATCAACAGCAGACAAATGCAGGTTTGCAATGGAGCGTAGCAGCCCAGCAACAAGCCCTAGAAAAGGCAGAGGCCCGCCATAGGGAATTGCTGACACAGCATGAACAGAGACACCAGCAGCAAATTGAAGCCATCATGAAACAGCTTTAGCAGAGGCAGCAAACCGAGGCTGGGAGTGATTCCGGTAACATACCGACTTTTTGCGTAAGCCACCTGTTGCCAAAAATTACTGTGGATGATGACCCGGAGATGTTTTTGATCACGTTTGAAAGGACAGATGAAAAAAAGAGCTGACCTAAAGAACAATGGGCTGAACTAGTAATATCTGGAGAATTCCAAAAGGCTTATTTTGACTTCGAGCCGGCAGATGCAAAAAACTGTGGTCGTTTTGAAAATGGAAATATTGGCATGACTGGGTGTAACCCTGGCTGTCCGTGCTCAGTGTGTCCACAATTGGAGTTATCAGCTGAGAAAGCTACCATGGTCACAAATGTATGACCTTATCCACTTGACCAGGAAATGGCTGCAGCCGGAATCTCTGTCCGGTCCGAAAATTGTGGAGTGGGCGGTCATGGACAAATTTATCAGGTCTTTCCCTACCACCTTGCAGAAATGGGTGAGCCATGGAGATCCGGAAACAGCAGACAAACTTGTATACCTTGTGGAAAGGTACCTAACAACTGAGAATCTGACGTCTTTCCTCAGAGACTCACAGACTTTCCACCCCAAGACCAGACCATCCCCAGCTATGGGTAAGACTGCACCAAGGGATGGGGGTGGAGAGAGTGAAAAAGAGGGGACTAAAGGTATTTTTGGGACTGCTTCTAATGTCTGGCGAGAGTGGCCTGGAAGACCAATCCCACAGGAGGTGACTAGAAAGTTAATTTGTTACCGTTGCCGGGAAGAGGGACATGTAGTGGCAGTTTGCCCAAGTATTGATGAACCCATGCACTGTGACTTTCTTACAGAGAGATGGCAGTCCCTATTTACAACTACATGCACTGAAGTAAAGGGAAATGAGAAAGCTTTATGCAAAATGGTAGAAATGTTGTTGTATTGTTGGATTCAGGTACCCTGGTTACCTTGGTAAAAACTGAACTGGTGGTGGGAAAAACCTTGCACCATTAAGTGGTTCTTCAGAGCCTGAAAGTTCTACTAAGGAATCATCTGTGAGGATTCTCCTGAGTTCCCCTTGTCAGTATTAGCAGGGGAAACGACAAGGCCTAGGGAAGAGCCTGCAACCTGAGAAGAGGAACAAGTGAACTAGTGTTTGATGATCTAGAGGTACACAGAGAAAGTTTTGCCACTGAACAATTGAAGGACCCCACATTACTAAGCGCCCTGGAGAATGTAGTGAAAATAGATAAGGGGTTAGTTAACCCTGATAAGAGGATTGCCCTCCCTTACTTCATCATGGAAAGGGACCTGTTATACCAGGTGTCACAGTGGGTAGAGGAAACCATTGAGCAACTGGTGGTGCTCAAACCTTACCGCAAGTTGGTCTTGGAACTAGCCTATCGGCACATTCTTGTGGGACATTTAGGAGCTGAAAAGACCCCGGAAAGAATCACCCAGAGGTTCTATTAGCATGGGATCACTAAGTAAGTGGAAATGTACTGTTCCTCCTGTCCAGTGTGTCAGATTTCTGTACCCATGCCACATTTTCGCAGTCCTTTGGTACCCCTGCACATCATTGTGGTGCCTTTTGAGAAGAACACCATGGATTTGGTTGGCCCCATGCTGAAGTCCGCTAAAGGGCTAAAGGGCACCAGCACATCTTGGTGATAATGGACTATGCCACCCATTACCCAGAAGCGATTCCTCTCCAAAACACCTCTGCCAAAACCATTGCCAAAGATCTATTTCAGGTTTTCAGCCATGTGGGCCTTCGTAAAGTAGTACTAACTGACCAGGGCACCCCGTTTATGTCTAGAGTAACCAAAGTGCGTTGCAAACTTCTTAAAGTACCTTAATATCCCCACAGATGCATTCAATATGAAATTAAATATTTAAATAATGTGCAGAAGCGTGTAAATAAATTAATATGATGATATATGTGAATCCATGTGCTAAAAATATATAAAAGTAAAGTGGAATAATTTTATAATGCTTGGAGTTGATTAAACGTGCATAATTCAAATTAATCAATAACTCATTGTGCCAATCAAGCGTATAATAAACCACAAAAATGTTAACAATCTTCTTAATTTGTTTTTATGAAAAAGTAAAAATAAAATAAAAATTAGCCCATAAAGTCAGTTTTAAGATTCAAGTTCCAATCACCAATGTGTTAGGAAATACTGTGATCAGAAATCACATGAATTCACATATATCATCATATTCATTTACTTACCCACTTCTGTACTTTATTTAAATATTTCATTTAATATTTAATGCATCTGTGGGGATATTTAAGTACATCAATTCAGCGCCCTATGGTCCTTATCATACATATTTATATATATTGGTATTTAGGTGCGGCGATCAGCCAGTCCTTTAACTATAACAAAACTTCTTAAAGTGACCCAATTACGTACTTCAGTGTATCACCCTCAAAAAAATGGGCTGGTTGAACGATTTAACAAAATGTTAAAACAAATGCTGAGGATGGTGGTTGATTAAGATGGAAAGAATTGGGATTGTCTACTCCCTTATTTGATGTTTGCTATCAGAGAGGTTCCCCAATCGTCCACAGGGTTCTCTCCTTTTGAGCTACAGTATGAGAAACACCCACAGGGACTACTGGACACTGCCAGGGAAACATGGGAAAGTGAGAGTTCCCCTCATAGACATGTGATTGAACATGTAGCACAAATGCAAGACAGAACTGCGCAAGTGATGCCTATTGTGAAGAAACATTTGGCACAACACCAGTTGACTCAGCAGAGGATTTACCAATTGTGGGGCCCAGGTCCGTTCTTTTTAGTGATAGGGTGTTGTAGTTGGTCCCCAGGGTTAAAAATAAATTCCTAGCTAAAAGGCAAGTCCCTATGAAGTGTTGGAAAAAATGGGTGACGTGAATTATAAAATTAGCCAACCAGGAAGATGAAAACCAGAGCAGATATATCAAGTGAATTTGCTAAAACCATGGAAGAATAGGGAATCCTTGGTCGCTGAGACTACCCCACTTTCTGCTTTGCCTAACCTGGTTATCCCTAAAATCGGGATAGCGGAGACTGTGTCCAAAACTCAGCAACAGGAAACTAGAGAGTTTGTGCTCCGAAATAAAGAGAAATTTTCAGTATTGCCAGGTTGGGTGCCTGGGGTTTAACATGACATTATCACCATACCAGGGGAAAGGGTCAAGTTGAAACCTTATCGAATTCCTGAAGCCCAGTGAGATGCAATTAACCAAGAAGTAAAAAAAATGCGTGAGCTGGGGGTTATAGAAGAGTCAAATAGTGATTGGTTCAGTCCTATTGTGTTCGTGCCCAAACCAGATGGAAGTTGGCGGTTTTGTAATGACTTTTGCCACTTGAATAAAATCACTAAGTTTGACTCCTATCCCATGCCCTACATAGACAAACTGATCGCCTAGGGACAGACTGGTATATGATGAAGTTAGACCTGACCAAAGGGTATTGGCAAATTCCTCTCTCGGAATCGGTCATGGGAAAAAACAGCATTTGTAACTCCAGAGGGATCTTTCCAGTATCGGACAATGACTTTTGAGTTACAGAATGCTCCGGTCACATTTTGACGGGTAATGGATAAGACTCTTTGGCCTCATCGAGCCTATGCTGCTGCATACCTAGATGACGTGGTCATTGGGATTGAGGATTGGGACTCACACTTACCAAAGGTTCAGTCTGTGTTAGATCTGGTAAGCCAGGTTTAAAAAAAATGTACCATTGGGCTAGACGAGTCAAAGTATCTGGGATATACCATTGGGAGAGGTCTAATAAAGCCCCAAGTAAACAAAGTTGAGGCTATTCAGAGTTGGTCAAGCCCTACCAACAAGCATGTTAGAGCATTTTTAGTAATCGCTGGCTATTATTACCACTTGGTTCCCCATTTTGCCTCACAGGCTGCTCCCCTGACCAATTTGACAAAAGGGAAGGAGTCTTTCATGATCAAATAGACTCCAGAAGCAGAAGCAACTTGCGAGATCTTAAAACAGGCCTTATGTAGTCAGCTAGTGTTATACTCGCTTGACTTTTCAAGGGAATTTGTGGTCCAGACTGATGCATTAAATGGGTTAGGATCTGTGTTGTCTCAGGATTTCAAGGGGGACGAACACCCTGTCATTTACCTCAGCTGAAAATTGAAGGCCCATGAAGAAAATTATACCACCATCGAGGAAGAATGTTTAGCAATAAATTTGGCTTTAGACTCTCTCCGGTACTATCTCTTGGGTAGACAATTTGAACTGGTAACAGATCATGCTCCATTAAAGTGGATGGCACAGAACAAAGAGACCAATAGGAGGGTGAATAGTTGGTTCCCGGCCCTTCAAGAATTCCGTTTTGAAGTAAAACATCACCCCAGTGTTAGAATGGGAAATACAGATGCTTTGTCCCGAGTGCACACATGCCTGGCAACCTGTGTCCCAACCCTAGAGTTGAAACAAGAGGGGGGTGTCTAGGA
>BLSH010396938.1:841646-862905 GCA_018402905.1 Glandirana rugosa
ATTGTAACTTCCTCTGATTACTGGGTGGCCACCCTGCTGGATCCCCGTTACAAGGACAACGTGCCGTCCTTAATCCCCTCACTGGAGCGTGAGAGGAAGATGCGCGACTACAAGCGCACACTGGTAGAGGCGCTGCTGAGGGCATTCCCAAATGATACCGGGGGCTCAGCGGAAGCACAAGGTGAAGGTAGAGGAGGAGGAGGAGGTAGAGGCCACCAACGCAGCTGTGCCACCGCCAGCACCTCAGAAGGCAGGGTTAGCATGGCTGAAATGTGGCAAAGCTTTGTCAGCAGCCCGCCACAACAAACAGCACCACCAGCCGATAGACAACGTCTTAGCAGGAGGCAGCATTTCAGCAACATGGTGCAAGAGTATGTGGGCACACGCCTACACGTACTGCCTTACCCCCATTTTACTTCCTTTTGCAGCCCTCTAGGGCTTTCCAGGACTTTGTTACAGCCATTTTTGTGCCTAAAAGTTCGGGTCCCCATTGATTTCAATGGGGTTCGTTGTCCGTGCGATCGTTCGGGTTCCGTCTGGACCCAGACCCGGACTTTGTCCCAAAGTTCGGACAGACCAGCAGAACCCGAACTTCCAGAGGTTCGCTCAACTCTAGTCATGGACAGTAGTATGTTTGTTACAAACAGAGCGGGCATTCCAAAGGGCACAGGAGAAGGGGAGGCTGGTTCTAGGCAGAAGCGGAATAGAAATTAAATTGTGTGGATTGCGCCTGCTGTCAGAGGACTGGGGATGTCTGGTATTTTGTCCAAAGTTAAATGATGGTGGTCCTGGATTTGGGGAAATATTTCCAGAAGTTAGGAGAAGCAGAAGTGTGAGAGAGGTGATATGGGAGTGTGACTTATGTGGGGGGACACTTCCCAGTGTACTGGAGGTTCTGTTGGTATGTGGGTTCAGAAGTAGCAGGAGCTGATGAATGCAGTAATAAGGAGAAGAAAGGAGTGAGGTGATATATATAAGTGGCGGGGTGGAGAAGAGGGGTGAAGGAGAGAGAGTCTAAGGAGGGAGGATGCAACTGTGAGAAGAAAAGGTAGGGAGTGCATGATACAGAGTGGGAGATTTAGAATCAGACAGGATGAGTGATGAAAACGTTCTGAGGAATCAGGTCACCTGTAGTCTGTTTAGTGGTTTGGAATGTTCTGTTGTTTATCGCTTTGTGCATTCGCTGAAGTGCTGAGCCGAAGTGTAATACTTAATCCAATATGAATGCTGAGCCAAAATGTAATACTTAATCCAATATGAATACTTTATCCAAGATGATATTGGTCAATGCTATCCCTGGCAATGCAGACCAAGGCCTTTGCAGACCTTCAGGAAGGCTTATGTGTATACTGATCTGGGTGGGGGTATTGCCAATTAATCAATCAGGATTGCATAGGAGGGACACATTGCTAACAGAACGAACTTTTAACACCAAATGAAGACTACAAGACACCCCAACAGAGCAGAAGGGCAGAGCAATAAAGATAGCATTGGCTCATAATTTAAGTATAGACAATATAATTTACAATTTAAACATATAGCAAACAGTGAATCATATGCAGAAAAGTTAGGAGCTTGAGTGCAGCAAGGATTACCATTTAAACATATAGCAAACAGTGGATCATATGCAGAAAAGTTGGGAGCTTGAGTGCAGCAAGGATTACCTGTGAAGAGATAGAGAAGAGCCTTTTAGAAAGTGCTGAGCCGAAGTGTAATACTTAATCCAATATGAATACTTTATCCAAGATGATATTGGTCAATGCTATCCCTGGCAATGCAGACCAAGGCCTATATAAACAAAACTAAAAATACTGATGGTACATTTAGGGATGCACAGATATATCGGCCGCCGAAAATTATAAGCTGAATGTAGGGTTATCGGCATTTTGCCCAGAGGAAAAAAAAAGGTACCAATATTGGCATGCTGCATCTTGTTGACTTCAATGCAAAATCACATCCCATTATCTTCAATGCAAAAATTGCCCCATATTGACTTCTATGCCAAATCGCGTCCCATTGACTTCAATGAAAAAACTCCAGCCACATTAATTACATTTTACAATTTTTTTGTTAAAAACTGTCCATTTCGGTTTTCAGCCAAGTGCATCCTGAATTTTCAATTTTAGTCCAGAATTTATATTTCAGTGCATCAAGTTACATTTCTCAATGACACTTGCAGACTTTACCTGCAAGCGTCATTTTACACAGGAGCTGTTCCTGAACTGCAACGCAACTGTCAATTCCAGATGGGATTTTTCAGTAATAGGGACAGAGAAGTGAGTGGCAGGATACAAGAAACTAGGGATACGCCCTCACAACTTTATTTAATTTTTTTTTTAGAGTGTATCACCTGCACCCAAGGTCCAGAGAGCAGAACTAAAGTCCCACTGTGAGAAACTGCAAGAAGCTAGTAATTTTTGGCAAAAGAAACCCACAATCTCTTTTGCCAAAAAAACTTTTGTCCCGTGCTCCCTACATTTTTTTTTCCTATATACAGTGCACGGTGCATGCATCATGCAGTGTACATCCAGTTCCTGGGGAGATGCAACTCACCAGGGCCCAGGGGAGGTGGTGTGGGAGATGGCATCAGTGTCAGACAGAATAGCTACTATAGCCTGGAATTTTCATTGCTGGAGGAGGGCACTGCATGAGGTATAGGTTGCACATTTTGGTGAGAGCCCACTCCCATCCAGCAGAATTTAGTTCCCATTTAAGTCTAATACTAAATAAATTATGTTTTGTAATAGAAAGACTAGTAAGCCTCTGTAAAATTATGCCATCTAATTATGATGTTGTGGTTGTAAATATGTGGCTTAAAAAAAATGCATATTCTATTAAATTGAATATTTGTATCTTTTCTTGTTACAGCTATGCACATAGCAGGAAACAACGGAAGTCTGAAAACTCCAGGGGGCGCCATTTCATCACCTTGTCTTTATGACATTAATTAATATGTTTGCACTGAATCCAGAATATATTTCATTCTAGTAGATATTTTCCATAATTTTTCTTGTAATGAGCCACAACAGAACACACAAGTTAGAGTTGGGAGTTTGGAAGGCAGACTGTCATATATGCATTTGCCTAAGAAGAGTAACTAGGGGAGGGCAGATACAACACACTGGCATTGGTTAGAGTGGAGTTTGCCTTTACCCTAGCTGTAGAGACTATATGGCAGCCAGTAAAATATACACATTGTACCAAAAGTAATACAAATGTAGGCATCATTTTTTATTCACTAAAATAATAGGTCCTTTAAATTTAACATGTTAGTAGAGTACTCTTCCTATAGTAACGATTCTTCTTCTTTTTCATTACAGGTAAATAATGGATTCCAAGTAGAAGCAACATGTCGTTATTGAGTTCTTGACAAAGTAGGAGTGCAGGCTGTCGGACATCCACCGAAAGCTACAGTGTTAATGGAGATGACACCATTGACAAGAGCATTGGTGACTTTTGTCAATGGTGTCATCTATATAAACATTCTGTAGCCTACTGTGGATGTTGGCAGCCTGCATCCCTTTTTCATCAATAACTCAATGAGGACACATTTCTTCTGCTTGGAATCCATTATTTGCCTGAAAAGAAAAAGAATAATAATAATAAGATTTACTATCGAGGAAGAGTTACTCTACCAACATGTGAAATTTGAACGACCTTAAGGACTAAATTCACCTTTACAGAACAAATTAAAAATGCATACATTTTTGTAGAAAAATGAGCCTGGAAAGCATTGCACCCACAATCAGTAAATCATGGGTGCAATGCAGAGCTCCAGCAAACATGTCCTCTGGCTTTCAGCCCATACCTCTGTACAGGCTTTCAGTTTGAAAGCCAGAAAACATGTCAGTCAACTTTGAGAGTGCTAATCAGTGCCTCTGCAGCCCACTGAAACTGCAATTCCGTCTGCTACAGTGGCAGAAGATACTTGTAGTTTATTCATTTACAGGAATATGTGAATGAATGGCCCAGCTGTGTGGGTGGAGCCCGCATAGCCACACTATTTTTAAGATGTGACAGCAGTTGCGGGGAGAAGAGCTGAAACATGTTGCATGTTCCCCCCTAAATGTGGGTAGAACATGTACCATTTTTTTAAAAAATTTGTCCAGTTTTGCATTACTTTCGGTACAGCCCTCATATAAACATGCACACTTATAACTTTTAGAGTATGCATGTTTATGAGCAGACACAGTGCATGCCTTTTGTTGGGAGAACATTATGATTATGTGATTTGATGAGAAAATCCAAGACAACCAAATGTTTATCTCTGTGTGTGTGTGGAGATCTTTGGGCTCTATATATATATAGTTACAGAATGTGCTAAAAACAGTTGCAACTTGAATCGTCCTGAAAGCAAACTGTACACAAATTCCCAGTTACACCTCTGATTTTCCAAATAAAAGAAACTTCCCTCCCACAATTCCCAGCTTATTCAGGGCTAGGTGTTTCCAAATTTCTTTGCTGCAGCACTGCAAGTGAGAACTGGCCTTACATCTCATCCATATGTATATGCTAATGTACTGCAGACTGCTGTATCCCAAGCAAGTAAAGATTAAATTATTGTATGCTAAAGTGAGACCAGAACAAGGTTTTCTGAAAGTTTATTTTTTTACCCTTCTCCCGCCTTCCTACTGAGGTCATCTAACCTAACTCTCTCCCTATTCACAGCCTCATACTTATTTAGTCCTTGTGCCACTGTGGTCTGCCATAATGTTTACATCCTGTGAGTGTCCTTTTCTTCCCAATGTCCTCACATTTCTGGTAGAACCCAAGACTTCTATGGGGCTCATCTAAAAGTCTATGAGGTTCTACTGCACTCATGCAGGCACAAAAAAGAAAATGCCTGGTTACTCAAAGATAATCATCCCAGAAGGACATGGTGCATGGATTAGGTGCAATAATTGGGTAACTGTGGTGCTGTGGGGAGGTAGGGTCACTTAGATTAGTTTAGTGGGATGGTGAGAAGGTTTCCTTACCCTTTAGTGCTTTTTGGCCTATCGAACAACCCTGAATTAATGTCGTTACATTTGAACTAGCCAACTGAAACTAACCATTCCTGAGCACACTCAAGCCGACTCAAGTTTTCACCTAAAATGAGCCGTGATACCCAAGGTTGGTAGTAGAGGTTGCCGATCATGTGCGACTGTTATTGGCTGCACAGTACTGATGCCATTAGGAGTCCATCCTACCGGCTCCCAATTGACTGTAGTTGACTGTCAGCTGCCCATGACAACTCAGTTGCAGTTTGGGGGGGGGGGGGGCGAATGGAGCAGCCCCAGAACAAGAGAGCAATGCATATATGTGGCAGATGGGTGTTTAAGCTCACCTGCCCCGCTGAGGCATACATGCATATTGCTGCTATAAAGAAGTTAATGTTATCCCAACCATTTCAACAATCACAGAGACAAGCCACAAGCAGGGCTGGGGAATCCACTGACTGGTTTAGAAAATTGGCATGTGACTTGATATTGGCCTCTGTTCATCAAGCAGAATAAAAATAAAAAAGGGACACGTTATGCTCTATGGAAAGGTCTTCCAACATGCTTTGGACTGTCATAAAAATGTTAATGGATTAGAAGCCTTTATCTTAGCCTACCTTTATAAATAAGATAAAGGGGTTGATTTACTAAAGGCAGTTGCTACAGAGCTTAGAACATGAGCAGAGGCTCTGCTGGCTTCCATAATCCAATCATGTGCAAGCAAATATGCTGTTTTTTTATTTTCCTTGCATGTGATTGGGTATTCTTTGCAAAGTGAAGATTTACCTAATTTACTAAGTTCTGGAGCAACTGCACTTGCAGAGTGCAGTTTCTTTGCCTTTAGTAAATCAACCCCAAAGTCTTTATTAATATTACCTGTGGGTGGGAAGGATAATCCAGTCTAAAGCAAGACTCCATTTTGCTGTTATATTTGAAAAGACATGCTAGTGAAACCTCAGTTTTTAATATCTGCTGATTACTAGACAAGCAATTTTATTTATTTTTTAGCACTTTCAGTGCCTTTACATGATGACAGATTTAGGGCATCACTGATACATACACTACTATGGTTGCAGCTCACATTAGTTAGACTTCATACATCCCCTTCTGCTCAGTTGCAGGCTTATACAATAACTCAAAGCACACTGTCTGCATGCTTAGCCTACAAGCCATTTCCCATTGTACTATAATAATAAATAAGCCTACCTGTGTGCTTTAGGTTACAAGGTAGTAACATTATACAGTGAATCTGAGTGTTTCCACTTATCCACATACAAATTGTTACAGGGCTGTGGCAGGTTTCCATGGGCCCTGATACAATGTGGATTTGTGGGGGCTCTTCTTGATCTTGCTGCCTCCGCTCAATTCTAATTGTGGAGGGAAGTAGCTATGTGTGCTCTGCTGGTAAAATTGCAGAGGAACAGACCCCTTTTCTAAAGCCTACTAAGCTCTCAAAGTATAATTAAAGCCCAAAGTTTTTTTTTTTTTTTTTTTACTTTTGGATAGAGCATGGAAGATTTAAAACCCCTGTCAGGTTATTAATTGCTGTCCCGTTCTGTTGGGGAGATTTGCCTTTATTTGCCTTCCCAGAGACACAACTGGCAATCTTTGAATGGCAGAGAGGGCAAATCTCCCCAGTGGAGTTAAACAAAGCAATATAAACCTGATAGACTCTAACCCAATCTTTCTCAAACTTTTTAACACAAAGGAACCCTTGAAATAACTTTACGGTCTCCGGGAACTGCTGCTAACAATTATTATATCTACAATTCACCATAAATTAGCATTATGGTCACTGAGAAGACTGTTTCCTTATGTTTGAGGTCATTGGGAGGAATACAACTCCCCCCCCCCCCTTACAGATAGAAAAAGATAATTTTTGTCAGTGGGAACTTATCTGAGAGACAGACATTTCTCATTGCTCAAGAAACCCCTAGCGACCTCTGGAAGAACCCTAGGGTTCCAAGAAACCCTTGTTGAGAAAAGTCGGTCTAACCCTTTCCTGCTCTATCCAAATCTAAAGAAAACGTTTTGCCTTTACATACACTTCAAGGAAAGGGCACCTAAAAGAGATCCTTGATGTTCTTTTATACATAGTTCACCAGGCACTGTGTATATGTTTTAATTATATGACTAGTCCCTGTTAAAGAGACATTTAACTGAGATGTACATGGAAATTCTCCGATTCAGTAAAGCAAAGTGTAAAGTTCGTTAACTAAGCAGACAATTACAGAATGCATATTTCACCTCCATTAAACCACTTGCTTTAGGGGTTACTGCACTTTTCAGATCATTACCGCTCACCGCTGTATGCCTTATTAACCAAGTCTTGTTATGTGCTCACTCTCCCATTACAAGTACATGGAAGTAACAATGGCCTGGAAGAAATATTTGCTTATTTCCAACATTAGTGCAATATCACCAATAAACAAATCTGCTCACCACCCGACAGCCTTTCTGGATTCTGCCGAAATGTGGACTTTGTTGTGACATACCTCTGGGACTGTGGGAGCTATTTTCTTACACCAATGGAATTTTTAAGCTAAAGGACTTACGCGATCCAAATGGATAGCTAGTTGAATTCTAAAACCATCAATGGACTTAGAACAACCTAGGTTCATTTTCACAGTGACTTTAATCATTTCTATTACAACCAAACACAGTAAAGACGATTTTTAGGGAATATTTTTAGATTTTTTTTTTTTTTTTTGGTAGTTGATCTGGTATCAGCTTGGAAATACAGCTGAAGAAGTATCTTTTTCATGACATAATTAATAGTCTGGCCTCAATACTTTTCAGTATGAACTTGAACTATGAAATGGTATATAAGTAAATCATATATATGTATTGCTAAACTGGAAACCTTTTAATTATGGAAGTGATTTGTCAAGAAGGTCCTGCGTGATACTCTGCATATACCTATATTATCAATGCACTTTTTATTTTGTAAAAGAATCCAATCGATAATGTTTAATTGCATTTTTTTTTCAATTAAACTGGGTATGTAATAGACTTAAAAATCTTACTTTATTCTTCGCTCTGTCTGTACAAACTCAAATTGTGTTGCTTATATAATGTTATATTAAAAAATATTATTCAATATGCTGTTTTTCTTTCTCTTTGGTCTCTTTTTAGTGCCATTTAAATTGTACATGTACTTAAGTGAAAGCTTAAAGTATATGTAAAGCACAAACTTTTATTTTTTATTTTTGCTGTCTCTCCTTTCACTTCCTGACTCACAGCAAGTGAGAGGAAATCTCACCATGTTTAGTGAAATTTCCATCTTAGACAATCAGCAAGAAAAGAAAGATGGACTTTAATGGCATGGGTTAAAATGATGAAGTAACGGCAATTTTATTGATACACATCAATTCATCAGGACAAAACAGACAATTCATAGAAAATATGTTATAAAAACACGATTCTACAATAAAAAGCTGACAGCCATTCAAAAAGGCAGACATCTGGGCTGCCAATTCCAGACCCCAGGTGTGTACCTCCCAAGGGTAAGCTGTGGGAATCAAAGAGGGGGGAAAACAGACCCCCTCCTATGATGTTCCTGTTTGGAATGGACAGTAATACAATACCACACTGAGTGCACCAAAACGTCAGGATAGGGAGGTGTCCAATGCACCCAGTTGATTCCCAATAAATGTAGGTATATGTTTGCTCTACTAGTTTTGCGTCCCTTGTTGACGCTTCTTCTGGAGCGAGACACAAAATAAGGTAGGTATAAGGTACAGCTCTGTCCATCAGCGAGCAGGTATACTTCCCAGAAGGACATCTCCCAGCACCCCGGGGTCAACCAGAGTTGGACATGAGAATGCATATAGATACACATAACTATCTTTAGATGTAATTATCAGTGTAAAAATGTTCCCAGCAGGGGGTCTCTTGATAGGTATGTGTTTCTCAAAGTATATGCTGCAATGGGCTCACCTGGGAGTGCCCAGCGGTCAGAAATCCCTTATGACTCTGTAGTTCAGTATGTGTGTATGGTATTTCAAAATCCGGTATAATGGATTATCCGAGCCTGCTCAGCATCATCTTAGACAATCATTGGAACATTTGCCTCCTTTGTAAGATTTCCTCTGAACTATTGTTCTCATGACTATTCTAAATGTCATGATTTACCCACACTTTCCATCTCAGTGAGAAATTAAGGAGGTGAACCCATCATCGGGGACCCAGAACTCAATAACAGTTTGATAGGGGGTTTAACTCTCCCCCACTATATCCAAAAAATTGGCATATACATTAAAAAGTTATTCAAGGTTACAAATACAAAAATCAGTGAGATATCCTATTTGGTCGACGATTTTCCCCCCATTTGAAGCTATACCATCCCCCACTCTTCTGGAAAGCATTGATGTTGGGAGTGAAGACCTGTTTCATAAATCGGCATTCCAATTTAACCTAAAGGCATTCCGTAGGGTTGAGGTCAGGTCTCTGTGCAGCTCAAGGGCGTTCCTCCACACCAAACTCATCAAACTACACTATATTACTAAAAGTATTGGGAATTTTTCCTTTACATACGATGAACTTTAGTGCCATCCCAGTCTTAGTCCGTAGGGTTCAATATTGAGTTGGCCCACCCTTTGCAGCTATAATAGTTTCAGCTCTTCTGGGAAGGCTGTCCACAAGGGTTGTTTGACTATGGGAATGTTTGACCATTCTTCGGGAAGCACATTTGTGAGGTCAGGCATTGATGTGGACGAGAAGGCCTGGCTTGCAGTCTCCGCTCAAATTCATTCCAAAGGTGTTCTATCGGGTTGAGGTAAAGAATCTGTGCGGGCCTGTCAAGTTCCTCCACCCCAAACTCGCTCATCCATGTCTTTATGAACCTTGCTTTGTGCAGTGGTGCGCAGTCATGTTGGATCAGGAAGGGGCCGTCCCCAAACTGTTCCCACAAAATTGGGAGGATGAAATTGTCCAAAATGTTTTGGTATACTGATGCCTTAAGAGTTCCCTTCAATGGAACTAAGGGGCCAATCCCAACCCCTGAAAAACAACCCCACACCATAATCCCCCCTCCACCCAATGATTTGGACCAGTGCACAAAACAAGGTCCATAAAGACATGGAACTTGACTGGCCTACTCAGAGTCCTGTCCTCAACCTGATAGAACATCTTAGGGATGAATTTGAGCAGAGACTGCGAGCCAGGTCTTCTCATCCACATCAGTGCCTGACCTCACAAATGCGCTCATTCCCATAGACACACTCCTAAACCTTGTGGACGGCCTTCCCAGAAGAGTTGAAGCTGTTATAGCTGCAAAGGGTGGGCCAACTCAATATTGAATCCTACAGACTAAGACTGGGATGCCATTAAAGTTCAAAGGCAGGCATCCCAATACTTTTGGTAATATAGTGTATGCTTTTATGGAGCTGGTTTTGTGCATGGGGCACAGTCATGCTGAAACAGAAAAGGACTTTCCGCAAAATTTTACCGCAAGGTAGGAGGCTCACAATCATCTCAACATTTTTTTTTTGTACGTTTGTTGTTGCTTTAACAGTATCCTTCACTGCAAACATCGAAATTAAACAATTTGGAAAGACAAGAAAGAAAGGTCCATGTTTCTTTTTTTACAGTTAAAAAGATTTTATTAGGTATATATATAGTATACACATAAAGGCAGCAAGCATTTGGGCAAGTCAAAAAAGGAGTAGATACAGTAATACAATGGTCATATCCAGTATCAACATGGAGGATGCACAACATATGGTCAGCATCAAAATAGAGAATGGAAAACTGTGCTTGCACAGCTACTTACCAAATACCATGACAATAAATCAATTCAGTCGATATGCAAAGGATTAGGAGCACGAAAGCCATCAATGATCCAGAGTAGTACCATTCCTTACAAAGGATCAGCTTAAATGTAGGAATGAGGAGGGAAAGAACATGGGGGGGGGGGGGCAAGGACAAGAAGAAAAAGGGAGGAGGCAAGGGTGCTAAAGCCAAGAGGACCAGGAGCAGAGGACGAAAAGGAAGATGAGAGTTGTGTGTAAAGGGCGAGAGAAAGAAGGGCAAATTTCAAGCAGCTAGACATATTTACCGTGGAGGAGTATGGATTTTGCAGGAGCAGAAGTGAGTAGGACCCCCATTATGCACCAGAGGCATCAATCCAAGGGGCTCCAGACTTCAGCAAACTTCCTCAGCACTTCCTGCCAAGTCAGTCTATAGAGGGGGCAGGACTGCGTTAATACAGTCATGCCATGCAGTGGGTGGAGTGGGCGACTTCTAGTGTAAAATAATTTGTCTCCTGGCATAGAAAGAGATCTAAAAAAACAAACTTTGACATATCTACCTACTTCCATACCATCAAGAGCTCCCAGTAGAAACATTACAGGATACAAACTCAGAAGCAAATCATAGGCAGTATTCATAGCGTTAAAGTGGTTGTTTAACCTACAGGTAAGCCTATGATAAGGCTTATCTGTAGGTGCCCTGCATATCTCCGAAACCTGCACAGGAGATATGCATTGTTGTAGCTGTGCCGACGTCATGTCTGCACATGCGCAGTGAAGAAATGGCCTCCGTGCCATTCCTCCACTGCAACCGTGCCGTGACTGGCGGCTCCCATGCGGGAGTGACGTCATGCGACTCCGGCCAGTCACAGCGCTGGAGTCGTGGCCCCGGAAGGAAGAGGAACAGAAGATGGACGCCGCCAGCACAGGGGACATCGCTGGACATCGCAAGCTTCATTTGCAGGTAAGTGGCACATAATGGGCTACTATGCGATGCATAGTAGCCCATTATGATTCTACTTTACAGAGGAATGTAGAGGAAAGTAAACCCCATCTGGGTTTACTTCCTCTTTAAAGGAGTTGTAAAGGCAGAAGGTTTTTCTTTATCTTAATGCATTCTATTCTATATAAAAAACCTTCTGTGTGTAGCAGCCCCCCATATTACTTACCTGAGCCCCATCTCTCTCCAGCTATGTCCAGGATCCCCTTAGCCATCCAGGAAACTCCTCCTGACTGGCAGAGGGAGCAACTCAAAAGAGGGAGGGGCCAGGAGAGCAGAAGAGGGACCCGAGAAGAGGAGGGTCCAGGCTGCTCTGTGCAAAACCAACTGCACAGAGGAGGTAAGTATAACATGTTTGTTATGTTTTATAAAAAAAAAAAGCAAGCCTTTACAATCACTTTAACTACAGCGGCCCAAAAAGGGCAAGCCCACACCCTGCCGACATTTGCCATCTTGGATACAAGGGGATAGAGGTTGGGTACATACTGTGCAGAAATTTAATTGAATAAATCTGTCTTTGGCAGATATCAATGTCATGTATGAAAAATGTGAAACTGGCTCGGCCACCCGGGATAGATATTGTGAGTGTAACTATTGCAAAAAAGTGGAATGGTTAGATTTCAGAATGTGCAGGAAGATCTGTAAACATTACTTTGCTAGTTGGACAGCAATGTTAATGATTTGGGAATTGAGGGATTGTACTGTAAGCCAGAAACAAATATCCAAGAAACAAGGTCACACTAAATCCAAGGCTACCTAGTTCAGCAAGTTGTGAAACCTGCAATGAACACAGGCAGAGTTAGGCAAGAGCACAAGAAGGCAATTCAGTCTCAAACATGACAGAACTGTGGAATAGTGGAAAAAATATCAATATTGTCTTTTTTCTTTAAATAACAGTCTAATAACCATTTTCTTTGAAGGGAAAAAAATGAATCTTCTCTAGGTCAGTTATATGCATTGCATTGGTTTTAGGAACATTTGCTGTATATATACACAATGGGGGTCATTTACTATAAGCGATCCAGCGAGACCTGGAAATAGCGCCCCAATTAAAGGCAATTAAAGCTTCAACTCTCAGAAACTGGGTAGACATGCAAATGGAACAGAGCGCTATTGCCAGCGAACATGCCTGTCAGATCCCATATGCAGGTATTGTGGAAGTCAATGTGGCTCGAACCTGCAAAATCCAAAATCCTCATTGAAGGCTTTTATGCAAGCTATTTGCCATGAAAAGTGTATGGGGACCTGGGTACTGCCCTGGGGGACATGTATCAATAGATTTTTTAAATAAAAAACAATCCTTTTTTTTTAGGAGCAGTGTATTTTGATGCTTAAAGTGAAACAATAAAAATAAAAAATTCCTTTAAATATCATTCCTGGGAGGTCCCCTGAGTCTGCCTGTAAAGTGGCGCATCTGTGCAATGTGTGGAACAGTGCCTCAGCAATTATTACATTTCCAAAGGAAAAATGTCATTTAAACTTGCTTAGGGGTGTAATGTATTGCCGGTTGCAAAATCCAAAGCCCTCAGTGAAGGCTTGCATGCAAGTTATTTTCAATAAAAAGTGTATGGGGACCTGGGTACTGCCCTGGGGAACATCAATTGAAAAAAAGTTTTCAAAACAATCGTTTTTAAAGGAGCAGTCATTTTAATGATGCTTAAAGTGAAACAATAAAAATGAAAAATTCCTTTAAATATCGTGCTTGGGGAGACCCCTTAGTCTGCCTGTAAAATGGCGCATCTGTGTGATGTGTAGAACAGTGCCACAGCAATAATGACATCGTTAAAGGAAAAAAAATGTAATTTTAACTTGCTTGCGGCTGTAATGTATTGCCGGTTCCTGGCAATATAGATTGTAAAAAATGAAAAAAACAGCATGCGCCCCCCCCCCCCAGTCTATACCAGGCCCTTCGGGTCTGGTATGTATGTTAAGGGGAACCCCACGCCAAAATTTTTTAAAAAAATTGACGTCCCCCCCAAATCCATACCAGCCTGGCATAGATTTTAAGGGGGAACTACGCACCTAAATTTAAAAAAAAATTGATGAGCCTCCCCTCCTGAACCGTACCAGGCAACATGCCCTCAACTTGGGCACATTGTCCCCATGTTGATGAGGACAAGTGCCTCTTCTCAACAACCCTGGCCGGTGGTTGTCGGGGTCTGCGAGCGGGGGGCTTATCGGAATCTTGTAGCCCCCTTTAAGAAGGGGGCCCTCAGATCCCGGCCACCTTATGTGAATGAGTATCATGTACACCTACCCATTCACCAAAAATGTGTACAAAAGTAATAGCCACACGAGACAGTTTTTGACAAGTCCTTTATTGAATGTCTTCTTCTTCCCCGCTTCTTCCTCCGGTCCTCCTGTCTTCTCCTTCCCTGCTTCTCCCTCTGGTCTTCTCCTTTTTCCTCCGTTCTTCTGTCGGCTTCTTCTTCCCCCGCTTCTTCGTCCTCCGGTCTTCTCCTTCCTCTGCCTCCACTGCAGCCGCCGACCCGCTGAAGATTAAAAAAAGAACCTCCTCCGATGGTGCCATGGGGTGGATGACGTCGCCCATGATTGGTCCGTGATGTCACAGGGGGATGGGGTCTCCAGGTGACGTCATCTGGTGGCCACACCCCATAGTTATATATGACCTGTGTGCAATGGAAGCGAACAGATCGGCGGGCCGCATCGTCAGAGGAGGTTTGTTTTTTTGATCTTCAGCGGGTCGGTGGTGGAGGAAGAAGAAGAAGAAGACCGGGAGAAGGTGCGGAGGAAGAAGAGGCTGGTGGAAGACCAAGGGAAGAATGAGAAGACCGGAGGAAGAAGCGGGGAAGGAGAAGCCAGGGGTGACTTGAGGAAGAAGATGGCTCAGAGCTATTTTACAATAAAAGACTTGTCAAAAACTGCCTTTTTTGTTTTACATTTAACTGATTTGTTGATGAATGGGTAGGGATACAGTGTACCCGATACCCATTCACATGAGGGGGCAGGAACTGGGGGCCCCCTTGTTAAAGGGGGCTTCCAGATTCTGATAAGTCCCCGCCCGCAGACCCCGACAACCACTAGACAGAGTTGTCGGGAAGAGGCCCTTGTCCCCATCATCATGGGGACAGGGTGCTTTGGGGGGGACCCAAAAGCACCCTCCCCATGTTGAGGGCATGTGGCCTGGTACGGTTTGGGGGGGGCGCTCGCTCGTCCCCCCCATCCTGACCTCCAAGCTGCATGCTCGGATAAGGGTCTGGTATGGAGTTTGGGGGGACCCCACAACAATTTGTTTTTAATTTTGTCGTGGAGTTCCCCTTAAAATCTATGCCAGACCCGAAGGGGACCCTGCATCAATTTTTTAAATAAAATTGGCATTAAGTTACCCTTAAACTCCATACCAGACCCAAAGGGCCTGGTATGGATTTTGGAGGGGACCCCAAGTCGATTTTTAAAAAAAAATTGGCATTGAGTTCCCTTTAAAATCCATACCAAACCCAACGGCCTGGTATGGATTTTGATGGAGACACCACACCAATTTTTTTTAAACAATAGTTTTTTGGGGTATTTTTTTTCTTAATTTGGTGCTTAGAGAGAATTCACATTGTTGACATATTTCATTACCTAGGTCTTTGGAGGTGGTCTGTGGGCTGTTTTTGACCGTTCTCACCATCCTTCGCCTTTGCCTCTCCAATATTTTATATGGCTGCCACTTCTGGCCTTAACAAGAACTGTGCCTGTGGTCTTCCATTTCCTCACTATGTTCCTCACAGTGGACACTGACAGCTTATATCTCTGCGATAACTTTTTGTAGCCTTCCCCTAAACCATAATGTAGAACAATCTTTGTTTTCAGGTCATTTGAGAGTTGTTTTGAGGCCCCCCATGTTACCACTATTCAGAGGAGAGTCAAAGAGAACAACTTGCAATTTGCCACCTTAAATACCTTTTCTCATGATTGGATGCACCTGCCAATGAAATTCAAGGCTTAATGAGCTCACCAAACCAATTGTGTGTTCCAATTAATCAGTGCTAAGTAGTTACAGGTATTTAAATCAACAAAATGACAAGGGTGCCCACATTTTTGAACCTGTCTAATTTCGTTTTGATGCATTTCACTACTGAAATATTACTGTGTCCTTCAGTTATTTGATAGATCAAAATGAAATTGCTGATCCAAACACCCAAATATTTATAAATGACAATCAGGGAAATTGTCAGGGGTTCCTAAACTTTTGCATACAACTGTATATACTGCATTTCTTTGGACATAGAGGTGGCAGAATTATATTAGTCAGGAGTTATTCTTCTTGATTTATTCTGTGATATTCAGATGGTGTCAATCGTGTGTGGTGGCAACCAGGTGAGGAGAACAAAGACAAGTGTGTCTTGCCTACAGTCAAGCATGGTGGTGGGAGTGTCATGGTCTGGGGCTGCATGAGTGCTGCCAGCACTGGGGAGCTACAGTTCATTGGAGGAACCATGCCAACATGTACTGTGACATACTGAAGCAGAGCATGATCCCCTCCCTTCGAAGACTGGGCCTCAGGGCAGTATTCCAACATGATAAAGACCCCAAACACAGCTAAAGATGCTGAGGGTAAAAGTGATGGACTGGCCAAGCATGTTTCCAGACATAAACCCTATCGAACATTTGTGGGGCATTCTCAAACAGAAGGTGGAGGAGGTCTCTAACATCAACCAGCTCCGTGATGTCATCATGGAGGAGTGGAAGAGGACTCCAGTGGCAACCTGTGAAGCTCTGGTGAACTCCATGCCCAAGAGGATTAAGGCAGTGCTGGAAAAGAATGGTGGCCACACAAAATATTGACACTCTGGGCCCAATTTGGACCTTTTCACTTAGGGGTGTACTCACTTTTGTTGCCAGCGGTTTAGACATTAATGGCTGTATGTTGAGTTATTTTGAGGGGACAGCACATTTACACTGTTATACAAGCTGTACACTCACTACTTTACATTGTAGCAAAGTGTCATTTCTTCAGTGTTGTCACATGAAAAGATATAATAAAATATTTACAAAAATGTGAAGGGTGTACTCACTTTTGTGAGATACTGTATATGCAATATGTATTTAGTTCATGATATATCAACTGACATGCCTACACTATAATTAGCTCCCTGGGTGCTAGCTTCATATAAAGTCCCAAATTTTGCTCTTTTTCTTTAACCTCCCTGGCGCTATGATTATTTCAGATTTTTGGTGCTGATTATTTTGCATGGAAATTTGGCGTTTTATATTGTAGGCCTGTATTTCTTAGCAATAACTCACTTAAATCTGTCCAAACAAGAGTCTAGTAGACATCCCGTGTATGAAAAAGTTTGAAACATGAAATCATAATATAATAAATAACTATAAATAATTATCATAAATAATAACATAATAGTAATAAAATGTAATCAATAATGTAATCAAACCAAAAACACTGAAATTTCCTCAGTTACAGAATTGTTGCTGTCGTCACTTTCAGTTTCTGATGATAAATTTCCCCAAAAATCAGTATCACTCAATTCTGCAAATGATTCTTATTTACTATCGGTGTTTTCTAGCTGATAAAAAACCACTTTTGACGTAAAGGGACACTTTTTGGTTGCTATGGACATTCTCATGTTTCCAGGCAGAAAGAATGACATATATAATATAAAAGTGCATGCAGGGCTCTGAGCAAAGCACTAGGGACAAAGGGGATGTGAAATTATTTCATACAGCAATGTAATCTGTAAGATTACAGTGTACTGTATGTATGCTGTGTGTTTCACTATTTGAATTTCCCGCCGGTCTTAGTCCCCGTGCGACGCGACGCTCGCAGGGAACGGAGCTCGGCACACAGAGGCATCGGGCGGAGGGACAGACACGCTGACACCACGGGAGGACATCGCTGGATCCAGGGGACAAGGTGAGTAACATTGCCTGGATCCAGCAATGAAATCCCGAGTGTGGCTTGGAGTTACCGCTAATGGTACTGAAATTCCACCCCGAGCCACACTCGGGATTGCCGCCAGGGAGGTTAATCATTACCAAAGGGAAAATGACTGAACCCAGGGTATCAGAGGTGGCAGAGGACTTGCAGGGTCAGCGCAACCAGTGGGGTACTGATTTAACTAGCGACCCTCACAAAGACAGCACTACATTTTGGGGCTTGTCTGGGATTCCCCTCGTGGGAAGCCCAAACAAGTCATGTGACCAGCCCAGGGAGAGAGAAAAGATGAACTCAGTCACTGCCACCAGTTGGGTGCGGGAACAAGGAAGTCAATTGGAATTGGCCACTGTGGTGAAAGTGCCCGAAATTGGATGGGCTAAACGAGAGGTGAGACAGTTAATAAGAAGGGCTGTTCCAGAGCAAGGGTCCTATGTTGTGGATGTGAGTCCTGAATTTGAGGAAGATTACACCTATGCCCTGATTGAGTGGTGAGAGAGTGTTCCCGCTGGATTTAGGAAAGATACCATGAATTTAGCTGAAGGATTAGAGGCTCAAGTGATACCTTTGCTGACAGCTGGTACTCCAGCAGAAGTGCACTCCAGACATGGTTCAGTGAGTCCTGGGCCAGTGGAGGAGGTAAATGCTTGTGTTAGGGATGCTCCCTGCTTCCTTTTATATGGACATGAGCCGGCTAGTTGAGAGTCTGATAAGAAGCACTAATTCTTCTCAGGTCATACACCAACCCCAGAAGGAGAAGAGGAGTTCAAAAATTGGATGGATCAAGCTATACAGGCTGTGGAAGAACGGAGTGTGCCAGATACAAAAGATAAGTGAGAGTCTCAGAAGCCCTGCAGCAGATGTCATCGGGAGTCTAAAAAGGGGAAAATCAGACTGTATAGCCATGGATTATACCGAAGCTTTGTGCGCAGTCTATGGGAGAGTAGAACAAATCCCCGATCTGATGTACAAGTTTGAGCACACTCATCAGTACAGAGGAGAGAAACTGCGTGCCTATGGTGTCAGAGTGACTCAAATTCTACATCACATTATTTTGAAGAAAGAAATTGATCTGAAAGAGGCTGATAAAGTCAGGCTGGAAAAAATTCTACAAGGGGCCGACACAATCACCCAATTGTGCTTCATCTGCTGTTAAAAGGGACACAGATGGCTCCAACTTACCCAGAGTTAATGAAGCTGGTCCGGAAGCAAGAAGCCTTGCTGGAAAAGAATAAAGGGTCGCGAGAAGGGCAAAGGTTCCCCAAAGACAGGAAAAGTGTCAGCACAGCCAGTCCAGGTGGATTAAGGGGCATAAGAAGTAGACAGTGATGAGGAGTCAGAGTGGGAGGAGTGCCCCAAAACCACCCTTGCACTGCCTATTCCTGAGAACTACGCCTTACCTCCCTCCCCAATACAGGGATCTGTTTCTACTGAGCTTATAGAGCTACAACTCACCAAGAACTCTGTGAAAGAACTGGTTGAATTTTAATACAGTTTTTTTACTGTATTGAAATTCAATACAGAGGGGTCTGACACCTATGCTATCTGTTCACATAGGCATTTTTTGTACTTTGCTGTTTACAGAGATTATAGTCTTTACTGATGATTGTTTTATATTAATATGTGAATGCCATATAGTTGTCAATAACATTTCTAATAGAGATACCATTCTAGACTGTACATTTTTGTTTAACTTTCAATTGTCTTCCATCTCACTAAAGTAAACAAGCTAATTGCTATCATTGCCATCATTGCCAAAGGGAAAATGACTGAACCCATGGTGCCAGAAGTGGCAGAGGACTTGCAGGGTCAGGGCAACCAGTGGGGTACTGATTTAACTAGCGACCCTCACAATGGCAGCACTACACATACATGCTTTGGTCCCATTGTGTACTTAAAAGTAAGGTATGCCTGTAAAGAGGGATTCTGACATAAAGGGAGCCACCTGATGTTCAGTAGGAGGGACTCTGATGTTAAAGTGGGACTTCTGTTGTAAGTAGGGACTACTGGGGGGGGGGGACTTTTGATGTAAAAGGAGACTCTTGATGTTAATTAGGTGGGTCATGTTGTGAAAGGGGGCTTCTGATGCTAAGTATGGAGCTCCTGATGTTAAGAGGGGACTCCTGATGTGAAGTGGGGGTGCTGTTGCTGTGGCATGTAAATCTGACTTCCTGATATATTCAATTTTAGTTTTAATTATCTTGATATAAAATAATAGATGTGGGGGCCTTTTGGTGGGCGTGATTTTTTTTTTTTGGGGGGGGCAGCATTTCATTCTTGGACCCGGGCAGCACAATGTCTTGAGCCAGCCCTGCTTGTGACGATTATAACAGATGAGCATCAGATAGGTCAAAAATAATAGTGTGACTAGCTCCATCAGAATACAGAACATGTGGTGGATGAAGGCTAAAGCATGAAGAAGAAGAGAGAGACTAATTGCCTAGAGCACCCCCTAGCTTTGGAATGAGGGAGGGACCATTATTAAAGGCACAAATACAGAAATGCATGTGTAACATGATAGAAACACAAATTAAATCAGTCATAGTTTGATCATTTTCCATTTGGTATTCAATCCCTTTGGCCTCCAAGCCAAATATCCAGTATATCCCATTAGCAAGAAAAAAACTCGCCTCTCCGAATTGGTTTAACTTTTTGACTGCTAAATAGTGTTGAGCGAACCTGGACTGTAACGTTCGGGTCCGTACTGAACTTTTGGGTGTCCGGGACCCGGACCCGAACACGGACATTTCAAAAAACGTTCGGGTTCGGTCCGGGGTTCTGCTATTTTACTCCACGTGTTGAGAAGCTGCAGGGCAGCCAATCAACAAGTGTTTCACTGGTTTGCCCTTAGAAGCCATCACAGCCATGCCTACTAATGGCATGGCTGTGATTGGCCAGTGCATCATGTGACCCAGCCTCTATATAAGCTGGAGTCACTTGATGCTGCAGTCACATGCTCTTGGGTTAGCTGTAGGGAAAGGTAGCTGACGGAATCAGGGAGAGATTAGAGACATTTTAACAACATCTGATCCTGCATCCTGAGATAGATTACTTTACTACTGCTGTGCTGTTGCTCTGAGGACAGATAGCAGAAATTAGATATTTCACATACTGCTGCTTTGAGTTGCAGATCAAACTCTGCATAACACAACGATCGCTACGATCGTGCACAACGATCAGATTGTTGGAGGAATTTGAGATTTCAAATACCGCTGCTTTGAGTTGCAGATCAAACTCTGCATAAAACAACGATCGCTACGATCGTGCTCAACGATCAGATTGTTGGAGGAATTTGAGATTTCAAATACTGCTGCTTAAAGTTGGAGATTGCAGATTAAACTCTGTCTAACGCAACGATCGTTACATTCGTACACAACGATCAGTTTGTGGGATCGTACACAACGATCAGATTGTGGGAGTAATTTGAGATTTCACATACTGATGCTTTGAGTGATCTGACTGCACTAGGTAGAGGCTCAAATTAGACGTTAGAGGTTGAAATTCGTCGTCATAAACTTTAGAGTTTAAGGAGGTTGTTAGACTAGCAACTCGTGCTAGCATCGCTAGCAACAAAATACGTCTCAAACTAGACGTTGAGTTTCGTCGCCATAAACTTTAGAGTTTAAGGAGGTTG
>BLSH010396938.1:946460-959581 GCA_018402905.1 Glandirana rugosa
GGGGGGGGGTCCCACCTGACATAGTCCACCCGAACCGACCCGAGGTCGCCAGAGTCTACCCCTCCCACCAGAGCCGACCCGACCCGAACCTGTCCCCCCCACCAGAGTCGACCCGAACCTGCCCCCCCCCCCACCAGAGCCGACTCGACCCGCGTTTCCAGAACCGAGCCGAGCTTGTCCCCCACCCCCCCCCCCCCCCGTCCAAGCCCAGCTGAGACCACCCCCCCTGTCCAAGCCCAGCCCAGCCGAGACCACCCTCCCCATCTGAGACCGCTGGAGCCCAGCCAAGCCCACCTGATACAGTCCACCCTGGGGGGGGGGATTACTCCCCCTTGCCCCCTGTAGCGATGCCACTGGAACCTGGGAACGGAGTCAACCTCCCTAAAAAATGCTGCACCAGGGCAAATGCCTTGTTAGCCTCAGAAGAAGCTTTGTATTCATTCAGAAAATGCATGGCTTCTTGTGAATTGCTCAGCAATGCTCACCAACTCAATTTTGTTCCAGGAGCAGGGCAGAACGTTCCCATCCTGCTGCCGCTAGCTGAGGCTACCTACAGTCCATGCAGGGCTGAAAGCATATGTTAGTGAAGGAAATAGTATATTTAGACCAGCTTGGTCCAAACAAACTATTTAAAATTCACCAAAACATGGCTTTAAAACTCCTTCACACCAGCAATGTTGGTTCAGTTGCCCAATGCAGTCCCAATGCAAGAACAAAGTAATTCACACCAACACATTCGGTTGGTGTGCACTGAATAAAGAATAAGACATGTAGCATTTTGCACATTCTGGCACTACAGTATAGTTGAATGCATCACAATGGGCTACAGTGACTGTTAGTAGCATACTGTTCCAAAAAAAATTTAACAATATTTAAAAAATGCACTGCAGCACATGTAAGTAAATGCACTGCAGTGCAGCAAGATGTATGGTATCACAGGAAGAAAAAAAAATATATGCCTGCGCTATTGTGTGAACAAGCTCTAATGAAAGTTGTTACATGTGCAAATGCTCATCTGTCTGCAACTGATGTTAATTACATGCAATGAGACAATTAAAATAAAAAGTCTTCCCAGAGACCTTTACCAACCGCGCATGGAAGGTTCAATGAACCCAACCCTAAAACCTGGACAGATTATGAAACCTGGTAAACATCACAAAGATACAAAGGTAAAAACAAAGGTAAACATTGCACAGAGCCCCCTGTCCCCAATAGTCTGTTTACTGATGGGAACTGCAGCGCAGCTTTTCCAGTAAATTCTATTGTCCAGACTTTTTTTTTTTTTTTTTTATTCTTTAATTATACTAAGGAACCGAACATCCACCAAAATAACAATGTTCCACAAAATAAGCAGAATAACTCTCACATTACTTAGACATATCAAAAATAGCTTAACATTCTATACCAAAATTCAGAAATACATCATAAAACCCATTCTTATTTTCTTACGTCCACAGTAAAGAGATTGTCCAGCCTTTTAATGTGGACTTGTTGATCAATTCTTTCACTGCCAAGCCCCGTCTTTCATTACACTCTTTAGATGACTGAACCCACGTTAATGTTTTTATTTCAAAGGAACATAACAGACGTGAAAGCTTAAGAAAGGTCTCCCCATCAACAGAAATACTCAAATTATTATCAGCACAAAGAAATACAACAACTAGCAAATTCCTACTGAGGCTATATTATTATTATTATTATTATTATTATACAGGATTTATATAGCGCCAACAGTTTGCGCAGCGCTTTACAATAAAGAAGGGACACAGTACAATTACAATACAGTTCAATACAGAAGGAATAGGAGGGCCCTGCTCGTAGAGCTTACAATCTAAAGGGAGGGGGAGGTGGTACAAAAGGTAATGGCTGCAGGGGATGATCTGATAGAGGTGGCTCAAGCACGGGTCTTAGGTGGAGGTGGAGGTGGGATAGGCTTCCCTGAATAAGTGAGTTTTCAAGGATCGCCTAAAGGCGGACAGGGTGGGGGCTGACCGGACTTTCTGGGGCAGGGAGTTCCAAAGGATGGGAGAGGCTCTGGAGAAGTCCTGTGAGCGAGCATGGGAGGAGGTAACAAGGTAGCTAAAGAGAAGGAGGTCTTGGAGTGTAGAGGACGATTGGGGTGATATCTGCGGATGAGATTGGCGATGTAGCTGGGGGCAGTGTGGTGGATGGCCTTGTATGTTGTGGTTAGTATTTTGAATTTTATACGGTGGGGTAGGGAAAGCCAGTGAAGGGATTGGCAGAGCAGGGCAGCAGACGTGGATCGGTTAGTAAGGTGTACAAGTCTGGCAGCAGCATTCATGATAGACTGAAGGGGGGATAGCCTGTGTAATTGAGTAACATACTATATTTACAGTGTATATATGTGTGTGTGTGTGTGTGTTTAACAATGTTGTTTTGCAAAATGGTGAAAATTAAAGGAACACAAAGTTGTAAATGTGCGACTTTCTATTTTATCCCTTTATCTGTGTACAGTGAAAATAAAATGATAACCTTAAAATGATTTCCTGGCGCCAACATGGCAGCATACATGTGGTAATACCCACAGAACAGCCCATTTCCTTTTTTGTCTACACGGAACTCACAGCCAGTGTGAAGAGAAGAAACCCTTACCTGCCACTTTTGGTGGTTTTTCATGCAGGTTGAGCCTCTCCCCTAGTGCAATCCCTGACCTTGTATTGCTAAAGGCTCTGATAAGGCAGGGAACCTCTTCTGTGGATTTATTGGGGTAAAAAATTGAGCTCTAACTAGCCCTGTATACAGCAGCGTGGCCAGGGCTTCCTGCCTGGAGGAAGAAACCTGCATGGTCTTCCAGGGACAATGTCTCTTTGAGACAACCCAGGACAACAGAATCAGTGATGCCGCTGAGGTTGAACACTTGTCATTACCAGCAAAAGAAGCCTAGAGTGCAGATTGCAAAATCTTTTTCTACCTCTAATTGTTAGCAAGTGTCTTTTCTCTACTTGTCGCCTCTGCATATCCTCTGAAGATTTCTGGGCCAAGGTGTTTTTGCCCCAGTTGTTGCCCCAGTTGTTGTGGCAAAACGCTCACTGTCCAAAAACCCACGGTGGGCATTACCTGTTATGCATTTTGAAGCTCTAAGGGGCTGGGTTCAGATGCAAGTTTTCCATAGAAAAATACAACATTTGCATTGGCTCCCTTCACCTGGGTATTTCAGAAGCGTTTTTTGTGAATGTCCAAAATTTTGTGAATGTCAAAAAAAGCTATACGATATTTCACCACATTTTTTAAAGTGGTAGATACCACTTCAAGAATGGAGCCCTTTGTTCTTCACGGGACAAGTGGCTCAGGGGTCTAGCTCTGGAGCAAAGAAATCCTCCCTTCCTGTTGTTTAGGAATTCTCCAGAGCGGATACCAATCTATCAGTCTGCGGAACAGACCTGGACACCCTTGATTACAAGGGACTTGGTTGTTTGGTGTCCTGTTTACAAAAATAACATCCAGAAGTTCTGGGGAGTTTAACTGTCCCTGAAGTATTCAACCTCCTTAGTGATAGGTTATACAATCCGGATTAAAGCAGACAATACCGTGAAGGTGGCGTACATCAATTTTCAGGTGGATCCAGAGTTTTGCTGTAACAAAAGATAGATTGATATCCTTGGCAAAATGTCAGGTTCCAGCCTTGTCAGACATGAGCATTCCAGGTATACACTGTGGCAGGCAGACTGCACCTGGCAGCAGCACCCAAACCTGTGAGAGTGATTTTTACCCCTGGAGCTGTTCCTCAAGGTGTGTCACAGGTAGACAACTTCAGAGGTTGACTACCTGGCCCTGAGGTCAAATTCAAGGCTAGGCAGTTTTGTCTGAGGCGCAATGGTCCCCTGGTGGGTGCAGTGGATGCTCTGTTGACTCCGTGGTATCAGTACTGACCTATTCCTTCCCTCGTTTGTCTTACATGTTTGGGATGCAAGGCATTCCGCTGTTCTTCATTGTTCCAGGCTGGCCCAGGCAGATGTGGTGCACCAACCTACAGGGATGCCAGACAGTTGCTCCATGTAATCTACTGGAAAAGGATCATCTGTTCCGAAGGAATGTTTTTGCCATTCAGCTTTAAGCTGCCTTTGACAGCTTGATGATTAAATCTCAAGTTCTGAGAGACAGGGCATTGTGAAATCCAGGCATCCCTTGATGCTAAGCTGGGAAATCTACTTCTTAGATGTTAGATTTGTTGCTGGGCATTGTTATCTTGGTGTAAGCCTGTAAGCCTCAGGACATTCTTCTCATGAACTTCTTCATTGGACAAGTTCTTCCCTGCAGCTGGGCCTAGGTCAACGTTTGGCTCTTATTGTTGCTCCCCATGTGACTTTGTGGAATCTGAAGTAATGCACAAGCCTCCACTTAGTAAGGTGACTGTTCAGACTGCTGGTCTTATTTGGCATGGAACTCTTAATAGGGTTTGCATAAGACAAGGTTGTTGAGACCCAGCTCTCCGTCTTGCTTGGGGTGGTTTCTATCTGTCTCCCCAAACAGGACATCCTTATTCTGTTCTTTGGTCTGTCTACAATTCACCCAAAGGAAGTTTATGCCTCTTGGTCTCCAAACTGCACCCTGGGGGCCAGATGTGGCCCTTCACTTGCATTTATCTGGCTTTTGGGGCACTATTCCACCAATTGATACCAATGATGGAGCACTATTCTTCTCACTGATATCAACAATGGCACTACTCCTCTCATTAAAAACAATGAAGGGGCATTGATGTTGGGGCATTTTCTACTTCCACTGGTCACAGTCCGGCCCCCCTAAAGTCTGAAGAACAGTAAATTGGCCCTTTGCTTAGATAATTTGAAGATCCATGGTCTAGGGTTTAGGTTCCATCCTGTCCTGACAGGATGCACTCTACTAAATCTATAAGTACTTTTGGCTGCAGGTGACTGTTTCTCAAATCACAAGGTTGCCTCCTATGCTTCTGTCTTCACTTTCCCTATGGTCTACCAGGGGCTTGAGGTGATTATAGCTTGATTATGCACTTGCTACAGGAGCAGTTAGGTATTGTCCGTGGTGCTTTTTTTTGTCTTCGCTGGCATCCAGATCTTTGAAGGGGGAGGTACGCTTGAGGGGCATGTACTGGGGATTTGGATGTTGGTGCAAATGGGGAGGTTATCGCAGATGGTGCTGAACTGTTTTTCTTCCAGATGGACATTTGACCTCATCCGAAGCCAGCTTCTAGTATAAGAACCCTTGGGCAAGCAGTTGACAGCTCTTCTATTTCATTACATCAAGAGCCTGTGGGCTTTTGTTTGCCTATCCCATAGCAGGATTTCTTTGACTAACTTTGGGTAAAGTACTCCTTCAATACATTCGTATCAAAGATAGCACACTTGCAGTGCACGGGTTACAAACAAGATAGGGTCTATAGGTTTGTTCTTAAGTTGAATTTGTTTTTAAGTCGGAACAGGTACATTTTTTAAGTGTAGCTTCAAAACTATTTTTAAGCTTTTTGGATAGCATAGGGAACGGATAACACCCCTGTAGTGGTTATTTTGCTGTCTATGTTTCTGTTCAGAAGATTTCACCTCACTTCCTGTCCCAATGATAATTGGATTTTGAAAATGTTGGGTTGTTGTGGAAACAAACATTGGTGATAAAGCTTCAGTGGAGACAACTTTTTCCCATAATAACTCTTACAGGAGTGAATTTCCCTTCCTAGGGGGAGATTTCCTCTCACTTCCTGTTGTCTCTCTCCGTTTGTAAGTAGGAGTCTTTTGTAAGTCTGATGTTTGTAACTAGGGGACCGCCTTTACCTAGTTCCTTAGAAACCAACAATGGTGGATCCAGAATCAGGATACTTTTTTGAGATATGTTTCTGCTTTTTCATAAGTAATACTTTTAAAAGTGAAAGGAGCATTGACGAAAGAGGTAAAGAGTGTGTGGCAAAAATAGGTATTATGTGAAAAAGCACTAAAAAACAGACAACTAGGCAGACATCTTCAAAGTCAGATGGCCAAATTCACTTTCTATAGACATAATTATTACTGTCATGGATCCTTTCTCCTTTACTTCCAACTTCACTTTACAACCACTGTGTTGCTGAGCTAGATTCCTTTTTGCTCAACTCAGTCTTTTTAAAGTATAGTTCCCTGTGAATGACTTGAACTACAAGTACCATCATCTTTGCAGCTGACGGCTTGTAGTTCTGAATGGACTTATGAGGTCGCTGGTGAGGGCCTCATAGTTTATTCACAAGCCCTGCAGCTTGTAAACAGACAGCCTGTATGCAGGCATGGGCTGAAAGCTGCAGGGCTTGCTTGCAGGAGTCTGCCACTGCACCCCTGATCCACTGTTAACGAGTGCAATGATTTCCAGGCACCTTAGAGAAAAATAATGAATTCACTTTTTTTTCCTGCAAAAATATGTGCATTTATTAGTTTTTCCTAATGGATGACCTTATCCTTTAAGTCTCATATACCTCATCTGTGTCTGTATCTATCCCAGCTGAATGCTGCTCACCTCAGTTGAGTTGGGGATGTTGGGTAGCATGCAGTTGTTTATCATTGTAAGAGCCTTATGCCAACTAGATTAGTGGAGGTTGCCATAAGGTAAAATATTTACTATACTTGCATGTAATGGCAGATTTCCGTACAAGTGTGCTCTCTTCCTGCGATGGTAGGTCTATGTTTAGTCTCACAGCTCCATCCCCTGTGTTTTCTGAGTGCAGTGGCTTCCCTCTTTGGCCATTGGGCACTCACTCGCTCCTGCGCATTGCACATCGTCCCAGTGCATGTGCTACAGGCAAGGTACACAAATTAAAAAATTGCTAGGGGAATTAAGTTTTTTTTAGGAAAAAAAAGACTTCATTACTCTCTCTTGACAAAATCACTACCTTTCTAGGATTTTTTTTCCAATGTTCAGTTCCACTTTAAGTTATTTTTTTTTTTTAGGAATGCAAAAAAAAAAAAAACCTTTAATGAACAAAATAATTGCAGGTGAGTTGCAAGACCCATTGATAATCCTCTCAATATTGTAGCAGAGTTGACAATGTCCAGTAGTATTGAATTGCTAGGTTTATGATCAGATAAGTCAACAAAAGTCACAGAAGAAGACAATTTTCCAGGAATAGGTTGACATGTAAGATCTTGGGTAAACAAGTACTCTTCCTCTTCATTGTTCTAGCTAGTTTGAAGAGGCTAGCAGGTGGTTTAGAATAGATTACAGTTAATGAATGACAATGAATACCATATAAAGGGGGCTTTGTGGAATTTTGCCCCAAGAAGAAGACATCACCAGACATCATGAAGATTGTGTGGCTTATAGTTCTCTCCTGTGTTCTGTATTGTGGGGCTAATGCAGGAATAAGGTACATGTACCAGTTCTTTGTATAATAGCACAGTGGTTGGGTTTTTCAGTCAGGCCACCAGTCCTGATTAAAGTCATGGACCACCAGGACTTGCTATTAACAAAGGCGCATACACACCAGATTTGGCTCTATGCAATTTGCTGCAACACAGACAACCATACAGTATCTCACAAAAGTAAGCACACCCCTCACATTTTTGTAAATATTTTATTACATCTTTTCATGTGACAACACTGAAGAAATGACACTTTGCTACAATGTAAAGTAGTGAGTGTACAGCTTGTATAACAGTGTAAATTTGCTGTCCCCTCAAAATAACTCAACACACAGCCATTAATGTCTAAACCGCTGGCAAGAAAAGTGAGTACATTTATTCTGGTTACAGCTGTCAACTGTTATATTTCCCTTTGCTATGAGAAGAATACCACCCATTACCTATTGTGTTTCTGGGACAGAAAATTAGGCAAAATCTATTGGTTCATGTAAAAAAGATTTAGATAACATCAATGGATAATAACTATGTAAATGTTTCAATTAATTGTTAGAAAATTAATTTAGTAAAAATAAGCTGGTATAGTAAAGTAGACATTTTTAACACAGATGACTTCCACTCCACATGGGACAAGTGTATATGGCCAGTTTGTTGTCTGTCATTGCTTAACACATGAACCAATGCAGACCAATAGGCTGCCAAGCAAAATTACATTAATACCACAAAAATTTCTGTACAGTTTTGGGGACTTCCATAAACAGATGCGTGTTATTAGCATTTGTTGCTCATATTGTAATTACAATTTGCTGATTTTTAGATGGTCATAGTCACTCAAAAAAGTATTTAGTCACATGTAGATCCCAGAGAGTTGAATTAAGTACCTACTGTGGTGGGACATCCCTACCTAGCTCTGCTTCCTGCAACATGTATCACAAACCCAACCAAGGTCTGATTTCTCATACAGTATCTGCAATATCCATAAACTAAAATGCTGTATATGTATGGAATTCCCAGGAGCATTGTGATACCCCATAACATTTTAGGAGATGTAACACCTTCCAGGTTTCTGAGATGGAAAGGAGAACACTTTTCAGCACAAAGTACAAAGTATAAGCACAGGTCAAACTCCCCCAAGTAAGTTATATATCATGTTATGGATTAATATTCAAAAATATTTGGTTGAATACCAAAATGGGAATTTCCTATTTATGCCCCCCCCCACTACTTTGGCACAATTTGGGGGGGGGGGGGTTCAGGTACCTAGTTTTGATAGCTACCAGCTTCCACTCCTATTTTGATCATCTAGGGGGTCAGGGGTCTGCAACCAGTAGATTGTGATCTACTGGTAGATCTTGGACGGGTGACTGGTAGATCGCGGTCTGGGCTTCCTGACCTGCCATTCCAGAGCATCAAAGAGTGCAATGCAGTGGACTACGTGTAAAATTTGAGCTGTAGTAGGGAGCAAGAGCCACATAAGCCAATGCCTCCTCTGTAGTGCCGGCTCCTGTCCCATGCAGAGTGATACCAACTGCACTCCACCTCTTATCCCAACTAGTGGTCTCCAGAGTGGTGCCAGCAGCAGGAAACAAGAGATCTTCAGGTCAGTGTGAAGCAATACACTGGCCATAATAGTATAGGGCTGCTTTCACACTGATGTGCTTTGGTTTACCCCCACCGTGGGTACAGCGCAGTGTACCTGCAGCTTTTTTGTGGGTTTGCTGCGTTTAGCTGTAGACTTCTATTATATCCTGCAGGTGATCCAAATGGAACTTTACCCCCCCTTTGCCTGCAGCATTATGGGACACCCACAGGTCCCAGAAGGCTGTGGGATAGGGTTGCCACCTCATCCCTTTAAAACTGAACACATATTAATTACTCAGGTTCTGTGGCTGATTAAGGTGGTAATTAAACACGCTTAGTGCCTCATCTGCATTAAATCAGCCTCAGAACCTGTGCAATTCATGTGTTCAGGTTTGAAGGGATGAGGTGGCAACATTACTGTGGGACCATTCATAAAACGCAGTGCTGCTCACGCTACACAGTGGGAAGAAGGCTATGAAGCTGCAAGGAGTCAGCCAGCTTCCCAGAGTAAACATGCTGGGGCTGGGGACCCGAAGACCAGCGAAGAAATGGTGAGGACAGGGCTGGACATTATTTGCAGCTGTTGAGTTCTATTTTTTTTATCACTAGGGTGAAGATCCTCCTTAAGGGCCAATTCACACCACATGCAGTCCAGTGCGTTTTCTTTTTCTGCATCAAAAATGCGTTCCAGCTCCAGAAAAAAAAAGTAAAACATGTTGCATTTTTTCTGCACTGAACTGTACTGGAACGCGGTAAAATGAATCAAAAATGCACTGGAATGCACCTAAATGCACTGGAACTCACATGTCCTTATTTTAAGTAAAGAAAGAAAGGGGAAAAAACTGCACTGACTGCATCAAAAATGCACCAAAAACGCGTCAAAAACACGCAAGCAGAAAAGCATCCGGAACGCATCCGGACTGCGTTTCTATGGTGTGAACTGGCCCTAAGTGTTTTTCTCCACCACTGCAAGTGCATTTCCTTTATACTGGCTTTCAAAATAACAAATGCAATAATTTAGAGGTTGGAGATAATTTTATAGAGATCTATACATCAGAAAAAAAGAGGGACAAGCGAGGAGGAAGGAGGGACAGGGGGCTTTGGTCTCAAATGAGGGACAGATGGGAGCTATGAGATGATTCCTACCTTCCAAGTTTAGGGGGGACAAACCCTTTGAAAGACTGGAGTCTGAGTAGATAATTTTATCTCAAAACCAACAAACTAAACACTACTGTTAAAGAACTACCACAGACTTCACTAAAATCAAAAATGTTGACTACTATAAAAAAAATACAATTAGACACCATGAATGTCCCTGTATTATACATTTACTGGGCAGAAAAATATGAAAATCTAATCTATATCCTTTAAAACATCATTCCAACCTACACAGAAAGCCCCCCCCCCCCCATATACTGTATCCCCAATAAAAAAAAACCCTTAGAAATCTTATATGAAAAATAGTTCAAAAACATTAATTACAAATATCAACATAGTATATGTAGCCAATATCCCCCTTGGGGGTGTCTGGAAGTAGTGATCCACCTGTCACTCTGCCCTCAATCACACAGTTCCTTTCATCCGGAGTCACGGAACAGGCCGGTACTTTGTTTTTTTTTGTTTTATTAGGGGATAAAACTTGGACGGGTTAGGGATGACTGTGGGATTCCCAAAGGATCAAGAACACAGGACCTTCTATAAATACATCTGTATATACACTCCTTCTTCACTCCAGCACTAACACTTGCAGACAGTTGCACTCCTTACACTTGCTCTTACAGGTGAGGCCTGAAGGGATATTTATCAGACCTCCATTACATTTTCCTCCGGCCTAGCTAGTATGCGGTAAGGCCTACATTTCTGCTTGCAGGACCTCTAGACTGCCCATTACAGGCAAGGACCACGGCCCCTCACAGTGTAGCTGAGTACGTTCGTGCTAGCTAGGGTTGATGGACTACTGATCCCAGCCCATCCTCTTCCAGGCCACCTCAGCCCTCCTGGCTGCTCCGGCCTGCTCCACTGCCCAGTGACACCACTTCCCTGACTGGCTCCTCTGACCTCCACAGACTGTCCACTGTATCCTCCCAGCCTGCTCCAGTCCACTTCTTCCAGCTCCCAGGGTGCGTCACTCACCGACACTGGTGGATCCTTTAAAGAGCCCTTTTTCCTGGAGCTTTTCTCTTGCTCTCCTGCTCCTTGGTCAGAACTCCTCCATGTGGTGTAAGAGCGGTTCCTTCCATTTCCCAAGCCTCCAGTGTGCGTCACTCACCGACACTGGTGGATCCTTTAACCACTTGACCACTGGGCACTTAAACCCCCTTAACAACCAGACCAATTTTCAGCTTTCAACGCTCTCACACTTTGAATGACAATTACTCACTCATGCAACACTGTACCCATATGACATTTGTGTCCTTTTTTTCAACACAAATAGAGCTTTCTTTTGGTGGTATTTAATCACCGGTGGGTTTTTTATTTTTTGCGCTATAATTAAAAAAACACTGAAAATTTTGTAAAAAAATTAATTTTTCTTTGTTTCTGTTATAAAATTTTGAAAATTAGTAATTTTTCTTCATACATTTTGGCCAAAATTTATACTGCTACATATCTTTGGTAAAAAAAAAAAAATAGTGTATATTATTTGGTCTTTGTGAAAGTTATAGAGTCTACAATCTATGGTGCCAATCACTGAATATTGATCACACCTGATGTACTGACGGCCCATCTCATTTCCTGAGACCCTAACAAGCCGGGAAAGTACAAATACCCCCCAAATTACCCCTTCTTGGAAAGTAGACATCCCAAGGCATTTAGTAAGAGGCATGGTGAATTTTTTGAAGTTGCAATTTTTTCCCACAATTCTTTGCAAAATAAAGATTTCCCCCCCCCCCAAAATTGTCATATGTTAATGGATTATTTCTCACACCCAGCATATGCATACCACAAATTACACCCCAAAATACATTCTACTACTCCTGAGTATGGCAATACCACATGTGTGAGTCTTTTACACAGCCTGGCCACATACAGAGGCCCAACATGTAGGGAGCGCCATCAGGCGTTCTAGGAGCACAAATTACACACATAATTTCTTGACTACCTCTTGCACTTTTAAAGGTTCTGGAGCACCAGGACAATGGAAATGCCCAAAAAATGACCCCGTCTTGGAAAGCAAACACCCCAACGTATATTCCAGGAGGCTTTTGAACATTTTTTCCACAAATTTTTGGAAAATGTGGAAAGAAAATACGTGAAAACGCATTTTTTTTTTACACAAAGTTGTCCATTTATACAACATTTCTAACACACAGCATGTACCCAGCACAAATGACACCCCAAAATATATTCTGCTACTCCTCCCGAATATGGAGATACCACGTGTGTGACACTTTTACACAGCATGACCACATACAGAGGCCCAACATGCAGGAAGCACCGTCAGGTGTTCTAGGGGCATACATTTAGAATCTAATTTGACTACCTTTTACACTATTATGAGGCACTATGGTGGCATGGATAGGCACTGTAGTGGCACAGATAGGCAGGGTAGTGGCACGGATGAGCAGTAGAGTGGCACGGATGGGCACTGTAGTGGCACGGGTGGGCACTGTAGTGGCACGGATGGGCACTGTAGTGGCATGGATGGGCACTGTAGTGGCATGGATGTGTCAGGAATGTGAACTGTTGTGGTATGGATGAGCATGAATGAGGCACAAATGAGCCATGGATGGGGATGGATGAGCCATGGATGGGTGGGTGAGCACGGATGGGTGGGTGAGCATGGATGGATGGATGGGTGAGCATGGCTGGATGGGTGGGTGAGCATGGATGGATGGGTGGGTGAGCATGGATGGATGGCTGGGTGAGCACAGCTGGGTGGGTGAGCATGGATGGATGGCTGGGTGAGCACGGCTGGGTGGGTGAGCATGGATGGATGGGTGAGCATGGATGGATGGGTGAGTTAGCACGGCTGGGTGGGTGAGCATGGATGGATGGATGGGTGAACACGGCTGGGTGGGTGAGCACGGATGGATGGATGGATGGGTGAGCACGGCTGGGTGGGTGAGCATGGATGGATGGATGGATGGGTGAGCATGGATGAGCATGCATGGCTGAATGGGTAAGCATGGATGGATGGCTGGGTGAGGATGGGTGGGTGAGCATGGATTGGGTGAGGATGGGTGGGTGAGCATGGATTGGGTGGTTATGGGTGGGTGAGCATGGATTGGGTGG
>BLSH010396938.1:984724-1004132 GCA_018402905.1 Glandirana rugosa
CTTTATTTACCTTTACATGGTTTAAATATAGTCGTCATAGAAAATTAACCTCCAGGTTTCATTAAATTGTTTCTGTTAACAATAAAGTTGTATCTATAACATTAATATATCTTTTTTGTCTTTTGGTCGTACACGTGATTATAACCGTGGGGAGGAATTATAAACCAACGTGTGGGAAACCGTCGCTACTGTCGGAGGTTTGCAAAGAATATATTTGGGGGGAGCTGAAAACTGCCATTGGAGAAAGGAACCCTGCAAATGTTCAAGAGCTTGAGCATATTGCAAAGGAAGTGTGGGAGAAAATGCCACCCGAGAAGTGCAAGAAGCTTATCGATGGATATAAGAAACGTTTGGAGGCTGTCATCGCTGCCAAAGGGTGTGCAACCAAATATTAAGGAGGGGTGCCAATATTAGTGCACATGCTGGTTTTCTGTTTTTTCTATATAATTACAATATCTATGTTGAAATAACAATTGTCTTTGTTAAATTACTTTGGACCTCCAATTAAAAGATACTGCTGATATAAATTTGGTACATTTCCATTTATTTCTGAAGACATTCACTCAGTTATGCAAAACATGAAGGGGTGCCAATAATGGTGAGCAGGACTGTAGGAGGCCTAAAAGTTGATTTTTACTTCAATGCTGCACTCAGATTGGCGCCGCTCTTCTCTCATCTCTTCTACTTCACAGAGTCCCTTCTGCTCTGATAGCTGACTGCTGACATCATCTCCCTAGCCTGATTCCCACACAGGTCTAGCTGGAGAAGCACATTGGACTGTTTACAGCTTTCCCATCATACCCCTCCCCCCTCTCCCATTTGTCCATCTGAACTGTTTTAGGACTTATCACTGTTTTTATCACAGACATCTTGAGCAAGTGAACTAAGTACTCTAAATTACACCCCAATGCGTAGTTTACCTGTAATTCCTGAAATGTTTTTAACAAGTTGTCAGCATACAACTGTGCAATATATTGTATCCCAAATTCTCTCCAAACCCCAAACCCCTCTAATTTACCTAATTCCTCATTGTTTTTATTTCGCCATAAAGGAGAGTAAACTGATATATACCCATATTGTATAATATATTTCATTTCCTGCCATACTTTATGCATAAGTTCTAGGGTAGGACCTTGTGGGGCATGTGCAAAAGACCCTGATTCTAATTGAGCTATTAAATGGTACCGGGAAAATCTACTCAGGAGTATCGACTGAACAGGGTCTGTCCAGTCTACCAATCCCCATCCTGCAACTTGCTGAAGTTGGGCTGCTAGTGGTGTGAGTCTACATCCCAATCACTAGGAAGAGCCTAGTGGATATCGGCCAAAGTCAACCAATGATCCAGTGGCTATGTGAGTAAATGACCCCAGTGCTGAAGAGTAGTGACTGTGTGTAGCTTTTTAACTCTGGAAGGAGTATAGGCCACCATCAGCATAGAGATCCTCTGGGATATACATTTTTGTGCGGAGTAGCCAGGAGTTGAGGAGTCCTCTAGTTGTTCAGTTTTGCAGTTTATCAGGGTATGCCATGCTCCCCATCCCTATCCAAGTTCATCGTTCCCAATAAAAACCCAAAAAGAAACCCCTAGACCAGTGATGAAGAATCTTGGCACCCCAAATGTTTTGGAACTACATTTACCACGATGCTCAACTGCACTGCAGAGTGCATAAGCATCACGAAAAATTTAGTTCCAAAACATCTAGGGTGCCGAGGTTCGCCATTACTGCCCTAGACTGTTCTTTGGAGTCAGCGGAACAGTGCAGAAAATGCGATGTGTCTGGCTGTGTGTGCTCTAAGGTGGAAATAGGACCAAATTCACCAGCGGCTCCTTAGAGGTGTGCTACAAAAAGAAATACCAGGTGCACAAAACTTATTATATTTGCCTTGCAGAGAGTTTTATCCCAGAACGTAGACCTTGTGTATTGTGTATCCATAGATACTGCAGTGAAATTAGAGGATTGGAGACACGTTTCAGATCTCCATGTTCTCATGTCATTAGGTATCTCTTCTTCATTGTTATCTATTTCTCTTTGCATTTTGCTGTATTCTCTTCTAGACAAAGGCAGACAAATCGTTCACCACAGAGGTGTATGAGGACTCTTGAGGAGAAGACATCTGAATTTGAGGCAACGTTTTTTATAAAAGTTACACCTTCAGAGTATAATGACACCACAATCACAAGAAGCCTGGGACTGAAAAAAATCTAGACATGAAAGCATAGAAACACTCAAGGCATACTCCAAAAAAACAGTAAGTCGACAATCCTAATTCCTGGCAGGACTTATATTATATATAGATTTTTATTATATTATTATATATATATATATATATATATATATATCGTGTGAGGGGATTAGTTCAGTGGGGATCAGTTTAGTGAGGATCACCTCTCCTGAGATAAGCACATTTCACACAGCGAGTTTCATAAAACTTTGGCTTGCAGCCAGGTTTATTTAAAAGGTTGCACATCAAAACAAATAAAAACAGAAAACAAATCCTTGCCATCCGGCGCTAAACGAAACAGTAGAGATTTCCTCACTATACGGTGTAGGGCTGGTCCCCGACACCCCCAAAAACATAAGCAAATGCAAACCTTTTCTTTATAGTCCAAACACCAAAATTAGATCTCTCAGATTGATCCTTCTGAGTCCCAGGCCTGAGTAAACCTGTGCTCTCTTCCTGGTTTATTTAAACCACACCTGGAGAGGGATTTGGTGGATCAGAACCAGCTCTGCCACAGTGGCTGGTAAAGTCCAGGCTGGATCCCGCTCTAGTCTATTCCAAATGACCGCATACGAGGCGACAGCTAGCGTCCGTCTACCACTTCGCCTCGCATAACGTCACATCTCCCCACCTCTGCTCAAGCCCCTGTGGCTGGGCAACTGTCCCAACCATAAAGTGGACTCGGGAAAGGGCATCCGTGTTGTTCTGGAGCTTACCCGTCCTATGTTCTACTGTAACCTTGAATGCTTGTAGCGTCAGAAACCACTTGTCACCCGACTATTTTTTTCCCTGTTGTCAAACATCCATCTGAGCGGGGCATGATCGGTGACTAACTTAAATGGCCTCAATAACAAGTAGTATTTCATGGCCTTTAAGGCCCACTTGGCAGCCAAGCACTCCTCCACAGTGGCATAGTTTCTCTCATGTCTGCTTTCTGCTTAAGTAGACGACTGGATGCTTCTCACCATCTCTGATCTGGGACAGCACCTAGGCCCACCTCAGGGGCATCTGTCTGTACAACAAACTCCTTTGTGAAGTCCGGGGGCGCGAGCACCGGTTGTACACAAAGGGCTTGCTTCAACCTCTGAAATGCCTTCTCGGCTTCAGGATTCCATTTAACCATGATGGATCCTCTTCCGGCGGCAATGGTGGCAAAGTTGGGTATGAAATGTCTGTAATACGTAATACTGTAATCTCCAGGAAGGCACAAACTTGTTTTTTTATTTACCAGTTGGGCCCACTTTTGCATTGCTTCAATCTTATTGGTCTGGGGCTTGACCAGTCCCCGACCAATAACATACCCAAGGTATTTGGCCTCCTCCAGGCCTATGGCAAGACTTTTTTGGGTTTTACTGTGAGACCTGCTTCCCTAAAGGAATCTACCACTGCTTGCACTTAGGGCACATGCGATTCCTAATCTGGGCTGTAGATGACCACATCATACAAATAGGCAGTTGTGTAGGGGCGATGTGGCCTTAACATTTTTGTCCATCATTCTCTGGAACGATGCAGGGGCCCCATGTAGACCAAATGGCATACGCTTGTAATGAAAGGACCCCTCGGGAGTAGAAAGACAGTTTTTTCCTTTACTGACTCTGTTAGGGGTATCTGCCAGTAGCCCTTAGTTAGGTCTAGGGTTGTTATGTACTGGGCACCTCCCAACCTGTCCACAAGTTCGTCGACCCACGGCATCGGGTACGCGTCAAACTTAGACACGCTATTAAGCTTTCTAAAGTCATTACCGAACCTTGGGACCTGCACTATGGGGCTCAACCAGGCACTGTGGGACACCTCTATCACGTTTAACTCTAACATGTTTTTTATTTTACTTGCAACAGCCTCCTGCCTAGCCTCACGTATCCTGTAGGGCTTTACATTTACGCAGACTCCTGGTTCCATAATTATGTCATGTTGTATCACGGTGGTCAGTCCGGGTAGGGGAGAGAAAAGTCTCTATTTTTATGCATAAACTCGTTAACGTCATTTTGTTGCGTCACTGACAAGAATTCAGTTATGGGGACGACTGGTGTCATGGGTACCCTGTCCTTGAGGAGTTGGCACTGCCAATAAAGTCTCTCTGTCCTTCTAAGGTTTCAAGAGATTAACATGATATATTTGCTCTGGTTTCCTTTTTCCTGGCTGGTGAACTTTGTAGTTTACTTCCCCTACTCTTTCCATAATTTCAAAGGAACCCTGCCACTTTGCTAGGAATTTACTTTCAAAAGTGCGGACTAGCACCAGCACTCTGTCTCTGGGGTTGAAAGTCCAGGTTTTGGCACCCCGATTATAAACCCTTCCCTGGGCTTCCTGGGCTTGCTCCAAATGTTCTCGTACAAGGGGCAGGACAGCCGCGATTTGATCCTGCATCAAGGACATATGCTCAATGACTCTTCTATACAGTGTGGACTCTCCTTCCCATGTTTCTTTTGCGACATCTAGCAGTCCCCTGGGATGTCTACCATACAAGAGTTCAAATGGGGAATACCCCGCAGAGGCCTGCGGATTCTCTCATATGGCAAACATGAGATACGGCAGCAAAAAATCCCAATTTCTCCCATCTTTATCCACCCCCTTTTTCAACATACTTTTGAGGGTCTTGTTAAAGCTCTCCACCAGACCGTCAGTTTGGGGGTGGTAAACAGAGGTATGGAGATGGGAGTTTTTGTACAACTTGCACAATTCCTTGGTAACTTTGGACATAAATGGGGTGCCCTGATCCATCAAGATCTCTTTAGGGATCCCCACCCCACTAAACACCTGGACCAACTCTTTGGCGATAGTCTTAGCGTAGGTGTTCCACAAGGGTATGGCTTCAGGATAGCGGGTCGCATAGTCTAGGATTACTAGGATGTGCTGGTGTCCCCGGGCAGATTTTACTACTGGTCCTACGAGATTCATGCCAATTCTTTCAAACGGCACTTCAATTATGGGTAGTGGAACAAGGGGACTACAAAAATGGGGCGACGGTGCAGACATTTGACACTCAGGGCATGAATTACAGTATTCTCTGACATTTGCATACAACCCGGGCCAGAAGAATCTCTGGGTTATGCTCTCCCTGGTCTTCTCCATACCCAGATGTCCCATTATATGACCATGGGCCAAGTCTAGCACCATCCTGTGAAAGTGTTTGGGAACCACTAGCTGTTCTACCTCGTCCTCGCTGCGTTTTACCACCTGATACAGCAAATTGTTTTTAAGAGCCATGTAGGGAAAAGACACCCCCCCAACTAGGATCCACAGGTTCCCCATCCATCACCTTAACGTTTTCTCTGGCTCTAATGAGGGTGACATCCCATAGTTGCTCTGTACAAAAATCCTCTCTCCTGACCTCTAAGTCAGGTACCACATTCCATCCACTCACACTATTAGAGTCAGAGATGGCTTCTGGTTCAGTAACCTCAAGCTGAGAGCTATCTTCCAACTCCTCTGACTCCCCAGCCATTACAGGAAAAGGAAGAGGGTCTCCTCCTTACTCGGTCCTACCAACAGTCTCCCCTTACATTTGGCAAAAATGGTCTGGTGAGAGTTCCCATGCTTCCCCAGCAGAGGGGGCTCTATCTACCAGCCTCCCTTTGCTCTCCCATAACCTCCAAACATGCGGAAAGTCTCTCCCCACTAGAGCTTCATGAAGCAGTGAAGGTACTACCCCCACTGAATGTGTCACACTGCCCCAAGGGGTATCAAACTCAACCACCGCAGACTGGTAGTTTCTAGTGTCCCCATGGATGCAAATGACCCGATAGTGCTAGGGTGTAGTTTTTCAGGATTTATACAATCACTTTTGACTGAGGTCACAACACTACCAGAATCAAGCAGTGCAGTGACTGTTTTTTCGTCAATAGAAATCACACACATTTGCTTTTTCATGCGACCCTGACATGATGCAGTACATGTGACCTGTGCAAAAAGATAAAGGCGTCTATTCATATACGTGTAATCACATTGCATGGATTCATCATTTAGGGGACAGATGGCAGCAATATGGCCCAATACATGGCATCGGTAGCACTGTATGCAATCTATACCCAGCCCTCTCATGGGCCTCAAAGACCTTTCTGGCTTCTTTGGCCAGTCTCCAGGTCTAGGGTCCTTAGTCTCATTAGTCATTACAGCAGTCTTATCAATCTTTCCAATGCCTTTGAACGCTGTGACAGTCTTACTGGATCCGCTGGGGTCCTTTCACCCCTAGGCACACCGGAGTGGGGCGCAGATGGGTTCAGCAAAACCTGTGCCGCCGTGCATCTCTCCATAAGGTCCACCAGTTGGCTGGCAGTTTTGGGGTCCCGATGACTGACCCATTTCCTCAAAGCAGCAGGGAGCACACGCAGATTGCGGTCCATGACCACGCGCTCCACAATCTGAAGACCTAGCAAAGTCACCTGCTGTAGCCACTTCCTGGTGAGGTGGACCAGGTCAAACATCTGCGAGTGGGGTGGCTTGTCCGTACAGTAGACCCACTGGTGCACCTGTTGAACCCGGACGGCTATGGTGACACCCAGGCGCGCGAGTACCTCTGCTTTTAAGGTTTCATAATCCTGGGCCTTGTCTAGTTCCAGATCAAAATAGGCCTTTTGGGGTTCTCCAGTCAGGAAAGGGGCTATAGTCCCGCCCATTGGTCTTATTTCCAACCTTCCCACACAGCGACCCTCTCAAAGGTGGTAAAGTATGCTTCCACATCATCTGCTGGTGTCAACTTTTGCAAATAATAGCTGGCTTTGACCAACTTTGGTTCCACTTGTACAGGAGCTGCGCACCCCTTCTTTAGCTCCAGCAGAGCCTCTGTGAACTGGAGATTCATCTCCTGCTGAGCCGCCATGGCCTGTTGATTCGCCTCGTGCAATTGGCAATTTTCCTCCTGCTGTGCTGCAGCGGCCTTTGCGACCTGGCGATTAGCTTCTCGCTCCACTGCATTGGCCTGCAGTAGTGCCTTCAACATTTCCTCCATTGTGGAAATGGTCTGCTGAGTCCACCACATGTGAGGGGATTAGTTCAGTGGGGATCACCTCTCCTGGGATAAACGCAGTTCACACAGCAGGTTTCATAAAACTCTGGCTTGCAGCCAGGTATATTTAAAAGGTTGCACATAAAAACAAATAAAAACAGAAAACAAATCCTTGCCGTCTGGCGCTAAACTAAACAGTAGAGATTTTCTCACTATATGGTGTAGGGCAGGTCCCCGCCCCCTACAAATAAATAAGCAAAAGCAAACCTTTTCTTTATAGTCCAAACACTAAAATTAGCTTTCTCAGATTGATCCTTCTGAGTCCCAGGCCAGAGCAAACCTGTGCTCTCTTCCTGGTTTATTTAACCACTTCCTTACTGGGCACTTAAACCCCCCTCCTGCCCAGACCAATTTTCAGGTTTCAGCGCTGTCGCATTTTGAATGACAATTGCGCGGTCGTGCGACGTTGTACCCAAATAAAATTGATGTCCTTTTTTCCCCACAAATAGAGCTTTCTTTTGGTGGTATTTGATCACCTCTGCGGTTTTTATTTTTTGCGCTATGAACAAAACCAAGAGCGACAATTTTGAAAAAAAAACAATATTTTTTACTTTTTGCTCTAATAAATATCCCAAAATAAAAAAAAAAAAAAAAATTATTTATTGGGTTTGGCCGATTTATATTCTTCTACATATTTTTGGTAAAAAAAATCGCAATCGGCGTTTATTGATTGGTTTGCGCAAAAGTTATCGCGTCTACAAACTATGGGAATTGATTTATGGCGTTTTTATTATTATTATTTTTTTTACTAGTAATGGCGGCGATCTGCGATTTTTATCGGGACTTTGATATCTGGGCGGACATGTCGGTCATTTTTGACACTTTTTTGGGACCAATGACATTTATTCAGCGATCAGAAATTTAAATGTCCACTGATTACTGTATAAATGTCATTGGCAGTGAAGGGGTTAACCAGCAGGGGGCAGTGAAGGGGTTAACAATGTTCCCTGGGTGTGTTCTAACTGTGGGGGGGATGGGCTGGTCGGGACATAACAGATCTAACTGATCCCAGTGACAGGGATCAGTAGATCTGGTATGTCACCTGTCACAGAACGGGGAACCGCCGTATTTACATCGGCGGTTCCCCGTTCTACTGCTCTGTACGGCGATCGCGGGTCAGGAGCGGACATCGAGTCCGCCCGACCCGCGGGCACGCCCCCGCAGCGTGCGGCGGCGGCGCGCGCGCGCCGCCGCCCAGAGCGCGCAGGGGGCGTGTAAAGGGGCGGACGTCCATGGACGTCCCCCCGGATTTTCAGGTCCGCGCTGTTGACGTCTTTTGTCAATAGCGCGGACCTGTAGAGGTTAAACCCCACATGGAGAGGGCTTTGGTGGACCAGAACATCCGGTCCAGAACCAGCCCTGCCACGGTGGCTGGTAAAGTCCGGGCCGGATCCCGCTCTAGTCCATTCCAAATGGCCGCATACAAGGCGACAGATAGCGTCCGACTACCACTTCGCCTCGCATAACGTCACAATATATACATTTATATATTTGTGTTACAGCTCTCTAGCAATCCCTGGATTAAAGATGTGAAAACTCTGTGTAAAAATCTAAATAATGTTTACCTTTACAGATCTGTAAGGTCTGCCCATGTACAATAACATCTTTCTTTTTACAATTGGTTGAAATGATTCATTTTTATTATATTGAAGTTATATATTGGGCATTAATGCACTCTAAGGTGCCTAAACATGCATTCCCGCATCTGGTATTAATGGATTCTATTAGCCAGAATTCTATCCATTAGAATGCATTAATGTGCTTCTGAATGCTTTTTAATGCTCAAAGCTCTTCTCCTGAATGCACAAGTGGTTGATTTTTTTTTCTGTCTGTAAACTCCTACTAAACTACCTATAGTGAGCATGGACACATAGGCTAACATGGAGGGGAGTTTACAGGCTTTAAGAAGAAGCTTTTTTGAGCTGCAGTATGCATGAGGCCTAAAAGGAACTGAAAGAACCTAAAAAGATTAAAATATGGAAGTATGTGTCTATTAAGTGACAGGACATTTGATGTGCACAGGTTTTTTTTAACGAATGACTTATTAATTTACTAATTAATGAAGTGAAGATAAAAATGATGGTCCCAAACCATGAGCCTTCAAAAACCAACACAGTGGTGGCAGCTCCTATACCTCTACTCTGACAGATTTTCTTTAAAGCTGCATTTGTCAAAGTTTACAAACCAGGATGCAAGAAAATGGGGAGATGGTTGCATGTTGTCAGAGCTATGAAGTTACCTTTGTCATTCCATGCACCCTCTTCTCATACTTTTCTTTTGCTGGATCAACACTCAGGTCTCCAGAGGTGTTTAGCTATGGGAGAAAATAAAGAAAGAACACACATTTGAGAATTTTAAGGCTTGGTACCCCCCACCTTTACATAATCATGCCTGGATGAGCACTATACTATAAAGTTAATAACTATTAGTAAAATTGTTTAATAAAAAATATACATAACTCCTTCTATCCAGCCACTCATACAGTTCAGTGATTATTTATATTCTACTACTGTTAGAAGGTTCATTCTTAGGTCTAAAAAAGTAGATATGTATGGTATCACAATACAATAGCTTTATAATGCAGATATGGCCCAACTGCATCTAAAGTACAGATTAAAATTGGATGGCTCTTAATAGATGGTAGAGGAGGCATATGACGGGTGTGAGAAAACCAGTTACAGCGCGGCTTACGCCCATGTTTGGGTGGAGCCACGTGTGACTACACCCTCCCCACTATGTCATTCTCATGTATAAAAGTCTGCTGTTAGGATATAGTTTACTAGGCTCTGAGGAAGAGGTTTGGACCTCGAAACGCATCAGCCAGTTCGTGTAGGATACCATCTGCAGGTGGCATGCGAGACCATGAATGCGCAGCTGTCACATATACCGATATGCTTTTAACCAAAGCTTGTTTGTGAGTATGTTCTTATGTTTTTGTAGCGCCCTCCTAGTTTGGGTACTAGTGAGTGTATATAGTTTTGGCTCTATCTGCTTAACAGAAGAGCTGACAGGTAAATGTACATGCTGTCTGCTTATCAGGGAGCCTGATTTGAGTAAGGTCTGCTCTGTGTGCTATGGTGCTGTTTCATATGGTCTGGAGCTATTTCACCCTGTTCAGTAGTATGGGTCCCTATTGGACAGAGGGAGAAAACCTCAGCCAGTGACAGCAGGTGTATTTGGAGGTGGTTCTGACCAGCTAGCAGGGAAGTGGTGACCAACTGCATCTTGGGTGAACACCTTCATATAAAAGGGAGCACATGGGCTCAAGGTTAGGCGTCCCAGCCCACCCAAGCCTGAGGGGTGAGGTGTATGTTTAGCTCCTGGCTGCTAGGCCCAGGAGCCTATCCAGGAGGCTGCCGGCTGCTAGGCCTGGTCGTGGCCTATCCGGATGCTGAAGCTGCAACCCACAGTTCTTTGAAAGCTGACAGAGGGAGGATGTCCTTGGATTCGGTCTGATACTGCAGTGGCAAAGTGTCGCTTGGAGGTTGGCAGAACGGGCTACCGACTGTCCCAGGACATGGTGTGAGTACAGATCTGTGAGAGAATCCCTGAGACTGTGTGCTAGAATTTCCCCTGCCCTCATATCAGCTTAATTGGGTGTGCCAGCTAGAAAGGAGACACTGGAGAGCAGAGGCGTTGCTAGGGGGTGGCTATTGGGGCTATAGCCCCGAGTCTGGTGCCCATAGCCCCGGGTCTCTTACAGGGTGGGTGTGTATATATATATATATATATATATATATATATATATATATATATATATATATATATATATATATATATATATATATATATATATATATACACACATACACATACATACATACACACACACACATGTATATTTATTACTATTATTATTTATTTTATTACATGTATGCCCGCTCAAGCGTATGTCTTTCTTTACTTTGCTGCTATGGGCTCTAGCCCCAGATCTTTTGTAGACCTAGCAACGCCCCTGCTGGAGAGTGTCTTGAAGAACAGAGTCCAGCTTCTGTCCTTACTGCTTAACAAGGGACCTGTTCTGCTAAAGTCAGCCTGCCATGAAGTGCCTTTGGTAGTCTGTTACACTGAGTTAGAAAGGAGACCCTGGTGAGTGTCTTGAAGAAACAAAGTCCGGCATGTCCTTTGTTGTTTAAAGATGGACTTCTTTCACTGGAGTCAGTCTGCTGTGTGAAGCCACTGACCGCCTGCTGTACAGAGCCTAGGGAGAATTTGTCCTCAGTTACAATCAGTCACTTGGAGTATCCTATACCTATACTTCTCCTATCCAAGTTCAACAATAAAGCATTGACAATTCATCCCCTAGACTGGTCATTGGAAACAAGCAGGATTGTGTGCGCACCTGGCTGTGTGAAAATGCTATAATGACTGGCTGCAAGAATATTCACAAGGAGACTCGGGTCAAATATAAAATTTCATCAGCGGCACCTACGGGGGTAAGCGCTACATTTTTAATAAATAGTTTTCCATGAGGATAATGCGCTAGGCCAGTGCGCCCTTGTGTTTGTGTTTTTTGCTAGAGTGTCTGGACCTCCCCGGTCTTCCAAGGGCAGCAAGGCGGCATTCCATCCAAATGTATCAAGCGTGAAGCTTGGATTAGCATCCGGGTGGAGCCACTCCCTTCAAGCACAGGAAAGAGAGTTTGTATTTTTGATGGTATAACAAAGGTCATAGTGCAAAAAAAACAAAAACAAAATTATCCTCTGTGCTACCAAAATATGTGCAATAACCTAAAATTTCTGTTTGTTTTGTATTTTTTTATTTCTAAACGTTTTGATTTTTTTTAAACTTTTCTGTCTTTTTTTTGTTTGTTTAGCAGCCACGGAACGGATTGCAAAAATGTCCTGTGTGTATTTGAGTCCGGTTCAGGTGCGAATTCAGGCAAAAATTCGGACCTAAATCATACCTGAACTGGTGAACAGACATGCTTCGGACCCAAGGCATAGGAAGTGCACTGCTTTTTCATAAGGAATTCAAGACAAAAATGAAATCTTTCAGGGTATTAATTAGACAGTAACAACATTTCTAGATGTTCCCTATAACATAGCAAATCTTTTTGGGTTTAGGTCTACTTTAAATCATCAACATTATGAATCCAAAACCATAATTTTGGGTTTATACTGTATATTTATGATATAAAATGTCTGTTTTTCACAAAACATTATCTTGGAGCCAATGGTGGACCTACACATCATGATGGTGGACCATCAACATTTTAGCCCAACAGTACATAAGAAAGACCTCTAGAAGATGGGCCACTACCTGAAACTGACAGGGGAAAATCAGGTGTAATATTAAGGGGGCATGGCTTGGATGCTGAGGAGAATGGCCGCCTGAACGAGCTGCTCCGTTACTCTACAGCCCGTCTAATAGCTCCAGCGGGTACTATCCACCACAAACCGAGCAGCCGACATGGGGAAAACTGACCGGGATCCCTCTGCCACCCTCTCCAGGTCACCCGCTCCCAGCCCCGTGACGTGGCCTTATCATAGGCCTCAAGCCTCTGCGCCGGGGTAAGTCAAAGCCTGAGCGGCTCTCCCACACATGCCGCAGGTGCAGACCCGGACATGAACGCAGCCCCCCCGCACCAAGCCATCTGTATGGAAGACCTACGATTTATAGCCGCAGATATCAAGAATACATTATCTGCGGCCATTGCCGAACTAAGGCTAGACATGCAAGCTGTGGCTGCCCGCCTGGATGATGTGGATAAAGCCACAGACAGACATGAAGCGGCCGTTACAGACACTAGACGCACATTGTCAGCACATACACACAGCATGAGAGAAATGCACAGAAGCATAGAGGACTTGGAGAACAGATGCCGTAGACATAACATCAGATTCAGGGGCATACCAGAAACAATTGACACCGATCAAGTCCCCCAGGCAGCCACTTCCATATGCAATGACTTGCTAGGCAGACCCCTTGACACAGCAGTTGAATTTGAATGCATCCACCAAGCTCTTTGTCCCAGGGGCAGAGACACTGATACCCCTAGGGACATAATAGGCTGCTTAGTGGACTTCAAGCTGAAGGAGGACATAATGCAGCAAGCCAGACTTCGGGGCCGTGTTTTGTTCCAAGGGTTCAAAATAAAGATCTATCAGGACTTATCCCCGATCACATTATGCAAGCGCAAGGCCCTGAGACCTCTCCTGGATATCCTCAGTGACCGAAACCTGCCGTATCGTTGGAAATTCCCATTCTGTTTGCAAGCTGGCACAGGATTAAGGATCGCCTACCTGGGACACCCAGAGGAGATATTTGCATTTTGTACCTCTCTAGGCATACAGCAGGTAGAATTGAGAATTGGGCCTTGGACCCACAACCACCCCCAAATCTACAGGAGGAACCGATAGACACCCACAGAAGAGATGCGACCCCCTACCCGCAGACGACGCCGCCGTCATTCAAACCCTACCCCACCACCAACCAACCGTCGCTTCCCAAGAGAGGGTAACTTACTTGCCTCCCCAGCACACAGGAGGCCCAGAAGAGATTGAGCTAAACCATTTAACTCATGAGAGCTAGAAATCTGACTCCTTCTAAGGATTCTATATCCTTGTATCCTTGACTTCAGTATCCTAACCTTGTCTCTTTGTTTACAGCACCCCCCCGCAGATGAAACTCCACTTTGCTTTCACTCGAACCAATAATACCGGATGTTACGATACTATAAGCCCCATTCCCCCCTCCCCCTGTTGTACTACTCCTCCCCCTCCTTCCCAATTTGTCTCTTCTCAGGTGGATTACCACATACCTGTACTTTTGGGAAAAGCGGACTCATTCCACAGACTACAGAGAAATATGAGCTTCATCCTAGCCGACCTGATCTATACCTACAGGACTTTTTGAAGATTACCAGGGTTGGGTAAGATTACTTCCTTTCAAGAACTATATCTAGAACTATTGGGCAAGACCCTCTCCTACTCTTTCTCTATCCTCTGCTTAGACAACTTACGCCCATTCTTCAGGACAACCTGAGGATCAAGCTGCTGGCGCTCGACTCTTTGCCTCAGCACAAATACAAGTTGGCTAGACCAAGGGATGGAGAGCTAAAAACTTCTCCCCACCTATGCAGGTACACGAACAGCTTATTAATGTTCTGATACACACTGGAAACCAACCCTGGCCCGCCAGCACTTTAGGCTGTCAAGCATTAACTGTTGCATCAGCAAAAGTTCTAAGAATGCCCTAGTTTCAGCTTCCTTTTTCCAGCAAGGAATACAGACTTAGACTTCAGAAACCACGCTAATATTTTAGCACCAGACAACCCATATATCCTGAGCGGGTTGAGTTGGTTCCCAAAGCGCAACGTAACTGGACTTTTGCCGCTCGATAACTCATAACTTTTACCTGTTGTTGAAGTGGAAGGAGGGGGAGGGAAGAGAGGAGGGGATATATTTGGACATAATAAAGAACACTGTTATTGTTTATCTTGTTCATAGAAAGTGTATTAAGCTACTGTTTTGGCCTGGGAGACCCCCTCCACCAATTACTAGGCCTCAGTACAACTCCTACTTGGCCTTTATGCCCGGAAGGGAAAAAAAAAAAGGGGGGGTCTTCTACCACCCTTTGTCTATTTTAGACCTAATCGATAATGCTGATGGAGGGTTGAACCATACCTAAGCCCATGTGTGTAAACTATAAACCATATAAAAGGGCTAACATTTACTGGGCCTTCACTAAGTAGGCTATACATGTTCATACTTGTTTATCATCGTTCTTACTTGTTTTTAGTTATAGCACTTGTGGGGAGTGGGGACGCGGCTCGCAGTATTTTCCCCTCGGAGGCGACCCTCCTCCCCATCCACAGTCTCCCAATAAAAGGGAAGAGTAAAGCTGACGTTTCCTTCTCTATACTGATTGTGTATCTAGACAGCATAACAATCCCGTGAACCACTACACCATAAGTTTTATACTTGTATCCCCCTCCTCCAACAATCTAATTAAACAACACTAGGTCCACACAGACGTATACATTTCTCCCCCTGCCAACACCATTCAGATAGCCTGACCATCAAGGTTTGATGAGAACCCGCTAAAACGCGTGATTACAGCGTTCTCTTATCGGTTAAATTATGTTGGATCCCGCTCTCTTCCCCCAAACAAACCTTCTGGCCCGCCACACACCTTTCTTTATATATGGGCCACAGAGTGGTGTTGCTACTCTCTCAAAGTGACAGCACATACATATCTTAGACCTTACGCCATTGACCTCACACCTACCACCTCCCTACAACGGCACAGCCTAATCACCTGTGCCGAACAGAGGCGACACCTGTAAATCCGGCAGGCTAGCTGGTCTACCCTCGCCGCCGCCTTTTAAACTCATTCCCTGTTTTCTTTTTGTTTTGTATTGGTCTGCTCCTCCCCCCTTACAACTCAGCTTATAGCTGAAATCTTTAACTGGAGTCCCCTATACCTGCACCCCCCTCTCCCTAAATCCTATAACGTACCATTAAATCCACTAGAAGACACCTCCTCAGGGACTTCCAAGCTGACTTTCAAAGCTATCAAACACATTAAAACACAATTAAATGACCTTTCACTACATGATACATGGAGAACTCTCTACCCCCGTACTAGGGATTATACCTTTTTTTCCACACCCCACAATAAATATTCCAGACTAGACTACATGCTCATATCACAAAAAGACCTCCCATACCTCAAAGAGGCCACCATTGAACCTCAATTCCTCTCAGATCATAACCCGATAACAGCAACCCTCTCCCTCCCAGATTACGTGAAGTGTAATACTATCTGGAAACTTGATGCCTCCCCCTTAGTGGACCAAGCCAACATCTCAGACATCACTGAACAAATAAACCAATTTTTTATCTCTAATGATACCCCAGAGGTGACCCCCATATCTCAATTGGAGGCTCACATATGTGTCATCAGGGGCTTACTTATAGAAAAGGTCGCAATTAAACGCAGAACCCAAAGAGAACAGTTCAATGCCTTGGTCAACCAAATAAAAGACTTAGAAAAAGCTCATAAATTATCACAGGCTAAACTTACCCTAGACGAGTTCGAAAACGCTAGAGAAAGATTACAGGAAGAAATGAGCAAACGGGTTAGAAAGAATTATTGCCCTCTCACAGAAACTGTTTTATGAATATGGGAATAAAATCAGTAAATTATTGGCAAGAGCCCTACAGACCAAAAAAGCTAATAACGCAATCAGAGCTATCCGTGACTCCAAAGATAACCTACTGACGAAAAACGACGACATTGCCAACCAATTCGCACAATACTACTCCAATCTATACAACCTCCCCCCCAGCACCGACAACCACATTAATCTCTGGGTCTAGACAGTAGGTCCTAATGGACTTCTGGGAAAAGTATAGTCCACAACCCATATCACAAGAGCAAAAGGAAGCCTTAGATGGTCCTATCACAAAAGCAGAATTCATAACCGCGGTACAGCAAATAAAACAAGGCAAGAGCCCAGGACCAGACGGCTTTTGCCTATCCTACTATAAGACGTTTCTAAACCCCTTAACCAATCCCTTCCTCAAAACCTTTAACCAACTAGCGAACCCGGAAACATCCCCTCAAAATTTGCTAGTAGCACACATATACGTGAACCCCAAGCCAGGAAAAGACGCTGAAAGAACCTCGAACTACAGACCCATCTCCTTATTAAACACTGACTTAAAGCTTTTTGCAAAAATCCTTTCAAACCGCCTTCTTCCACTTCTCAATACCCTGATATCTAGAGACCAAGTTGGATTTATACCAGGTAGAGAAGCTAGGGACAACACCCTCAAAGCAATAAATATACACTCAAAGGTATCCTCTACTTCAGCCAGCTGCTCTTTCACCACTTGCACGTTATCCTCCTAAAGGCTGGCAGGGGCTTAGGGGAGGCCAGGAGCACTTTGCTGGGCTGAGCATGCACCAGGGGTCCTGGAGTGACCATTACCGGCCCTTTCCTCTAGCACTGCAGAGCCAGCACACTCCTGTTGCCTGGACCTGCATTCCTGCCTGGAGCTCCTCCGATATCCTGCAGGGGTCACCCATCCACACAGGGCCAGCTCTTCCCTAACAAGTCAATATATCCTCTATGGAGAGGGCAGAGGCTGGGGGTTCCCCTCTTCCGAATCCAGGCACTAAGTGTGTAATTGGGAAATCTCTGGTAGGAGGGGAACCAGCTCCTCCACGCCGCGTGTGCAAGTGGCTGCCTGGCTGGGGATTGTACTGCCCTCCATCCTTGCAACATAAGGCAGCTGCTTAAGCCACCTAATGGAAGCGCCGGCCCTAGCTGTGCCCTAGGCGGCAGTGCACCCTATGCAGCTGCCTAATTCGTCTAGTGGTAGTGCCGGCCCTGGATACACCACCACTATTCAGTTCACAAATTCCACCTTTTAAAATTATAATATCCAAGCAGACTCAGCTACGCCAAGAACACAACTTTTTCACTGTAGTTCCCAATAAATCCATAAACATAGAAGGAGCCCCATTTGCCAGTTCACATTTTCACCAGTTCTATGGATTCTGTTGTTCTGACTAACTAAATGAATGAAAATTGAAAAATGATTTGCGTCTAGTGGTTGCTGCACATCACCGTTTTTATATCTTCAGTTATTGTAATATTAGATACTATTATCTGTTATTTCAGGTAACACACCTGGATCTGCTGTGATTGAGAAAGTGGTCTCTTTTGTGGAGGGCGGAACCATAGATGTTGCCACAGTTCTAGAAGAAAATCTATCTTGGAAACCAGCAGATGTTGATGTTGGACACTTTGCCAAATGGGCTTCTTCTATTGTAGATGCACCAGCCATTATTCAGAGAAAGGTAAAAACAAAATAACAGCATGTGAAAAAATAGCTTGAAAAACTGAAATACAGCAACACATAAATACTGTAAAAACATTTTTCTTCTTTTCTTTTTCTTTTTTTTTTTGTTCTGTGCCCTCGTTGGGAAGATTGCTACTCATGTCCTGACAATTGTCAGATAGAACAGGAAGTGAGGGGAAATCCTTACAATAGGGGATACAGGCAGCAATGAAACACCAGAGCAAATCTTTCTCAAAATTTGCAAACTTTATGGGGAACACTGTTGAAGTCTATGAGTGAGGGGTGGAAAATCTTTTTATTCAATTTGTGTCATATGTTAATGGCATAATAATCTTAAACTATTGTCCCATAAATGGCATGGGAAGCTGGGCACTGCCAAATGAGCCATGTACCAACCAGTGCCAGATTTATAAGGGAGCCCCCCTGCCAGAATAGGCCCCAGACTTCCTTTATTAAAACAAATGTAATAATTATAAGGATTAGTCTTATTATGAAAAAAATTAAAGTGTGTGAGTGTCAGGATTTAGAAAAGTTAAGCCTGACTTAAGAGGCAAAGAAAAGGATGAGGACTCCTGGCAGATGTCTTAATGTGTTATATTATTTTACTATTTGAGATGTTTATTTTAACATGACTGTGTTGTAGAATTTATTGCCTTGATTAGGACTGGGTGGGACAAGGGAAAAGTTAAAAAAATGTTGGAAAGTGCCAAGCAACAGCCCCAAACCCATTGTGCGGGAGTGAAGTTAATCATCTGCATAGATTTAGTGCAGTGAGAAACATGAGAGAGAAGCTCACTACCCCGCTTGACTCTGATTGGGTCAAGGGGCAAATCCAACAATCTCCGATCTTTAACCACTTGAATACCGGACGTTTATACCCCCTTCCTGCCCAGACCAATTTTCAGCTTTCAGCGCTCTCACACTTTGAACGACAATAACTCTCTCATGCTACACTGCACCCAAACAAAATTTGTGTCATTTTTTTCACACAAATAGAGCTTTCTTTTGGTGGTATTTAAGAAGCTCTGGGTTTTTTATTTTTTGCGATAACACACTTTTTTTACTGTGTTTAAAACAAACCCACGTCACATCGTACTCTCTCAATAACAGCAAGTTTCACACTCTCGCGACTTTCGACTTTTAACCAGACCCGTCCTTCCCCCATATTTGCAGGCCATAAGTTCACCAATTTCTAGCCTCTAACAACCTAAACGGGGAACTGGGTTAGTCTCAGTTCGCCCCATCACTCGAAGAGAGAGTACAAAGAGTGACGTGATTTAGATACGTCTACTAATTGAAGTGAGGGCGTGTTACCCAAACCCCGACAACGAACCGTGAAAGGTTGTAAAAAAATTGAAAAGGG